>CM052191.1:2368452-2492505 GCA_028455805.1 Lasioglossum figueresi
TAAAATCCGTTTCAATGCCTCCGATCGGAAACATTCTGCCACGGGGTGTACACGATACACCTACAAAAAAGTAAGGTGGCATCGAAAAAATAAATTTTAACTTTCTTTAACGGCGATGCAATTTATAAAAAGTTTTGGAAAAATCGAGAACAATTGTTTACTGAATGTTTATAAAACTAGCATCTCTGAAACTTCGACACGAAATATGCATTTCTCTACGAATGTTTGGAGATTTCACAACTAACACTATAATATGAACGTAGTACTCTGAAAACTTCAATATAAAACCGGCAATTTTATGCTTCCGGATTTTTTATAAAATCGATTTTGCGACCAAAAATTCTGAAATAATTCATTGTCGTGCGTGCTGGTAGGTACAATGTACATGAATTTTTTCGTAACATTTTGTTGAGCAGAACAGAAGAAATAGAGCATAATTGGTTACACCGTACTCACCCTATAACTACCCTTGTGGTAGGGGTACCAAGTTGCAACTAGTCACAGAGTGATTTCTTTGGGAACCCTATCGAATGGTCTGACAATTGCCAAAGAATGAATTTGGTTTGAGGGAAATTTTGACCATCTTATCCAGCTATATCCTTTTCGCCACAACTTTATGGAGAATGTTCAACTGATTGTGTGCTACCAATTACGTCTCTATCCAACGAACGAATTGTACGTATTTAGTTCATTGGCACAACACAAAACCATTTAATGCAACTTACGATAAAAACGGTCGCGTAACTAGCAGTTCAACAAGATAATTCTGTCGCCGACACCAGCAGTACAACTGCAATATAGCTTGAAAATCCTACAGTCTGGGTTTTAAGATAAACGTAATATTTTTCCGTCCAAAAGCCGACGAGGTACACGTGGAGCCACGTATTATCTTTATAATGCCCAATGCATTTTGAATCCCATCTTTGTTTAACAGCTGTTTAATTTTCACATTAATTTTATAGTTACGAGACTGCACGAGAACAGCGTTTTTCAATGAAACTTAACTCCAACGATTTTATCGGATATTTTTGTTTACCTTGATTGATTTATTTCTGCAAAATTTTAATTGCTGTGAAATACGTATACTTAATAATAAGAATCATACAATTATTTGAGTCTTATTATTATATAATTATTTGAGAATTATTACCTACTATTCTAACTTATATTTGATCCATAAAAATCTTGGATTAAGAATATGTATTCGGAAAAACTTTTGCTTGTACATACTTTAAAGATATCCTCCGGTATCTTGCAAATCATTTTTATATTCCATAAAAATCTGCGGTCTAATAATAACGTAAAGAAAAGTTTTCTTTTACCAGAACGGCAACCAGAAATGGAATTACCAGGGAAACCCAAGAAAGTTCTTCACGTTCAACGGAAATCGTATCTAAAAGACGATAGGAAAGGATTATCGTTATCTAATGTACCGTCAGACCTATCTCTGAAAAATTTTGTTCGCTATGCAAAGCTTCATGCTTACTATTCGTCAGACACCAACCTTTATTCCCAAATACAGAAATAACTGTTAGGAAAGTGACGTTAATTTGTCTATTCTTAAACGAAATGATTAATGTAACGTCGTTTTTACAGATTAAACATTGCTATTTTATAGGTGGACTACATACTAATCAAATTGATGTAAAGCAGAGTAGGACACAAATCAACTAATAATTAAAAATAATAATAATCTGATTGACTGTCAGTCATAGCAAAATAGTCATTAGTTAATACTAATGATTAGTTAGTCGTAACTACATGGCACTTAATCGCACAATAATGACTGATAACTAAAGATTGATGACTGATGATTTAAACTAATGATTAATCGTAACTAATAAGCAATAACTAACAATTACTTAGAGCTGTGATTTATTAGTGCCATGCAGTTGTGACTAACTAATCAAAAAGTTTTAACTAACGACTAAGAAATTGTTTTATAAATTAAAAATTGAGGAATTTTAATTTGGTTAAAATTTTTATTAAAATAAAATTGTGGAATTTAGTTTAGTAAGAAATTTTGTTGTATATTTTTCTATGACTAACAATCGATCAGACTATTAGTCATTTTTAATTATTAGTTGATTTGGGCCCTACTCTGATGTAAAGGAACTATTGTTTGAAACTTTTTGTTCTGCCACGAGTAGATTATTAGTAAACTCAGGTGGTACGGTTAAGTGACTCACCCTATATACGTTTTGGTACTACATAATATTAAAAATCCGGAAAGTATTGAATTTTTTCATGGTATGAATTTAAAAGTACTTTGATAACACTCGGATGAGCTAACTTGCTCTCCCCGGATTGGTAGAATCGTTGTGTCTGCAGTTACGTGTATTGTAGGATGGAGCACCAATTATAGGCGCAATTTAGTATCGCCAAGATTTTATCTGCAGCTAAAACGCAATTATTATACGTCATGCATATGACACATACGATACCAAATGTCTTGCGTAATGTACAGTTCAACAAATTTGAAAAGAAGAACAATGGAAGAGGTTTAAACTAATAAGAATAAATAATCATGCGAAAAGTTATTCCTTGTTTGAAACGATTGTTTAAGGAATAGAAGAAGAACAAACAAGCAGCTAATTCATAAAACAATTAGGAACTATACAAATTAAACTTTAATTATGAATTTACTTTATATTATTTTACAAATAACTGTAACTGTACATTATTTACCGGCAAACGAATTGAACAATTTATGTTTCAAGGAATACAACTAAATGTTAATATTTGGTATAGAATGATTATATAAAACAATAAATATGTATAAACTGTTAATCTATAACATCGACTATAAATTCTAATTCTAAAGATTGTGGAAAACAAAGGCGTACAATAACAATTTCAAAAGAACATTTCGTCAGCGTGTCGACAGTATCGTGACACCAGTAGTATCAGAAACTGTCACAAGATGGCAGAACTTTCTCGCATGTACGGATGAACACGTAGTCTATATAAAGGCAGCGCAGCTGTGCCTCTTTCATCCTTGTCTTTGGGGAGCAAAGTATTCAATGATCGTATGTGAGGGTACTGTTGCTGGAACCATATTATAAAACAATATCGCATCCACACTTTTTTGTGTGTGATGCAATTTTTGGAGGCCTCTTTACTTAATAAGAGGCTTAAAAAAGAAAATAAGTGGTTTTGCAAATATATTCTTAATACCAAAAGAAGGGGGGATACTTTTTTCGATTCCAGAAAAATTTCATAAACAAGGGGAAAGTTTTTAATTGATAAATTTTATTTAGAAAAAAAAGTTTGTTTGTTTAACAATTCTTATATTTCTGTTAAAAATTCAAATACCACCACTCTCCTTCATTTGAAACTTTTTTCAGATACTTTCATACGAAAACTGTTATTTAATATTTAGTTGTATTAAAAATGTAACTTTGTGAGTAAATGAAGTAAATAAACACTCTAATAAGCGCCCCAACAAATTGCATATAAAATAATCAATGAATTACAAATATTGATGGGATTGGAGGAGGAATTGAATTTTCTCTGGGTGTTTATTTTATTTTCAAAATACATCCCATTTTTGAGTTTTTACTATCAACGAATTTATACACTACCCACATTTTGACATGCAACAACAAAAATATATTTTTGATAGCGGGGGTAATATATATGACTTTATGTCCAGTCTCGTTATACTTGGATGTGCATATATATATAAGTGGACGTGGCATCATATTATCCATATGACATATATTCTGCTGAAGGCTGAAGAATAGAGTGTTTTTATCTTAAAAGGCAAATGAAATACTCTACATTCGTGCAAGAAAGATAAGAGGACTTCACGAATACGTATTAAAAATGCATGGACTTGAAAATGGAGTTAATAAGTATTACAATATACACGCGCCCATTCATCTCATCCACGTACACGAATATTGACTGACAGTAGTCACTCAATGCTGAACTTCATTTACCAAGTGCTACTTTGATACTCGAGAACGCTGTTACGTGATAGATACACGAATTGACTAGGTTATTCCTGTATGCTCTCCAGTTAAGTTGGTGCACATGAATTGTCATCATTGGGAACTTCAAATTCCCGCAATCATAATACGCGATAACACGAACAATGTAGAGCAATTGTGCAATTGGAATTCTCTTCGCCAGCAAAGTTTTGCGAGGAGATTCAAAAACTTATAATTTACGAAAAAGGCTGTGAAAGCATCAAACTAGAATTTCGTGAAATTTCAACTTAACTCATTATTTTGAAACTCCATCATTCACACGAAAATTCTATTCTATTTACACATACAGTTACTCGTTTTAATATTTGAATGCTATAAAAAAAAAAGATAACTTGTTTAATATTGTACTATACGATTTGAACTTCTTTGGGAAGATAGAGCAATTAGTTTACTACAGGATGTGAAAAAAAATATACTAAAAGTTGTATTTTACAACATTTTTATGTGGGCCTATGTCAAACATTTAAAAAGTACGTTTTGTAGGTCTGCGTCAATGAAACATATTCTGAAAATTTCGTCAAAATCGGTCGACGTTGCAATGAGCTACAAAAGTTTAAAGATGATAAAAATTGCAGATTTTCACGATTTTCGGCATATATCTAAGAATTATTACATCTTTCAATGCCTGTCGTTTTTTCCCGCATCAACCGATTTCGATGAAACTATCACAGTGGATATAATTGACACAGACCTACAAAACGTACTTTTTAAATTTTCAGTATAGGCCGCCCACACACATAGAAAAGTTGTAAAATGCAACTTTTAGTATTCTTTTTACAATTCCGATCAATAGCAATTTTTGAAAAATTTTGGTTCGCATCCTGTAGTAAACTAATTACTATAGCTTCCCAAAAACGTTCAAATCGTATAGCACAATATTTAAAAAGTTATCGTCTTTTTTAGAGCGTCCGAATATTAATTCGAGTAACTGTACATATTGTATGTTACAAATTGTTTTCCCACTTATATTCGAATATAATTTAGACATTGTCAAACAGTATAATAACTAATCGTAAACTGCGGAAGCAGCACGTACGTGACAATTAAGATTTATAGCGCAACCTTGAAACAGGTAAAAGAAACGGCGAACGGAATTTCTATAAGCAGTAAAAAGAGTGAAATCGCAACTTTAAATGCATTTGTCTTGAAAACATGGACTAGTTTTATGACATTTGAAGGCCGAACTCGAGAAATCGGCTTAGGTTCCGCCAAAAGATCAGTTAAAATATTCAAGACCACGAATAAAAAGTGAAGACAAAGATTCTGAAAAATTCGAATTGTCTTTCATTGCGTTGCATTACGTAAATGTTCACTACTAGTATTTAAAAGAATGTTTGCTTCGCGTGTAGCACTGCGGAGATGTAATAAGTAAATTCATTATTATTGTTATTATTATACCGAATCTTTATTTTTACACTTCCATCTTACATTTTGACGGGAACTAAGTAGAAAAAAAAATGAAATCGTATGTATGCAGTACATACGTACTTAATAACAGTCGTTATGGTCAACCGTATGTTATTGTTAGTAATAGCTTGCAAACCTACCCATCCGTGAATGGATGTGTATTCGTGACACTGATTACATCAATTCACAATCTGAATCACGGTAGGCATTATGCAAATCATGATGTAGGTCGCTGTTACAATTCGATGCTGTCTTTGTTCAACAATTGCCTGTGTTATGCACATCTCGTAAATAGTAGATTTTAATTAACTCTTTTTCTGTGATACTTTGTAATCTGTAGACAATGTACTTCTCACGAAAAACAAGGACCAATTGGAGTGCGGCCATGGTGCGCGATGGCAGGGAAAGTCCGGCTCGGCGGCAGGTTCTACTGAGCGTAGCGTTGGTGTCGCGCCGCGGTGAAGCAGTGAACAAGAAAAGGGACGGAAATTGGAGCGCGTTTTGATTGATCCATGTTTTTCGTTAATAACTTCTTAACAAAGCCGTGGCGAACATTTTCGCCCTTTTCAAGGTTGGACGACATTGCTGGGACACCCTGTACATTATTTTAAGTTAATGGTACAATTATTGCCATGATAAGACATCGCGGTAACCCTGAAACCAGCTCGCGTACTCTTAATTGATTGTGCGAGCACGCGTCACCTCGTGATCAATACAATTTTCACGACGTCGATGACGCCACTACAAAGATGACATACATTCTCATGAAACATTAATTTCTTATCGAAAAATTTGATTTTGCATAGAAACCCGCCGTCTAGCTATTGGTGTTATCAGCAGACAAAAGCATCCAGTCAGGTGGTTGACTCAATAACGATATCGATTGCAGTACTACTGACGGTCACCCTTCGGTTTTATTCCCCTCGTGAAAAAAAAATCGATACCTTCGCTTTATTTATATCTCCTGTTCGGCGACAGAACGTTTAGCCAATGAAATCACAATAGATTAAAAAGGAATTTACGATTGACGAAAATATTTGGCAGCTAGACAGTTCTGCACTCCCATTCTCTCTCGTTCGTTTGACGCCATCTTTGTCAAACTTGTTTTGTCTGCCAAGAGATTCTCTGCCGCGAAGCTAGACACTGGTGACATTCATGACCGCCTTATTACTTCAACGTCGCTGATGTAAGACACAGGCGCCAAATTTTATTCTTTGAAGACTGCCCGCGCTGTGCTGCACGTTCCAAAATTAAAGATTAAAATTCTGTGTAACTAGGAAACTCGGTTGTTCCAATTACGAAATATTGTTATTGTAATTTCAGAATTTCTAATAAGAATATTTCGTTCATCATGTTGGAGACATTATAATATTTTTTTTATCATTTGTCCAGATCACATTGATCTACCTAGTTTCTATAAAAATATGCATTTGCGTAAACATTCGTAAGTAGTCTAGCTATCTCCCTACTCAAATCTCATTATTTCTAATCTATATGGAAAATTTTCAATTTTGCGTAAAGAGCCACCGTTCAGTTATATCTATTTAAAACAGTGTAGTAAAATTAATACATTATAAGTTTTTTTCAGATTTCATATTTACTGACCACTGTCAGTAGTTTGTAATCATTTTAGCGTTGTTACTACACCAAAAACCTTTATGCGTTTATAGCATATGCAAATTTCTAAATTTAAAAAAAAGTGCGTGTTTGTGGAAGTTATAAATTGTATGGTTGATGCAAGAAATTTTGCAGTATTTCAGTTTTCGTGATATTAGGTATGGAATTTGTAGAAAGATCTGCAGTCTAGATAATATAATTGAAAAATGTAGAATTAACGTGTATAACGATGTTTAAACACGCATGCACCAGTTCGTAACCCCATTACACAAAAACACTTTCTTCGATGCAACAAATATAAACCGAATTCGTCTCGTACGTCTATTCTTACGTGCATAAGGTTATTTACACCTAGTGTCTGACACCATTTTAGTAGTAGGGCATAGAGTACTCGGGCCAAGCGTGGCTGCACGCTAGTTAGAACACCTGAAACGCTATTGAAAGATAACGTTTTCTAATATAGTTCACCATGACGGAAGCTATTGTTATAACTAGACGGCGGATTTTATGCGTTTATGTAAGAAACGAGTAGCTGCAATGTTTGACACAGTGTACAGATTGAAAGAATTTAATACCATCAATATATTACTTTCAACTTAATAAAATTATTGAAGAAAGGGAAATTGTTCCAGTAGCTCCTATATCTTTTAACAAATGCAGAAAATTTTAATTTCTCATAAAGATCCGCAGTCTAGTTATAACTATCTTGCGGATTATTTTTTTTTTAAATGGGCCTACCAAGGACGTTATCCTGCAGTTTATAAAATTTTGGACGTTTGCACAGGGAAAATAAAAATTTAGACAGTTGATAGAAAATATTCAATTCATAATTGTTGTTTTGCCGTAGCATCGATGTTAGTGAGCATGAAAACCTGGCAACGTCATACAAATGCAACTTTTCTAATATTAATAGGTGAGTTAAGATGCATAATTATAAAAAATAACAAATTCGAAATGTTTGTAGGAAAGAGCTGAAGCAAATAATTCGAAGAAATACAACGTAGTCAGCTGTTCCGTGTGTGACCTCGTAACAAATTCCTGCCTAAAAGTGTATATGGTCCGCAATAAGGCCCCATTCGGTTTTGAACCACCCAGAAACTACAAACTATTGATAAATAATATTATCGACCCACCTGTACTGACACATGGTTGACGAAGAAGAACATTGTTTGATTTTACGTTATTATTCTATTAATACGTCATTGCAATTCCAGATGCAACGTCCACGAGAATCGTAGATCGCTCCAAAACGCATATCACGTTCTCACGCAATTGAAATGTCTAGGCCAATGACCTATTTATTCGTCGCGTCGATATATGCACAGTGAGGAGTAAAATTGAACCAATGGAACCATTTCTTTTTTTTAAATCAAATGAAAACAATTTTATTTTTATCTTACATCAGAAAAGGTTTTACTATTCTAATTCTATTACATTTAATTTACTATTTACAGTATTTTATTCTTGACTCAATTATATTTTGTTCAAAAATCTTCGATAGAAAATATCAACAACAGTAAGATCTGTGTTCACTGGTCATACAATTTTTGGGACTCTGTCTTAACCCTTTGCACTCCTTTGTCGACATCGGAGAAAGAAAAATGTAAATACAACGGGTTCTTATATATGTATTCTTCCGTTATTTATTTTTTAGTTAAAAGCAAATATAAGCTCCACAAATATATATTACAACAAAGTTTGAGAGCTATATCTAATATAATCAGTAAACAAAATTGATAAATACCTCGGAGTGCAAAGAGTTAATAAACGTATAAATAATAATTATTTGAAAACATGATTTCATTAGACAATTTGGCTTCCTCGCTGTATGTTATTTCATCAATTTTCTCGACGCTTTATATTGTGGGTCTACACTTGTAGGTCTACGTATATTTAAACACCCTGTATGTTGTTCACAAGCTAGATTTAATTGTAGTTCTCTTATTGGTAGACAGAGCGGATCTTTATGCAAAATCAAAATTTTCTACGTGAAGTACAACAAACTGGAGCGAAGTAGAAATTGATTTTCTTTCTTAATATGTTCGATCAGTTGAAAATAATGTACATAACAGTATTTTCAAATTTCTCTAATGTTTTTACTGTATTAAATTGCACCTATTCATTTTTTCCATAAACGCATAAAATCCGCTGTCTACTTATTAGACTTGATCGCGTGATCACCTATTAAACAATACTCGTTCAATTGTTATTCAATTATTCGTTTCAATGTTTTCTGTGCTTTACAATGTGGAGCTGGCCGATTTGGCAAATGAGCAGCTCAAGTAGACATGTGTAGATCTACGTGTATTTGAACACGCTGTATATTGTTCACAGGTTAGATTTAATTGTAGGACTCTTATTAGACTTGATCTTAATCCTCTATTGGACTATCGGGTATGGAGAAGATATGAAGAGTGCGAGATACATAAACCGCGGATAGTTTCGCGCAAGTGCTCTATTTGCGGATGCAGTCATAAATCAGTTCTCAGTTTTAGCTAACCACCACCATAGCGAATGATACGTTCAAGAAACCACGTGAGAGTAACTCATAAATCCCTCGTCTGTTACACTATTCTGGACATTCCAATACTGCGACTAATATCCAATAACATCGAACGAGAGCTCCACTAATTTAGACAGCGTTTCTTATCCTAACCTTCCTCCTATCTGGGTCTACTCTTATTGACGCCTTCTACTTGTCCCAGGCACGGTCTGCCAAACTATCCGATGTTGGTTAGAGATCTGGTAAGACAATCTCCACCGCACGGCTAAAATAAACAATTTTGTGGCAATGTGCGTTAGTGTTGGCGATTCTGCAGCGACTCCCCGCCCGTCGTTCTGTGACTAATATACAGGGTGATTCAGCTAAGCTTTAGCCACCTGCATTACATCAGACCTGGCCGCATGTGAAATTACATTATCCGAGATATTATCTCAAATAACATGTTGTTTTATTTATTGCAATTATTTTCGGGTCTGTGATCACTTTTGAAATAACCAGACAGCGGATGTTTATGCAAAATAAAAATTTTCTACGCGAATTGCAATAATCTAGAGTAAAATAGAAGTTCGTTTTCTTTTTCAATATGTTTAATTGGTTGGAAACAATGTAACGGTGTTTTTAAATTCTTCTAATATTTTTACTGTTTTAAATTATACCTACTCGTTTTTTCCCATACATGCATACAATCCGCTGTCTAGGAATAACATGTTATTTCATTTTGTAGTTATTTCAGATAATAAGCGGGAATGAAGGAAAATTTACTGTAACTGTCTTAAAGCTCTGTTGGAGCCATGTTACATCAGATAACGAAATTGTAATCAGCCTAATAGAACAGAATAATCTAGCTGATCACATTCTCCGGTTCACCTTATACAGGGTGGGGCAATAAATATGACCACTTTAAACATTGCCGTTATTTGGAATAATATGAAAAAATGTTGTATACAAAACTTACACGGTATAGAGGGGGACATATCGTGACACAAACATTTTCTGCGTGGGTGGATGCATAGAGATTTCAAGGTCACCTTGATTTTTTAAATAGAAAGACCTACTTTCTGTATCATGAATCGATAGATTATCGAATTCCGAGTAAGAATGTATTGACATTTTATATATATATGATAGTTAACGAGATGTTATCCAAAGAATGAAAATTATTTCGACGATTACTCGTTAACTATTAGATTTAGAACGTATGGAGGTCAATACATTTGTACTCGGAATTCGATAATCTATCGATTCATGATACAGAAAGTAGGTCTTTCGATTTAAAAAAAATCAAGGTGACCTTGAAATCTCCTCTATGCATCCACCCACGCAGAAAATGTTTGTGTCGCAATATGTCCCCCTCTATACCGTGTAAGTTTTGTATAGAACATTTTTTCATATTATTACAAATTACAAATATTTAAAGTGGTCATAGTTATTGCCCCACCCTGTATACCGGATGTCCCACCTAACTTGGGCACTGCAAATATCTCGCTTATTATCGACAGTAGAAATGAAAATAAAATTGATTTCAAGGTCATCGCTGTTTTTCTTTTTAATGGGACAGTATGTCTTTGTTGCATCATGCTGCAGCCAAGATCAAGACAAGTCAAACGACCTACAATATTGGAATCTTCGTGTGACGTGTTCGAATTGCATGCGAAAACATTAGTCCGGGATCAATAAGGAAGATCAAGGAATCGTTTACCCATCGTCTGCAATAATGCACCGAAGATAATGGACGTCATTTTGTGTACACTTGCTAGAACAAACTTTCTTCGCGGACTCCTCTATCAAAGTTATTACTTAATTCTATCAATTTCCATTTATTTTTGGTACTTGGTCACACTAAGATCACGATATCATAGGTCATTGGATTCGTCTTGACCTCGGCTACAACGTGACGTAACAAGAATGAACCATCGTAATTTATAAAAAAAAACACATCAGCGACCTTGCCCCTTTATTAATTATTAATTTTTTGCCCCTTTAAACCGAATCGTGTTCTCATTATTATTCTTTTCCATTATCAATAATATATGCGAGATGGAATTTGAACATATTGTATATTATATAATGCACGTGGAGAAAAAAAAAACAAAAAGCAATTGTACTCCAAATATTCGTAAATACATGTACTAAATCTGAATGCAAATGTTCAATAATTCTTCGAAAAAAAGTTCCTACAAATTCGTAAAAGTCGACCTTGAAAATCAGAACTTACGAAACACTGACTATTTTACATTACTTTACAAAAATAACAAGAATGCGTCTATCCAAATTTTTAGCCGTTTTGTTAAATAAATTAAAAATATTAAAACCCGTCATTTTGCTAGTTCCGTAAATCTTTGCCCAACGAGACGAGGCAGTAATAAATATGTAACAACACAGGTAAACAGGTACTTTACTGCCTCGTCTCGTTGAACAGGGTATAGATGTTGAAAGAAAATGAAACTCGCGAGTAGATTCCGGATCTTCATGCAAAATAAAAAGTTTGTGCATCAGTTGCAAGACATAGGAGCTAAATATAAATTTATATCTTTCACTAATAATTTTAATGTAGTGAAAATAATATATTAATACTCTTAAAGTCTTTTAACCTTTTAACTGTTTTAAATGGTACCTACTCATTTTTGTCACAAATTCATAAAATCCGGAGTCTGCTTATGAGCATTTCACATTACAGCATTTTTTATTACTGTATTATTAGTTTTTACGAAATTACCACCTAAATATCGAAAATTTCTCTAGAATTGGAAGTTCAATATTGAAATACTTTTTGGATACACTGTGTCTCCTCGCGAAACTGAAAATTATTTTCTGATCTCGTTAATTAGAACAGTTGAGAACCGTATGTTCAAAATATTGCCTAATATCAAGCACCCATTATGTTACTAAAAAGAAGCATGGCGTGAAAGATAAAGGGTGATAAGGGATTTGAAAGAGGAAAGGAAAAAAGTTAGTTACGACTTATCGAAAAAGCTTACATTTGCTAGCCAAACTAAACTGCTACGTAACGAGCAATGCAACAGACGATTCGAGCGATATATAGGGTGTGTCGCGTCGAATTTGTTTGAATAATAAGCGTCGAATACTCAGGCAAAACGAGTTTCTGGGTAAGAATTTGTTTGAATAACGCCGAATTTGATAATTCGCCGGATGCTTGAGAATTTATGAACATACATACGGTGAAACAAATATAGTGACTCCGTCGAATGGTGCCAAACGTTTAGTTTCTCGGTGTCGGGAATCGACGAATCTAGCAGTGATGTTCACCTTTTCTAGGAATCTACATTCGAAAACAACACGATGACAACAACAATAGTTTACACGACTGTGTCTTTTTCTGCATTCTTATAAATAATATCGAAAGGTTTCATAATTTTAACGATATAGTGACAAAAATTTAATGGTTCAAACGTAAAACAGTAAAAATATTCAAAGGATTTAAAGATACTGTTGTGTTATTTTCAATTAGTTCACAAGTAATTAAATAAGCGTAATTAAAATAGCGATAAGATTAGAAATCGAAATTTGCTAATAAAAATAGCACAGTGTTATAAAATAACAATGAACTGTTCAGTAAGGTAATATACATTTCGGATTGCTCTACATGTGAAGGCTACATTCGATAGAAAGTAATTAATTATCCGTTGCAATTAATAACTAAGCAGCGAAAAGCCCTCGTGAATGCCTGGTTCCATCACCTAATTTAATAGTATTCCTCTATCGCCTAGCTGCACGCAACGGGGGTATTGCTTCAGAGGTTGCTCAAGTTTCCGAAAAGGTCATCAAGTTTCGCCGACAATACACAGTGCACACAAATGAATCATTTGGTTATTATCAGATCACTTTAAAAGTTTCGTGCATCAGTATAATGTGCATTACAAACGCGTATACAAATTTCCCCGAAACGTCTTCCCGGAAAATTCACTGTTCCATACGTTACTGACTAGACTGTGAATTTATTTCAATTTTTTGTCTCGATTGTTAATCGAGTGAAAGTGAATGAACCGGAATGAAAGTATAAATAGTTACAAAAATTTACCATTAATTTGTCATGACAACGATGTATAAATGATCATCTCGAAATTATCTTGCTATCAATAAACATTAACAAGTGTTAATCCGTTTGTATAACCTAAATATGTTACTATATCATTCTTACTCTACATATGTTCACTAATATACACCATCTATAAACGATAGTATACGTTGCAATATTTATTGCATCACTCGAATATTCAACGTCTAGCATTGACAAAAATATTATTACGCTCTAATTGGTTATGTACGAACGTTACAAACAAAAAGAAGTCAGATTTTTGTAATAGTTTAGTTGAAATGTCAAAATTTAGTCAAATGTCTGAGACTCAAGTAATGCCACTCGACTGAATATTTGGAGTTGTTGTTCGGAAGAAAGTATTATCATCACGTGGTATGTCGTAAACGTGTCCAAATGCATTTCTTAATTAGATAGGAACATATATAAACAGCAAAAAGGTTATTTAAATCAGTCCGCTTGTTTAATTAATCGTACGATAAAAATATATAATACTCCGCGATAATATTTTAACGTACTATTCCCTGTCGAGTATCCCACGCGTGATGGACCACCGTGTATACGGTGTGTTTCCCGTCGTCTAAATCAAATAATTCGTATCGAGCGTCCAGTGAATCGAATATGAAAATTGAGGAGACCGAACTAGATTTGTAAATCGACTACTGGTTGATGGAGTAAATATTTTGAAATGGTAGATGTTCGTTGACTTACCGGGTTGGAGCAGTGTCGAAACGTATGATGAATCATTTGGCGTATTCAATAGTGTGTACCGAGTATGACTGTGAAACTTTCACCAATGAACTCGCGAATGACTAGAAAATTAAGAAAACTACAAGACAAACGATAGCGACCGGTCGAAAGACCGCAAGGAACTGGCCAGTGGCCGCGACCCCACCATTGCGGTACACCGTCGCTGAGGACGCCAACGAATGTAAACATCGCCACAGCTGATCATTTTGACATACAGGGTGGTCTACTAGAAACAACCAACGAATTAACGTTCAACGGTCAGCGAAAGTATCGGCGCAGTACGAAATGCCATGTACAAACACTTATAAGGAATCCCCCTAACGCCGGATGGCGCCCCTAATACCGCACAGTAGCTTTACATTTAAAACTTTACCGAGCTGTTGCATAGTGCAAGCTATATAGGGGAACAAACAAACAACGATCATGTTTCAACGCGGTTCTTTTGCGTGTATACAGCTGAAGAGATCATTTGATCGTTGCGACTGACAAGAATCCGGTACACCATACAAATTATAAACTGGTAATTTATTTTCTATTCTGTTGTATTACTTTTTGTCATTTTATGAGATATTATATAATTTTATCTTTGAACTTTAATTCTAGATCCAACCCAATATTCGTTTTTATGGCCAGGCGACATCCGAGTTGTACCATTACATCTTCTGATAAGTATCTTTTTTATTTATATTGAGCATGGAGTGTATTGGTTTTAATAAAACAGTTTTTCTTAGATGGATTCACTGCCGCTACTACCGAATGGTACAATTTCCCCTATTCTCCTATTTTTTGTACTATTGTTAATTATTCCGGTTTCAATGATGAAAAAACACACTCAAGACACATGAATAGTAAGAAGAAAGGTTAAAGAAAAAATTTACCTTCCCCTTCTACGAAGCTCTTCCCCACGCTTTCGCGGTGGTCCGGTCACGTGATGCATTTCGTCTCTGTCGTGCATGTGTCACAATGTCACGTGATTAATCCGGTACTGGCAAAGGGGGCTAACTTTTCCCCTCATCCGACGACTCTGGAAACTGTACACTATACACTGTACCGTATGCATGGTACATATACAAAAACAATGCAACATGTAAATACAGATGTAAATAGCTCCATCTATGACGGTACGTATGCAATATTATTTATTGCACAAATTAATAAAAATTCAATCTAGCATTATAACCGAGTAACTGTTTTAATATCCAAACAGTCTTTTCCTCTGTTTAGTTCGGATAATCGAGGTTCTTGATAATGATTCTTACCTTAAATTGTACATCATAAAGAAGCAGTCAAAATCACACTCAACGTTGTGAGCCAGTGAATGAACTGGAAATTAATGTTACCTTGATCAATTTAATTATTCACAGCACGTCAAATATTGATCACAATAATAAAGATTTTATCAAGTAACACAAAAATAAACGGTATTATCATTGCACATATCAAATAATTGTAAAAAATATAATATTGCCGTCTATATGCAGTCATTATTGTAGGTACAGTCATATCCCAGATAGCACAGTCCGTCTTTAAGTCGTCGTTTTCTCGTCTTTTTTACGTCTTTACGTCTTACCATACAGACGACTTTTTTGCGTCTCATTTTTGCCGTGAAAAAGACGGCTTCAAAAAGGCGTCTTTTACACGTCTAAAAAGTCGCCTTTTTGCGTCTCATTTTTGCCGTTAAAACGACGGCTCCAAAGAGACGTCTTTTACACGTCTACATAAGGCGTCTTATGGGCAATATAGGTTCGCATGGCTGAGCGAGGAAGTTCATGATCCAGTAAACGGTAGTCTTCGAGTTCGAATCCCGCCCAACGGCATAAAAATTTCTGAATTGTAATAAGTATACTTTCGAAGACAAAGTGTAAGATTATTTTAGCCGTCTTTTGGGTGACTTTTTAGACGTCTTAAACCAACGTCTTTTAGGCAGCTTTTTAAACAAACAAAAAGACGTCTAAAAGTCGCAAGAAAGTCGTATAAAAGCGGTCTGTAAGACGTAACTTTTGTAACAAAGACGTGTCGAAGACCAATTAAAGGCGAGTTAAAGACGAAAAAAAGTCTTCACGTACGTCTTTAAGACGGACTTACAGCTTGCGGCAGGCGTATAAAAGACGTCTTTCAGCAAGCTTTGTGCTATCTGGGATAGTATACATATAGTCTATATAGTCTAGTCTGGGTGTGAGCCTGAAAAAACTGAAGGAAGAGAGACAACAATCGTGATGCTGACATGGGTAAAAGATTTAAAAAATGTGAAATTTTTAATAAGTAAACGTTAGAAGAAAAAATCTTAAAATTTGAAACAGTATCGAACCAGTAACTATAGTTAATTGAAATTATATGTCACAACGATCAAAAGAAATAATAAAGTCAAAGGGTGCATCCTCAAAATACATAAGTACGAAATACAAAATAAATCGAGTACGAAAACATCTGTGTATGACACTACATGAGGTAAAATTAACTTATTATTATTAATTGCTCATTTTTGAGAAAATTTTAAATAATGATAAAAGATTTATCGAAAAATCGCAATAACTGCACTGCAGTATCCACTCAGTACCCAATATACTTCTATTGGGACAGAAAAGGTACAAAAATCATACTACTCCACGTTGGAATAGGATAAATAAAAAAGTGAACTTCAAAAGTGACAGAATTGTAATGCAATGCACAATTACACTGACTTACAATAAGAAACAAGTGAAGAACGTCTGCTTCGTAAATTCGTTTCTCGCGCTTGTATCGATATTACCGTCCGTATATCGAATCTCGCATTTTGAATTTGAATGTGTATATCTTTAAATTTGAGTATATTTAAAATCCGACGTATTTAAGCTCCGAAAAATTGATTTTATAAAATCAAACATTGTATACATACCAACCTCATATTTATTACGTAGCGCGATAAGTATCCGCCAGATAAGTACCCGTTACGAATGCCCCACGCTCGCACGAATTCCTAACGCTCTTACACACGTTTAGAACGACTGTGTGGCGTGTCATATTCCTCTTGCATATTTTTAATCGCGGAAAATATTACGAGACGCATGTTTTATATAAAATACTATCCTTTAGAATATAAATATCTCAAACAATATTTGTGTAAACAATATGTACAAAAAATGATGTAATTATATTAATTAGGACAAAATAAAATATATCTAAAACAATAAATCTGGAAAATAAATGTAAAAACATATTTTACCTTACATTCCAATGTTTTCAACTGTAATTCACATTAAATATTTATGTAAACGAAATATGCCCCTTTGCTGTATTGCTAAACTATATTCCTCTTGATCCTATACAACGTTGGTGAATAAACTTTTTTCATATCCCTACAAATTACGAAAATGATTAAAGTGATCCAACTTAGTGGCCCAGCCTATGTGTGGTCTCAGCGGGAAAGCAAACAGACAGTCTGCGGAAATAGTGCTCGTATTATTGGCCACCCGATAAGTAGTAGTTTCCAAAATAAAGGCCGCCTACGGAGCTCCAAAAGTGACTACATATTGAATGGCAAGTTATATAAATATTGTTGCTACTTTTTTTATTTATTGTCCTTGTGTTAGGCTTTCAACCATTACAAGCTTAGTTAACGAACAAGTTACAAGTGTATGTGCAAAATTAGTGTCAATTTGTACTATATTCTTAATATTAATTTGTACTATATTCCTATTTTCTTATATTTATTTTGTTACTATTGTCTAATATCACATTCTCTTAGTTGAGTGTACATTAACTTATTGTTCTAAACACAGTATTCTAATTGTCATTGCAATTTGAGCAAAATAATGTAGTCTTCTTACACCATTTGTTTAACCCTTAAGTGTTCCTTCAAAGTGTACATTAAAAATGTAATGATTCAATTAAATTATATTTAATATTCATCTCTATCGAAATGGTAAATACAAACGTAGTGAGATTGTAACATTTCATCTAAACCCATAAATAGTTATATAATTTTCACTTAAGGGTTAATCGTGTATGTTTCTGGTCATTTGCTGTCACACATATTCGACATAACTCTTCTTCGTCTATGTACTGAAACATTCCCTCTACTGTGAGAATTTTCTATCGCTTTCATTATTTTAGACTTGCAAACTATATACATAAGTAATTACGTATATTGTACACTTGAGCAATACAATTGTAATCATTACTAATATATGTATGCAAAATAAATTTGAATATCAAAAAAAACACTTCACAATTGATATAATTATTTAACGTGAGCTATACTAACAAAGTAATATTAAACAACAACTTTCCTGAATTATTGTATTTTATGTATATTAATCGTTACATTACTATTTTAAATTGTACAAATAAATGAAAGAAAACAATTTATAACATTTACATATCATAATTTACAATTTATAATATCATATATATAAAACAATGAATATCAAAAGTATTATAACTGAGTTATATTATCCTAATGAATTCAATTTTGATGACGAAAAGATCTTATTTCACAATAGTAATGTATCTCGTATAGATTATTATTAAATTATAATATATACGTATATTATTAAGTACATAAGCTATCTGACATGAAAATAGCGTATATCTCAAATTCAAAATTGTTAATTATTCAGAATTACAAATAATAAACTGTTCCTAAACTGACGTTACTTGTTTTCTTTATTGTTTGCATCATTAACTATTTATAGGGAATGTTTGTAACTGATACTAATTTCACATTCGTACTTTCATTAAAATTTTTGTTATAGAAATGTTCAATTTCTACTAACTCGAAGCTATTGTTTGTAAGAAGACATGTTGATTATTTTAATACATTTCTCAACTGAAACGTTTATTGAAAAACATTTGTGTAACCCTTTACAATCTAGTTACTATAGCATAAGGCTAACGTGTTATGTAAACTTTTATGAATTTTGTCATGGCTTGTCGTAAGTATTGACTTAATGTTAATTTATCCCAAAATAATAAGATTAAACTGGCATATGAACTTCACCATTTACCATGTTACCAAAAAATATAGAAATTATTCATCTTTGACTATTTGACTAACTATTTGACAAAGAACACTATCAGGTACAGCAAATTCGAAAGATCATTACTCAAATAAACATAATTTTCTAATGTCAATTTGCATTTAATAATGTTGTTCCATAATAGTTCACATTTTCCTTAAGTGGTTCTATACCCATTGTCCATACCACTAACGAGTCTGTGTCGATGGTTACTTCAGAACAATTATCATATGTGTTCGAAGAGCTTACCACACCTCCAAACTGCAATGGCGTATTGTCTGGAAAATAAATAATGTTTTATACTGTACAACATCTTTGTTCTGTAATATTCACTAGGTGATTCTTAGAGTTTCTCATTCTAAAATCAAATTCGAAAGCAGAATTGCTCTATCACGTATCGTTTTCGAAAAACAACCGTTTTTATAAATGTATGATTTTTATTTTAGAAAATGAGCTATTAATAGAAACTAAACATGCAAGAAAGTTCAGGTTTAGAATGAGAAACTCTATAAGATTCACCTAGTGAATATTGCAAAACCAGAGAAAAAGTTTTAATCTGTAGGACTGTCGTTTACGTATGTTACTTTGAACACAGAAAATAAACATGTGTAATAATTCTGGTATGTGTGATAATGAACAAATATAGAGACTTACTTAAATTCCATTTTAAACCAGTTGTACTTATGTGGTTGATAGGTGAACCAATTGGTAAAAGTCCACACCAACTATTACTTTCCACCAATATATTAGGAATTGATATACTATGAAATCCTGGCCTCAGAATCCACGTTAATGAATTATTAGCAACTTGAATAACCTATAAAAAATAAAATTCAATAAATAAATGTGCAAAACAATATAGTTAGTATGCTATATTTAATTAATACATTAATTTTCCTCAAATTTGTTAGGTATAGCATAGATAGGAAAATCTGTGACTATTCAAAAAAACAGTACATGTTACAATTTTAACAAATTTGAGTTTACACCGTAATTATCAGACAGCAGATTTTATGCGTTTATGACAAAAATGAGTAGGTGTAATTTAAAATAGTATACGCATTAGAAGAATTTTTAAGAATGCTGTTATATTATCTTCAACCCACTAAACATATTAAGAAAGAAAATAAATTTCTATTTCAGTCCAGTTTGTAGCAATTCAGGTATAACATTTTTATTTTGCATAAAGATAAAGTCTAGTAATTATGGTGTAAATAATAGAATTTCTAGTTTTAAAAGCAAGAAACTATAAAGAACACAAAAGCACTCAAATTTATTCAATGTAATTTTTGATTTTGAACTGTGCTAACTTCAACTTTCATTATTAAATCACTTTCAAGGTAAATGACACTGAATTTAAATTACAGTAATTAAAGAAATATGTCTTAATATCTACAAAGTTGCGTAAACAAAGTAAGAAAAAATATTGTTACCTGTATCTCACCAATAAGTTTGTCACTTTTATAAAGCGTATTAATATTTCCAAGAATATGATCGAATCTTCCTGACGAATCTACGAACACATATATCGTTTTCAACTGCAAGCAATAATCTTTGTTACTGTCTGACATTATTTACAACAACAAAATTTTATAAGATATCCATTATTACGTTTATATCTTTTTGGTTGGCGTATTGTTTTAACTGAAATAACGCCTTCGTATAATCGGAATGATCCTGGTCGGGTGTCTTAATTATCAATGAACCCATGGATTGTAATTTCTCAACAATTTCAGGTGAACAACTATCCATATCACCGGTAATTAGATTCGGCATGTACTGAGAATGTTTTCCATCTAAAAGATCTATATTATGCGTTTCCAAGTAATGCAACCACCTATGAGTTCCACCGTCAACGGTAACCTTAATCTGAGCTGAATAACAAATAAATTACTCAGAAAATTACATATGAAACAAGAAATATTAAAGTGATTAGAAGACATAACACACGATTTAAGTGAACTATAATTTGTATTACAATAACAAAACAATTTTTAAGGAAATACCTATTCCTTTTTTTTGTAAATTTATACATATCATCTACTTTATGAAAATAGGTTACTTATAATTTAGAGACACATATACATGAAATATTTTCCAAACGTTATGTAAAGTTTAAAACTTACCATTCTCCCAAATTCGAAATAAAATATCATGGTTCCAATGAAGTGGACGATTCAATATAATTACAGCGTATTCGTACTTTAGACAACACTGAAATATCTTAAGAGGGTCCCACTGTGATTCACTTAAATTCGATTTATCTTGCATAATTAGACCTAATTTATATTTCCTAAAAACTGAAAAATATTTTTATGAAGTTGGGTTAGAGAATGTAAACTTCTCAGTTTATGATTGAGAACTGTTGAGAACATTCAATCAATGTTTTCAAATGCTTGAATTATGAAAATTTGAAACAAAAATGTATGTAAGTAAAAACAACTATGCAACATTCACTAAATACATACTTCTGTTTAAACACTTACATAATAATTGCCAGATTCTATTCGTGACAGAGCTCAACTTCAAAATACTCGTTCTAAGATTAAACATAACTTATATATAATATGTATATCCACATATAATCTGTATTAATAAAGATAATGAAAATTAAGTGGGGAGAAAGAATTTTTTGCACATTTTGTTGACGGTTTGTTCCAGATTATTGAAGGTTATTAGAACACCATTTACGATAACCCCTTATGTGGAAACATATAGTACCAAATAAATATATAAATATCCTTGAAGTATATGCTCATTCATTGGAATAATAATGTCAATAATTGACACTGTTTTTTATTTGAGAACAATATTGTAACGTCGTTAACGTTTTTATAGTTCTATCTTCACCAAGCACATTATTTATTAATACAGACGCAGATGAGAGGACATTTCCTCTCTGGTATCTATATATTTTTTTAACTTATAATCATTTCGTATATGCAATGTAATCACAAATTTTTACATATTATTCATAGTTTTATTTGTTTATACCTGAAATATTTGAAAAATTTGTTATCATATTTCTATATTATTTATCTTTTTATTATTTTTTATATTCGCAACGTTTAATGAAAATTAGTTGATAGCTTTATTAAATTAAACCTAATCATTACATTTACGATTCATTTGAATGATTATAAAATTATTGTATTATAGAATCCACTCGTAAGTATTCATCATAAGTAGTCATCATAAGTATTACTTCCGTCATTTAAATATACGCGCCGTTCCTCCACCAAATAACAGAACACGTGTATATTATAATATAATCAAACTACTCTTTGACACAAAACAAACACCCATAGTAGAAATACTACCAAGTCTAAATTGGCGTACGGCTTCATCGTCAATAGTTGTTTTCATTCCACCAGTCATCCTTTTCCCTCTATATATATATATATATATATATATATATACAGGGTGTCCTAGACCACTCATCCAGTGCTATTAAAATGGTGGAGAGTGATTTTTATTGAAAACTAAAAAAATTTTAGTAACTAATTCGAGTAGGTTCTATTGAGTGGTGGTAGTTGTAATTTCCGGTACTAACCGGAAATAGGATTTTCAGACCGGAAGTCGTTTTTTTAAAAATGGGACCTGGTATTTTTTATTGCGTATTCAGATTGTATAAGCAAAAAAATAAAAGTTTCGTCTCATTGTCAGACGTTTTTCTCGAAAATGCGTGTATCAATCACGAAACGATTATTAAGGTACCGATCACACCAAATATTCTAGTCTACCATATCGCTTTCGCAGCTAGATCTTTACGTACCAAACGAAGTATGTATTCCCCTACTCCAATGGAGGCATTTTTGAAAACCAGGTCCCATTAAAAAAAACTCCTTCCGGTCTGAAAATCCTATTTCCGGTTAGAACCGGAAATTGCAACTACCACCATTCGATAGAGCATACTCGAAATCGTTACTAAAATTTTGTTAGTTTACAATAAAATTTAATCTCCACCATTTTAATAGGGGTGGGCGGGTGGTCTAGGACACCCTGGTATATTTCCTACATTAAAAATAAAGAAATTGTGGATTTATTTAATTCATTCTTGTCGACTTGTCTCGTCTGTATAACTATTTGTAAATATTTTTTCATTTCATTTCGCTAAGATGACGAGCGTCCTTTGATAACATCTTTCAACAGGAAAACTGTCGGTCAACCTGGTATATCCGAATTGAAATGGTTCTGATTTTTAAATTGACATTGTTAACAAATATGTCCTTTTCATAGAGTTATTATTTTACATGTCGCTTCGTGGTCGTGGTTTAAACGATATATATATTAGACACTATATAGTGTCTTCTTCTTTTAACCTATGCCTCCCATATTAGACGTTGCAATGTTAATAGATTATTCATTTATTTGTTCTACATTTATGGTTCTCTTCCGAGTAAAAATATTTTCTCGAATTAGGTATTCTCGTTATAAAAGTAAAACGTATTTCATTCACTGATCGTATTGGCGTGTGCGTTTGCCGATAAATTACATGTGTACGTCCATCGAGCTGCCCAGGTACCGAAGTATAGTTCATCCTTAGATTATAAGGATATATGTATACATCTACTATATGTATGTATAATGTTTAAGGAGGACTAAACAAATGTCATAAAGATATAGTTACCGAGAACTTTTGTAGATATATTCTTTTACTTTGATAAAATAACGTGGAACAATTCTCTAAGAGACACGTGGCAAAACATGTATATTTAGTAAAGTCATGGTATAATATGAATATGCATACTGCATGGAAATCGTTGAAAGAAAAAGAGAATAGGTGTCCAAAGTATACATTTTGCTCAGTTTCTTCAGACAACAATAATTCGTTACAATAATGAAATTAAATGGCTTGAGAATCGTAATATTATTTATTCGTTTCACACCAAACGATTAACCTAAGAAGGTTTAACTATTTATAATAAATAGAGCGATGAGCAATATTATTCTACTGTTATTATAAAAATATTTATTGCAAGAATCTCGTGCTAAGGATAATTTATACTTATAATGGAAACATAAAAATAGTATGATTTTCTCATGTTCTATGTTCGCTTTTTTTTAATGCCCTTTGATGATAAGATAAAATAACTTGATAAAATATAGGTCTACGCCTCTACGGTCTTTTGATATCTGTTTTGTATAGATTTTTTATTTAAATTCGTTCATTATTTTGTCGAGCTCGAAGTACTATTCTCATTTTAAATTTTGGCATAAAATTACAAGACAATTTTACGTAATAATAATTATTGAATTTGATAATATATCCGGAAAAAAGACTTTTGAGAAAATAATTTTGTTTCACGGAATATGTCTTTCATTTTTCATTTTTTAAAAATCAAAATTATAGAATCCTCGATTCATCAAGCGGCTCAGTAAGTATCTATTTGTTAACATGAGGGGAATAACTGATAGGTTATTATTCTATATAAATAGTGTGGAATAAAAAATATAAAGAATTATATATTTTGTTTCATTTACAATTGTTTAATTACAGATAACAAAAGAATAACAAAAATTACAAATGTACACAATGTAAAAAAGTATATATTCTTTCAATATAAATTTCCAATGCTAATTTTGAATATATTAATCTCGATTTTATATGTATACATATATATTAATATTCCATATCTAGTTTAGATATTGCTAAATTATGCCAGTTGTTTACGTTTTTACCTCAACCATCAATATGTGTTGTTTCTTTTATATATCTTTAATACTTTGATTGCATATCAAAAGAATCGCCTTTTAGTCATTTGAGCTGCTTGGTCAAGTTGTCTGCCAACTTGTCCATAAATTCGAATGTTTCCAAATAATCGGATCTAGTAACATTGTTCATGCCTTTAATACAAATCGCGAGATCCTTGGTCATAAAACCTGACTCGATGGTACTAACGCAAACTGCCTCTAAGGTTTCTGCGAATTTCTTTAAAGGTTTGTTGTTGTCCAATTTCGCACGATGAAGCAGACCTTTCGTCCACGCGAAGATCGATGCGATCGGGTTAGTTGAGGTCTCTTTGCCTTGTTGGTACTGACGATAATGTCTGGTAACTGTACCATGGGCAGCTTCGGCTTCCACTGTGCGACCATCCGGGCAAATTAGAACCGAAGTCATCATACCCAGGGATCCGTATCCCTGTGCCACAGAATCAGACTGAACGTCTCCATCGTAATTCTTGCAAGACCATACAAAACCACCCTCCGACTTCATTGCATATGCTACCATATCATCGATTAAACGATGTTCATACCAAATCTTTTTGGCCTCAAATTGCGCTTTGTATTCTTTGTCATATATTTCCTGGAAGATGTCTTTAAATCTACCGTCATACTTCTTAAGAATTGTATTCTTCGTAGAAAGATATAAAGGATAGTCTCTAGAAAGAGCATATTTGAAAGAACTGTGAGCAAAAGCATAAATGCTCTCATCTGTATTATACATAGCTTGCGCGATTCCAGGTCCCTTGAAAGAATGTACTGTGTGCTGAATTTTCTTTCCGTCGTCCCCAGTCCATGTGATTTCAAGTTTGCCTGGTCCAGGTATTATGAAATCAGTCGCTTTGTACTGATCAGCATGGGCGTGCCTACCAATAATAATTGGTTGATTCCAACCGGATACCAAGCGGGGAATGTTTTTGCAAATGATGGCCTCACGGAAAACCGTGCCACCTAAAATATTTCTAATAGTACCATTAGGACTTTTCCACATTTGTTTCAACTTGAATTCTACCACTCTGTTTTCGTCAGGTGTAATAGTGGCACACTTGATGCCTACATTGTAATTCTTAATAGCTTCCGCACAATCTATGGTAACTTTGTCGTCAGTTTTGTCTCGATTTTCTATGCCTAAGTCAAAAGTATGCAATTCAATATCTAAATGTGGTAAAATCAGCTTTTGTTTGATAGAATCCCAAATAATTCGAGTCATTTCATCTCCGAGGATATCGACGACGGGTCCAGCCTAAAATATGTCATAATGGAAACATGGAAAAAAATTATAAAAAAATCTTATGACAAATGTCAAAACAATTCATTTTTCGATCGAAATTGAAATTTATGGCGATACAAATGTATTATATACATGCATGTATATAGAAATATATATGTATGCAGATATATATAGATTCACAAGTGTCAGTGACATAGCATTACTAGCTAACCGCTCACCTTTATTTTAGCCATTGTTACGGATGAAGCACTGAACGTTCTAACGAATGAGTGTGTCGTCTGATCGTGGGTCAACCGAACTTTTGACGATAATATTCGCGAGAATGTAGCACTGTTACTAGCCGTTTCAATGCTTACTGCACTCCTTATGAAATGCAGATTCGTTCGAATGAAACGGTGGGGCGAAAACATGGCAGCCTTAGCAACGTATCCTACTTTTTCCTTTCCACTGTTCTCGAAATCTTCTCGGTGTCGTACGATCAAAAAATCTTTATCTATATTATCTTCTTGACCATGAAATTTAATTACGTATGTGTTATCGCGACTCTTTCATACGTACAATTATTTTCGACAGTTTATCATAGCAGGTTCATCGCACGAACGAAATTTTCACAAATTCTCTAAATTTCTTCCGCTCCTATATTTTACAAAGGACCGTAAATTGCATGTGCATCAACGATTAATGCGTATGTAAGAACAATTACATCATTTGATCATTTTCGTTGAGCATCGACCAGAACATAGTGTCGTTTATCTACGAAAAGATTTCATGTAATCTCTGGAATTTGAACCGCGATGAGTAAACAATATTTGCGTGCGAAAATTCAAATGTTCTAATTATGTTATTCTCGACTAAAATATTTTGTATCGTCGCTCGTATTTTCGTTGGAGAAAGTTGGGTGGGTTAAAAAGTGGGTTAAAAAGTGTTCGTGACAAACATCTTAGCCAATAAAACGATTGTAGGATCAAATATGAAAATTATTTAAAAGATTTGTGATCGGGTAAATAATGTGCAACATGTCTACGTCCATTGAATATTAAATGCGAATGATGGAATATTTATATAAATGGAGATTTCTTTTATGTCCTTCGAATTTGCATTACGCAAGCATGTAAAACTTGATTAAACACAAGGTCATCGCGAATAAGTAGTCTATGTATCGAAATAAATCAGATAAAATAATTCCATCAGACTTATTTGAAGTAAATTTTCTGAAATAATTGACTTTCTATTTGCTTTAATTTACTTTACTTTCTGCTAAGTTTAACGACGTTTCATTCATTGTTTAGGATTTTCATACGTATGAAATGTAAAATATATATAGACTGATAACGGCATTGTTATATAAATAATTCCAGTAGTCTTGTTTTTAAATTACAATGTTTTATTCAATATTCAATAGGGTCAATTTCTCTGTTGAATACCTCGTGTGCAATGATAAATTATCGATTGTCGCGTTTATAATTATTATCAGAGAATATACTCTCTGTTATAATTAATATTCAAATCTACGCAATGACGTGTAAAACCTCCGCAACGCCATCTGCGGAGAAAAGCTAAAGCTATTAGCAAATGTACAGTACCGTTATGCACCATCTAGCGACAACCTCGTGAAACGGCTAGAAGTGACAGTATCTCGTCGGTGATGAAAATTATATTGGAGCTCTAAAGCCCAAACATGATAAAATCCGCACGAAAATTATTAGGACAAATCGTACATGTCATTTGTGGTTTCAGATTCATGAATGTCAGTTTTTGAAATGTCTTCTAAAAGTTGTATTTGGAAGAAAGTACCTGGTATTGCTAGTCGTTTTAATGATATAATTTATTTTCATCCAAAATCACTACCATGTCAAAACATTCTTATATATTTTGGAGGTGATGTGCAGGTCTGAATCAGATTATTTTATAATTAATTATTTTTATTAATTAACGTTGTTTTGTTGCTAAGATAAATAGTGCAATTTTTTGTATAATATTATCAATTTCTATATAGAATATTGAGGAATGTATGGAGCGGCATGTTGATAGTAAAAAATACACAGAATGGAGTCTAGAAAATACTGCCCGAATACTTTCAACAAATTTTCCAAATAAACATGTATTTGTCATTCGACCATCTAGGTAAAATTTATAATAATGAATATGTAACATTACTTATTGTCATGTCAAACTTTGTTCTAGAATACATGATACAGGAAATGCCAGCTTTAGCTGTTTTGATAATTTCGTACCATCGAATGAATACGGTGTTCCATCATTTTCTCCAGGTTTCAACGCTTTAAAACATTTGCATAGCTTGATAACATCTTCCCTACAAAATTTAAAAATACATAATAAGGATGAGGTATACTTAAATGTGAAATTTAGCAAAAATATAAGTCATAATATGAACTTAATTCAAATATGTTTGTATTGCTAGAATCTTACTGATCTTATTAACGACAAGACAAAATTAACATTAATGGCCTTCAGTAAAGGCAGTGTTGTACTGAATCAATTCCTTCACGAATTTCATGACCATCTAAATAATTCAGATCCTGACCAAGAAATTACAAACTTTATAAAACTAATCGAGAGCATGTGGTGGTTAGATGGTGGACATGGAGGTTTCAAAGATACATGGATCACAGACAAACCCATATTAGAATCTTTTGCAAAATTAAGTAATATATTTAACAAAATTATGAAAAAGACTTTCTATACTTATTTATATTATGTGTAACAATTACAGTATTCTTACAGAAATAGATGTTCATGTACATGTCACACCGTATCAAGTTTGTGACCTTCATCGTCCATGGATTCGCGAAGAAGAAAATCAGTTTTGTAGTATTTTACAAAGTATGGAAGTTCCTGTGAAACGAATGTTACACTTTTCATGTAAACCAAGAAGCTTGACTCTACATTTTAATGTTCTTAAAGCTATTGGAAAATGTATGCAGTGACATTTTATTATTTAACTTGTTTAAATACACTCTAGTATATAATAATAATTCTTTTAGAATGGGCTAGTTGGTCATGGTTATACTATTGCTGTACAGGGGAACAAGCTGCGAGTACAAAGGATGTTACATATTAAGGAAACTGAGTTTGTTCTGTTATGTGCAATTTACCATCTGTGTGACAATGATTTAAATCCTAATGGAAAGAATTAATTATAAGTTATATCTAATAATGTACAATTAATGTTAATACCATCAAGGATAGTACTCATATAAATTATGTACAGTAACGAGTCTATAGATAGTGATTGTATGTCGTAGTAGTTGTAATCATTGTTTTAAATGTTATCATCTCATGCATTATTTATCCAGATTACTTCTCCAGATCTATATATGTTCATTTTAAATTCGCTAAGTAATGATACAGTATTGCTAAATATATTCTTATGAAAAATTTTAGTACTTAGAACAGTGTTTATACAATGAAAAATGTTACATACAACAGTGGCATAGTTAATACAGGAGACTGATATACCTATGCCAAATAAATATATTTATGTCCATAGTGTACTAACATCTATTTTGACATTTGGACTTATAATAACTTATGTTCCCAGAGCCTGAAAAATAAAATTTACACAATTAGTAGAAATCATAATAAACAAAATTTGTATTCCTTTTCAAACTACTGTTACACACTAGGTATAAGGATAGAACTATCATCCAATGTATTTTTGCGGCTCACTTTACGAGGGGCATGTAACCCCATTACCATTCTCATTTCACATGACTTAGACGAGTTTATGCCAGAATATTTGTGCCACAAATAAATAAATAAGTCTATTACTGTTCTGAATCATTGTTTTGCGAACTGGATCGCTTACAAACGAGGAACAGGGTTACGTGACGCCACAAAAATACATTAGACGATAGTTCTATCCTTATATCTCGTCGGTGCTATCGTTATACTAACTATCATTATGTAAATCTGATAATTTCACTTCTGCCCATTCATCGGACCCATCGCAACAGTCACAAACTCCATCGTTAACTTTATAAGATGATATCTTCACTGAAATTGAATCGACATTGATTGTTAACATTGGAAAAAACTTAACTGTATAATAAAGAGGATAAAAAATTTAATATATTTACCTTCAGAAGATAGCATCCCACAATAAAAAACACCATTGTTGCATGCATTGGTACTGGGTTCATCACTACCATCTTCTGGGCAATCACAGTAATTGTCATTAATTTTTTCAAAATCAATCTCTATTTTCGAGACAAAACAGATAAATTTTCCTTGTGAATTTGGTATGTATTTTAAAATGTCCATATCACGTGTTCCACGTAACGATACAATTCGACCATTCTTGTCTTGAATAAGTTTAGCTTTCATCGATGATTCATTTCCTTTTGAGATGATTTTATTAGTAATAATATACTTAGATGTTCTCACCGAATCACTAATTAACTTTCCTCTGACCGCTTGGTTAAGTTGTTTAAAATAAAATAACTGATAAACAACAAAAATAACAGCAACTACGAATACACAGATTAATGTGTACTTGAACTGTTTCCGTAGAAACCGGCGTTTCCAAGACACTTCAGTTTTCATATTTGCCGGTTTTCTGACTGCCTATATGTTACTATTATCTAGCAGTTCGAAACAACTTTGTTTGTCATGTACAATCTTCTTTCGATTTACGTTGCCAGTTACTTTTTTGTATTCCAACCATTTATTATCGATTTCTCCGAATGACCTAATCCGACAAAATACATATATATTTCTGTCTCGCTAAAGATTGTATTGCGTTTTGTTTACAAGAACTATGTATGTATAATTTCTGCTGTCTGGACAAAGTCTATTAGTCTCTGGTATAAACTGTTACACAAAATGAAGTTGTCTGCAATTCAATGATATTGCGATCATATCGAGATAATTTGAATTTAACAACAAAAGACTATAAAACTGTAATAAAAGATTGTAGTTTTATTAGAGCATTGGAATGTTCACAGATATATCTGTCTATATATAGAGTGGACAAGTGAAATGAGATTTTTTGAAAGTATACATGGATTTTAGGAAGAATAGAATAAAAATATATAACCGTGGCATCTTTATTTCTGATATATTGGTTAAAATATGTATGGTGTTATGACCTATTTAGCAAGTATCAAAATTAAATCATTCGGCACCTTGGGGCAGAGTCGCCAGATTAAGACTTATGTCCCCACTCTACCCTACCTTCCGCCCCGACCCGGTCACTCGACGCGTTTCGTCTGATTTCGTCTGGTGCGAGTAATACGGTATTGTCCAAGAGAGGGTAACTTTCTCCCCTCAATTCGTGCTCTCTCCCCTCACCTGGGACTCTGCCTTGGGAAAGATTTTGACAGCACGAATTGAACGACAGGATAAGGAAATGATATTTTCAATGCCCTATCTCAAAGTGTCAAGTGATCACACGATCAGGAAAAATTGGTACACATATATGTAATTCTTAATTGGACATGTTATTAATGAAAAAGCATGGTATTTAATGGTACCAAACAATTGATAAAAATTAATTAAAATATATTTTTAAAAATGTGTGCATGTGAAAGCATGTTGTATTTAACATTCATATATATGAATGTTATTACTCTATTAAAAGTTAAAAATAAGTAAATGATCATCGCTTTTGAACATCGACACTGATAATAATAACAGGTATACATGAACAGTTCGAAGCATACAAAATTAGTTTAATTATTCCATTTAAAATAAAGTTATGTAATTAAATCATGTTTTTGTAATTTGGTAAATGCAAAATACAATTGAATATGAATTTTTTTACAATTTTAATGACAAAATGTTAAAATACTTGCAAAGTTTCATAAGGACTATTATTACAATGTAAGAAAAGAAGTATGCATAAATCGTATGGGATATTATAGTAGCTCGTAAGAGTATAAACAGTTTTGTTCCAATACATCCAATGCATATATGCATAAATAATATTATTAATATTAAATTCTCAAGCTTATCATTTTTGTTCAATGAATAAAGCAAGTTTTACATTGGTCGTCCCATACCACGACCCATTTGAGGTTGCGAATCCTGACTGCTTTTAGGACTCTTGATAGTTTCGTCAACAGACAGAATAAGACAAGCTGCTTCGGTCGCGGCAGTAAGTGCATTAATTTTTACAACAGCAGGTTCCCATACGTAAGCCGCCATATTATCTCCAATATCTTCATTGTTAATATCAACGCCAAAGTTATACATGCCTTTGTGTTGTTTCTGTCTTAGTTTGTTCAGAATGTTTGTTGCATCAAAACCAGCATTATCGCACAGTTGCCTAAAATTGGTATAATTATGTTTCATATAGTTCAAATAGTAATTAATAGACAGCCGATTTTATGCATTTATACCAAAAATGAGAAGGCGTAATTTAAAACAGCAAAAACATTCAAAGAATTTAAAAATACTGTTATGTCATTTTTGACCTATTGAACATATTAAGACAGAAAATAAATTTCTATTTCACTCCAGTTTGTTGTAATCCAGGAAGTTGAAAATTTTTATTTTACATAAATATCAGCTGTGTAGTAATTAAACAAGACTGTCGTACCTTGGTATAACTTCTAGAGCACGAGCTATCGCCGCAATTAAGAGTTGCTCTTTGCCTGCTACGACACGAGAGTAGTCCCTCAAAGTTTTCGATAATTTCATTTCAATGGCTCCTCCACCTGCTACGCAGGCATTAGTTTTAACCATACGCCTTACAACCATTATCGCGTCATGTAAAGATCTTTCAGTTTCTTCCAAGAACTGCTCAGCTCCTCCACGCAATATAAATGTGCATGTCTTTGCACGCACTCCTTCGTAGAATAGATTGAATCTGGAAAAAAGTACTTTAGAATAATACCAGTTAACAAGTTAAATATACGAATATATACATTCTATATATTCAAGTACCTCTCTCCACCGATTTGTTTTTCTTCGAACATTTCGCACTTGCCCAAATCTGATTCTTTAATGTCATGTACTGTTGTTAAGATACAGCCACCGCAAGCCTTCATGGTTCGTTTCAAGTCCTCTTCAGGAACTCTGCCTGCGCAGAACATATCTCTATCTGCGAAATATTGCGTAGCAACATCGCCAATAGGTAATTTTGATAATACAACTTGAGCACCGCTCTTGTGTATCTTATCTAATTTGTTATATAGAATTTGCCATTCAGCATCAACTATCTTTTGATATTCGACAACATTATCTACTCGTATTTCTGCATTGTCTCTTTCTGCTTTCAATTCTAATTCTATATTCAACAAAGCAATTTGACAGTCCTTATATTTTTTAGGCTGCATTTCAAATCCAGCATATGAAAATGTTTTCTTAAAAGCAACGCCTTTAACTAACTCTGAATCCTCTAAAGCTCCACCAGACACCTATATATCAAATATTTCATCAGAATAAAGTAAAAATTTAAACGAAGTTTACTAATTTCTCATTAGCTTAAAATTTGTTTGTAATCACCTTTTTAATACCAATCATATTAAGGGGTAACATATCGTCGAGCATCATAACAGCTTTCACAACTAAACGACTGAAGAATTCTTTTTGCTGATGAATTAACTTAGAGCTCATAGATGTAGCTGCGCATTCTTCTAATAGTTCTGTTAGTTTTGTTTTTTTAGTTTTATCAATCTTCACGCTAACTGCATTGATTACATCTATAGCTACTTGAAGCGCAAGACGAAGAGATTTGATCATGATACGGGGATGTACACCTTCCTCGATGAAAGGCTTCATTTGCATTAAAAATTCTCCAGCTAATAAGACTGTGCTTGTAGTGCCATCGCCAACCTACACATAAAAACAGAAATTTATACCTGCAATCATAATATTTGAGTGAAATGTTCGAACAACATTGAGGTAACTTCATATCTTCTATGTATTACCAGTCTACAAGTTCATTGATATACTCTGTTAATGTCCTGGTAGTATTTTACTTTCATACTACCATTTGTGTTCATTACAGAGTTAATATAATATTTTCAATTGTGTGGAATGTGTAATTTACAAATGGGCACAATAAAATATCTATTGAAAGATTGCTATAAGATAGAGGATAAAATAGTAGAAGGTAGGACAAAAAGGTAGTAATAAACTGGTTGAGATTTATATAAAATAAGTGTGGAAACATTAGGATTAAACTAAAGATAAACATAGGATATTGTACAGTTGTAGGATAAATGAAATAAAGATAGTAATAGGTTTAATGTGAATATCGGCAGAAATGTATGCAAGTTAATGTGAATATATGAGCGGCATGAGTGATCTATAATATTTTCAATTAATGAATATTTACTTCTGCATCTTGCGACTTTGCAATGTCTACAAGGGTCTTAGCTGCTGGATGGACAACATCTAAGAGCTTCAAAATAGTTGCACCATCGTTTGAAATAGTGGCTTTTCCATTTTGATCCACAATAAGTTTGTCCATCCCTCGAGGACCAAGAGTGGTCCTCACAGCATCTACTACCACTTGACACGCATTTATGTTCGATATCAATTGCTGCTTTCCTTGGGATGCATCTGTTCCTTCCTTCAATAATATTATTTGGGGTTGCTGTAAAAGATATTACATAAATTTTATTACCTGTAATTTGGAATAATAATAATAATAATGATACTATACTCTCATATATCTTCCCATTTTTGTTGTATTACATTCGACTACGTGAAATATTAGAGTTCTCTTGAAAAATTGTCACATTTAAAGAAACAAATGAATTATGAATTAAACTGTTCATTTGTCTCTTTCACTACTTGAAATACTACCAACAAGTATTAACTAATCGGTTTAATGAAATCTACGCCAAAGATTATTATTGAGATTCGTTCTATATGTACACCGTGGGTGTAAGCAGAAATTAATCACCATATAAGGTTAGAACTGCTCAACTTATAATTCACGCTTCACGTATATTAATATATTTGAGTATCTATATTTATCATTAAAAAATCTATTAATCGCGTGTACAGAAAACATTTTCTATATTCTGTCATTGTAGACAGAAGGCGGCTTATAGCCAAATCGGAAATATGAAGGTATGCTAAAATTAGTAAACTAAAAAGATACTTATATTTCCGTTCTAATGAGACTTTTATTTGTTACTTACCATTTTTGTAATTTTGTTTATAATTTCACGGGTTTGTTAATTTCATTCACTGTGCACGAGCACAATTATTACTCTAACCTGTAAACGGTATTCGAGATGATTCCACTAGGACCAGCTAAGGATATAGAAGACCTACTCCCTGATACAAACTAAAGCATCACATCAAATATCATTCGTGCTCAACGGAAATCAGTGTGCCGGTGGAAATAAATAACCAATCAAAAATTGGCGTTTAAATGTGATCAAACATTTTTTCATTTTGTGTCAAGGTTTCAAAATTTACAGCGTTTTGTCATAGTAATAAATATGATAAAAAGCATCTTAAATTAATTCGAGAAGTAATTCGAAAATAGCAAAGGTGTTAATTATAATTTATAAATTTGCTTTCATCTGTATACAGTATTTTCACTTTGACTCACCATACTGTATTTTCGTGTTCTAATATTTTTTCTATTAATTTTGTTAATGAATTATTTTGTGTGTAAAGCGACTTCTGTTAATAATTTTTTCTATTCTTGAATAAAATTTTTCCTGTTCATATTATAAATTTAATACAGTCTTTCTTTTAGCAACTTTTCTCTGAAAAATAGTCTTACTAACTCTAAAAAATAATGCTCCGTTTGAATGGGAGAACTTCCCGCTACATAACAGGTGTGCCAATGTTGAAGATATTTATGTAGAACATAGGAAGAAATTCTTCAAGTGTGCCAATACTGCCAATGCTTTTTCTCCGCTGAAAACAGACCTTTATGTGTATTTTATTACTTTCCTCTCACGATGCATGATATACTTAAACTTTGATATTTTACCAAAAAGTTGAATAGAGAATTACATTTTTTGTGAATGCTTACAGTTTATTTATCTATATATTACAGTCGAACCTCGATAACTCAAATCTCAAGGGAAGAACTAAAATCTTCGAGTTATGGAGGTTTCGACTTATCGAAGTCTTCGAGTAAGAGAGATTACCCTACGAAAATTCGACTTACAGGAGAATTGTACAAGAGTTAATAATTTGCTGATTGTAATAGTTTTAAGAAAGAAAAGTTCAATTTTTGGAGATGAGTTTTTTCTTATATGCATATAGTAAATATAATCTTCTAGGCTCTTACATATTAAAGAAATCTGTGATTTTACTCTGCGTTAATGAATTAACAGATTGTCGATCAATGGTATGTTCAACGGTAACCAAAGCAAAGAATACATTTTTTTCGATATCATCGCATCTTTTTACGAAACTTTGTACAACATTTACTGTTGTTTTGGTATGTTTAGCTTCCACACTTGTGGAAAATAATTCGAGTTGAAGGAAGTTTTATTTCGATTTATAGAGGTTTTTATTAAAGTGCAGCGGAAGGGAATCGGCAAAATTTTCGTCTTATTTAACAATATTAGGGTTTTCTTTTTATCTTCGTCCATTCGCACTCAATTCTCTGGTGCATGCAATACTCTACTCCGACCAATAAGAAATATTTACTATTTCACAGCGTCACACTATAATAATATATTTCTTGAATCACGCGACACAAACGAGGGAATCTGTATACGATACATATATAAAATTTTGTAAACAAATTGACGCGTTTAATACCAATATGTTATCATTTAGGAAAAAATTTGCTCACTTGTACAGTATTTTTTATTTATAAATAATATCGTTTACAGATAGTCATTGCTTATTTTACAATTTTCAATTTAAGTATCACTAAATACTTATTAATTCAATGTTATTAATTTTAATTTTGCGTTATTTAAACTGTTTTATCCTTTCAACGGTATGTTGCGATTGATTAGGATAGATGGCGCTGATCGAATGGAAAAGCAGTACATAATTTTTCACTTGCTAAGATACGCATGATACGAAGTCAAAGAGGATTGTAGATAGTGTTTGTTAATATCGTGATGGGATAATATTATAATTCGTGACCTAATTACGTGAATAGAAAATAGAATTCAACATTTACCGCATATTTATTTTTAAACGTAACTGTATTCTCACATGCTCGAACTGTACACATATATTTATACATACATCAAATGCCACGGAACCACCTATTTCTTCGAGAATAGCTGAACCACCGAATTCGCTCTAGTCGAGTTGCTGCGCTTGAAGGATGTACTCATTCTTTTGATATACAATTCCAAAAAGTGTATATTGTGTGTTGTTCAATATTATTATTTTTAAGTGCCACTCTACAAAATTGTGCTTTTACCTACACTTTTGAACACGAGGTAAAAATAAAGAATCACTTGTAACGATCATTTTACACAATTCCTGCATAACAGTTGCATTTTTTAATTTTGGCGTGAGACGGTTAGAATAATATGACTTTTACTAGAAAATAGATTTTGAGAACTCTTATCATTTATATTTACAAAAACATTTGGGATATTGTTATGGACCTTTTGCTACTCGTAGTGTTGTAGTACATGACTCAAACGATAATAATGACTGATGCTGTATGTATACAATCCTACGCCCTACATCCGATTTAGGTGCAAGGTGCTGACCTTATACATATACATCCTTGCACATGCGTAAAAATCGCTCCCACCTGATGTCGATGAACCAATAACAAATCGATATGTTCGAAATTTTCAAGCGAAAGCTTTGACTATTACTCTCAATAGTTAATAGTGAAATCTCAAACCTGATGCATGTCAAATAGTAAGTAAACGGTCACGTGTGTTCGATTTGTGCGAACAGTGCCGCTGTGGATTTTAAATTAAAAAAGGAGACATCGCAATTCTATACAATTGCTCGTGTGTCTGTAGTCCCGCCAGTTTCTCAAACAAGAATTTTTACAATAATACTGTAGCGCCGGTTTCGTTTTCATTTTTTACTTCTTGATATCATTTAACTCGTAAGTGCTTCCGCTTTTCTTTCAGAGTGAATATACGGTATATTGTGGCAATGCAAATTTTATTTTAACAAAACATTATTTGCTTTCTGAAATCATATTGGACGAAGTGAAAAATGCCTTTCAGTTTTGAATACGTAAAAAGTTATGTAAGGCATGTGTTAAAGATAATCTAGTATTTTATTATCTTATCGTTTTATAGCGAGTTATCAAACGATTTAAATTAAATAAAAGAATTTAAGTATTTCACTTTTCATTGATGCCAAGTAAAATATTTAAGCGGGCTTATTCCACCAAGTGTAAGTACTTATGTCGAGAACGTGTCAATTTTCAGCTTCCTCATTAGGAGACGCATTATAATGATGCTTACCACTGCAGTGATACTGTCTTGAAATAAGGCGACAGAGAGAATCTCGCATATAATAAAAGTGCATACATGTCTTTTATTTTAAATTTGTTTTTTTAATTACATTGGAAATGTTAAAAATATTACAAATAGAAATAAAATTTGTTATAAAATTTTGTTTTTTTAATATACATTGAAAACTATTGAAAATATTACAAAATTTTGTTTTTTAATATACATTGAAAACTATTGAAAATATTACAAAATTTTGTTTTTTTAATATACATTGAAAACTATTGAAAATATTACAAAATTTTGTTTTTTTAATATACGTTGGCAATGATAAAAATATTACAAATACAAGTAAAATTTGTTACAAAATTTTGTTTTTAATGTACATTGAAAACTGTTGAATATATTATAAATCGAAAGAAAATTTGTTACAAAATTTTGTTTTTTAGTATACATTGAAATTTGTTAAAATAATACAAACATAAATCAAATTTGTTACAAAAAGGTTGTTTTTCAATGTACATTGGGAATGTTAAAAATATTAAAAAGAGAAATAAAATTTGTTACAAAATTTTGTTTTTTAATATTAACATTGGAAATGTTAAAAATATCACAAGTAGAAGTAATTTTGATTTTTAATATACATTGAAAACTGTTGAAAATATTACAAATCGAAATATTTGTTACAAAATATCGCAGACACAATAAAATTTGTTATTAACAATGGAAATATTTCTACGGGAAAAATTTTATTCGCATAGACGACGATCAGTTACAAACAACTATTTATAACGCTGTCAAGTAGTGCAACGTAAATTTATGTAGTCACTGAGTTGCACATAATGCCCAACGCTATTAGTCTTATTGGGAAACGTTCAAGTATGAAAATTGCTTTAAAGTTCAAAGGAAGAGGGAAGCATAAGATAGAAAATGTAACGATCGATAAAATAGAAATATCAAAGTGAAACCTTTATATATTATTGTTCATACCTACAACAAATTTTCTATTAAATTTCTTCCGAATAATTTAGGCTATTTGGTTGGGCTAAAATTCTGCTAAAAATCGTTAAAACCTGTAATTTTAAAAGAACACATACAGACCACAGCTAGGTAATTGTTTCAGTATCCAAACTGAATGATTTCTGTGCAAAATAAAAATTGTTTGCACAGAAAGAAATAATAATAACAATTATCAATAATAAAAACCAAGTAACACACACGTATGCTTTCTTTGTAGAACGAGAACAAAGGAGTATTTAAAAAGTGTTTTTGCAACGAACATTTGAAAAGAGAAGTCCCGATAAACGATTACACAAACATGAAGACGATTTGGGTAATCGGAGGACCAGGATGCGGGAAAGGGACTCAATGCGAACGTATCATCCAAAAATATGGATTCTATCACATAAGCAGCGGTGATCTATTGAGGGAAGAAGTTGCTAGTGGTAGTCCTAGAGGAGCTTCGCTTGAAACCTTAATGTCTAAAGGTCTATTTGTCCCCACGGTAAACGATATTTTACATTAATACGTTCGTATTTTACTGAAGCAACTTTCCCACAAAATTGAAAAACATTATTCGTGGAACCTTACCGATTTCAGTGACTTTCATCTATGTTATGAAGGTCAACATCCTAAGTAACTTCTCTTATATGTAAATAAATAGTAGTCGGTCAGCTTTAGTTCGACAGATGTAAACAAACTTATTTATAGTACCGCGAACTACAGGGTGTTCTAATTGAAGTGAATCACTCGAATATCTCTGGATTTATTAATGACATCGAAAAATGTTTCAAACAAAAGTTATATTATTTTATTTCGAAAAGTCATTAGTTTAGGGGAGTGAAAAAATTGGAAATGACCTTCATATGTCCTCTACTCTTCCACCTACACAAAACCATTAACATTATGTCTCTTTCGAAACCGTATAACTTCTGTATGAAACTTATACTTTGGGAGAGATTCGATGTTCCTCTGTTTTGAAATATTCATTTCAAAAATATTAAAATAGAGTAATGTTACGTAACATACGATTCTCGTGTTGTACGAACGAATACCGCTTTTCTTAGTGTGAAGATCATATGGTTTCCGGCAGGAAATTGTGCTTGACCTGATAAGGGAACGGATGGAGAAGGCTAAAGCGGAAGGAGCTACAAAAACAGGTTTCCTTATCGACGGGTATCCTCGTGAGTTGGATCAAGGACTTCTCTTTGAGAAGAATGTAAGCGTTATTACGATAATCAAGTAATCTTCTTAACCAGTTCACTATAGGGTTGTCGAGGTAAATCCGGAAAAGTCATTGGATGAAGAAAGACAGTTCAAATTCCAGGAAAATACGAATACATACATTCTTTCGCTAGTTTGTACAAAGTCGCCCATTGTACTGCCGTGCATTTGTCACAATGTCACGTGACTGATCTGGTACTGGCAGAGAGAGAGGGTAACTGTATTCCCCTGATCTAGTGACACTGGACTCTATGTATATTTCGGTTTTACTATAGATACATGTAGTAATGATACCCGCGATGCAGTTACTGTGGTGAGATGACAAGAAGGTCCCCGGGGCAAGACTTGTGTCCGCACTCTACCTTCCCCTTCTACGACGCTATTTCCCATGCTTTCGCCGCGACCCGATCACGTGACACGTTTCGTCTCTGTCGTGCGTGTGCTCGGTACTGGCGGAGAGAGGGTAACCTTTTTCCTCAATTCGTGCTTCCTCCCCTCATCTGGCGACACTGCTGCCAGGGACCTTCTTGTCATCTTACCACAATACTTCTACTGTTTGTCAGAATTTCTGAATTCCTTGGCTAGGCCATAAACTTGCGTCTTCTCGTAGCCAAAGCAGGGGGCGTTTCGAGTGTTGGCGCTCTTCGGTCGTATTCTCAGTTCCTGGCAATTTTCCCACTTGTTCAGTTATTGGTAGCTTATATGTATAGTGAGTTATGTTACCAACAGTAGCTTTGTTTATATATGCTTTACCTACATCTTGTTTGCGGGACTGTACGAAAAAATTCCGGATTTATCTCGACGGTTCTGTATATACATGTGTTCAATAACAATAACACAGAAAATCAAAAGGAAACCGAAAAATTGTATTTTAGGTCTGCCCGGTGGATTTAATAATTTTCTTCGACGTTTCGAATGAAACTATGAAGACTAGATTGTTGGGTCGTGCAGCCGTCTCGCAGAGGGCCGATGACAACGAGGAAACGATCAAAAAAAGGATCGAAATATTTAATGTGAAAAACAGCCAGATCGTTGAACACTATAAGAGTAAAGTTGTCAGGGTAAGTAAATGCATGGTAGTTCATTAACGATAAGATGAGAGTATTAAGTTAACTTTGAAACGTATTGTTTAGATCGTTGCCGAAGGTACCATCGACGATATATTCAAGCAAGTAGTGAAAGCACTTGATCCATTGGTAGCTTAAATCTTAAAAAACGTCTTATATAATCTGTTTTAGACATTTAAAACTCACAGTGATTTCTAGTCGTTTCTATTCTGAAATTCCGAGTACAAGCTTCACTTTTATTAGTTTCACTAAATCGAGAACTCTATCTGCCACAAGTTTTTAAGAAAATTCTATATGAACTTATTGAATGACTTAATTCGACGGAAATTAAAAAGCAATCTAAAGTACCTGCTCTTAATGATAGGATAAAAATTACTTCTATATAAAATTGTTCAACATGTTGTACAATGTACCTGTTACTGTTATGTTATTGTTACATTGTTCATAAAAGTTCTGAATATCATAACTGTTCTGAATATTGATTAAAATCTATATTCTACGAGATTTCGAGAACTGATTTCTTTAAAATATACACATTTTTTGTTATTCTTTAATACATTTTAATTCTCTAACGGATAAATTATAATAAATGATATGCTGATAACAACGAAGATATGCAGGTTAGTGTTAAATGTAAGTGTAGAGGAAAGCTTCATGAGTTGATGTTCTTTTGAATTAGACTTCACGTTCTAATTAATTGTTTTCAAAATCTATAATTTATAATTGAATTGATTTATAAATTTACAATTTCATTAATTACTCCGCACAATAGCGAATTTGTCCGAAATCCTGAAAAAATTAATATCTCCGCTTCTAACTGTAAGATAAATCATTAGAATTTATAATAACAAAATGATTCTAAGAACTAACAGATTAATTTTGTTCGCTGAAGAGTGAATTTTCATTCATTTATTTGTTAATATGATATTAATAATTTTACTAGTACGAACATTGTAGCATTCAAATTTTTCTCAGTAAATTATAGTGTTTTCATAAAAAGTTTACCGTATGCAGTATTTCATTAGGGAAACGAAGGATATACAAGGTGATCCGTAATCATGGTGATACAATCGAAGAGGGGGTGATAAGAATAGGAATCGTCCCAATAGGTACCAGCTGCATAAACTAGAATTTAATTTGTTTTGTGTGCGCATCACGTTGACATACGTGTACAAGTTAATTACCGGCACACAATACGTTTCTCCAGTTAAAATGAAGCTTTGGAGATGTGCGTGCAATATAACTAGGTCTGTCCGACCATAATCATTCAGTCAAACAACATTGCTTTTAGATCTCAGAAATGAGTCAACTATTTATATTTGTTACTTTGACAACGGCATATTTAATAACGAATATAGCTTTCTGTGATCGTTGCTGTCAAATTAATTTGCGATCTTTACCGCATTATAAACTTATCAAAACGAATGTTCGTTCAAGTCATGTAATACTTTCGAGGACAACTGTACGGAGTGTAAACGAGTGCAGAGAGTTTGCCTTGGCCAAGAAAGCTCTTGCTTTTAATTATGGTGTAAAAAGTAAACGTAATGGTAAGATGATTCACAAGTGCAAGAAATCCACAATTTAATTTATTACACACAAATGAGGAATAAGTGTCGCCAGATTAAGGCTTGTGTCCCCACTCTACCTTCCCCTTCTACGACGCTATTTCCCACGCTTCCGCCCAGTCACGTGACGCGTTCCATCTCTGTCCTGCATGTGTCACAATGTCACGCGATTAATCCAGACATTCCTGGTACAGGCAGGGAGAGGGTAACTTTTTCCCCTCAATTCGTGCTCCCTCCCCTCAACTGGTAACTCTAGCTTCTAGTACCACTAATGATAATTGTAATCAATTATGAAAATCATCATTCGAAAATAATTGCTACATCATTTTTTGTTCTACTATTGGTGATAATTGGTTGCAATAATAATTTATACTTGATTCATATTTATATTAGAATTTGTAAAATGAACATACAATATATTAATAATCACAGAGACAGAAAGTAAAATCTTTTTTATTAATATAGGATGGCATTTGAATACCGAACAGAAGCAACGTAAAGGAACAATTGAAGTTAAAGTTTGCCAAGCTCTTCAGTGTCCAGAAATGCACAATTTTACTGTTCACCGAAATGATAAGAATTACAAATACTATAGCATGTATCCCAGCTATATTCCAACTGGTAAATTTAAAAAACAATATTTCAAATGTTATTACATACGTACTAGGTAATGATAAAAGTTTACAACAAAAAATTATTAATAACTATTTAGATTATACGATCCCGTATATTATAAATTATTTTTCGGTATTGCAATTATACAATTTATAGCACAAATAAAATAAATATATACAATACAAGTAAACAAACAGAAATATTTCAAATATTTTGTAATTCATTTTTAGGCTCAAACTTTACGTTGATTTGTATTCCGAAGACAGGGGTTTTCGTAATTTCGAATAATTATTTGAATTATAGCCAAGCACAGAGTTCTTGCCAAAAGATGAATTCTACCCTGGCTCATATTATTAGTGAGGAGCGCACGGAAGGTCTAGCGAACTATATTTCTGAAAATACTTTTGTTGGTCTCAGTAACCGAGGTCATGAGAAAATATGGAAAAACGAATTTGGTAGTCTTCAGTTTCGCCAGAAACATTAACTCTAAATCATTAACTTCTAGATTTCTTTTAATGTTAAGAAAAATGATTAATTTATTAATAACTATTAAGTATAATGTACATTGAGATTTTTTAAATATTATTTACAAGATTATCGAATAATTATTAATATAGAGTACACAAAGTCTTAAAAATGTATCTCATTGTAATCTGTTATTATATTTAATGGTTGTTAAAAATTAGTATAATTTCAGAAGAAAGTTAGGACATGATATAATATTTTGTAAGTGCCTTGGAGTAGAATTTAAATAGAATAGTTCTACACGTATAATGAAAGTAATTAAATTTTTGAGGGAAGAAAAATCACGTTTCTAGATGAACCACTTTCCTGTTTTAAATATCGAGCATGGGGAGAAGGAGAACCGTCGCACTCAAGGGGATGCCTCGCTATTACGAAATCACCTAAATCAGGAGATAGTTCCTTTTGGAAAGTTGTACCATGTGACAGTCTACTACACTTTATTTGTGAAGTTTCGCCAATGCACCAACGACATTAAATATATGAAAAATTATAAACACGATATTTATAAAATTGTAATTACGAGTTACAATCTATACAGAAGAAAGTTTAAATAAAATAAATAAATTATAAACTGTGATAAAGTTTTACTTATGAAAATATATTAGAAATAACAGTTTCGTGTAAATATACAGAACATTTGTCTTCAAGAAAAATGAGTTTCAAGATCCGCCGAGTTCGCGTGCTCTAGTCTAGTAGGTGCAGAAAGTAGAATTGGTTGGTCAATGTCAGACGCGTTAGACGGTTCCCACAAGTAGGGGTGGGTCAGGTTTTGATGACCCGGAAATTTCGGGTCGGGACGGGAACCCAAAAATCTATGACATTCGGGTCTGCGAACATATAAAAATTTTCGGGTACGCGGGTATGACAGATTCCTGATACCGGCCACGCCTACATTACAAATCTCCTCCTTGCAACCAGTAAAGCGGTGAATACGCTCTCAGTGAGACCCTAATGCAAGTGAAGGAAAAGATTACAACTTTTCTAATGTTTGATTTTTTTTATGAAACTATAACTAACGCAGACATTTTGGTATTCTTATTTAAATACTTCATCCAGTGTATTAGTGTGTAACATAATGTGAATAGAAATATTATTGTGTTATTAGCAAGAAAAGATATATTCTGATAAATTATATACAAATTCGAGTTGACTTGGAAACATTCTTAATTAAGAGAAAAATATACAATTTTCACTCTCCAAAGATTATATACACGTATACAATCTTAAGACTATATTGTTGAAGAAATTGTGCTTCCTGCAATTATTTACTTATCGTCTATCGTATATTTAATACTTAAGAGACAGCTGTTAAATTGTTAAAAGTTTTAGCAGAACTGCAGAAGATTATATGTGTAATGGTGCTACAAGTTTTGATTGCAACAATGATTCATTGCTGGATAATATATTATGTAAGTAATATATTATGTAAGTAATATATTATGTAAGTAATATATATATATATATATATATATAAATAATGACAAACAGCAATCCAGTTTTATATGCCTCAAAATTCATTATAAATATTTGTATTCTTCTCTATTTTGATAAATATTTATTTTTCATATACGGTTAATGCATACACACTAACAAATAAAGACGAAATACTTTACAATTTTTTGTTTTATACAAAATGATTGGTTTCGTATTTACTAAATAGCCTAAAGGTGAGATACAATCATCACATGCTTCATAATTTTTTGAAGGAAAACTTAACTATTATACACATGCTACAAATAAACGACTACGAATTACAATCTTTATAAATAGAAGCAATTAACGTGCATTTTATAGACTGAATTTTCTGATATAAATAAGGACTTTGTTGCATATAAAACATAAAATAGAAAAATAGTAAAAACAGTTTTGTGCAAGCCGAACTTTAATCACAAATATCCACTTATTTAAAAATGCATGTTAATGGCACACATTTTATTATTTTGCTTCAATGATATAGTGAACATTTTACAAGACCATTTTATACGTGTTCAGAACGACTATACATATAATCTCATCGGCGATTCGGAAGGGACATTAGATTTGATAACGCGATTCGCAAATACACGATATAAAGTAGGTTTAAACTGATAAGGCAGATCGATATACTGTAATACGGCCCTTTATTGTAAGTTTAATCTTTCAATAAAATGATGTTCCGTTATTTTACAGTAATAAAATATTTAGAAGCCTTATCATTATTCAAATAATACATTTACGGAAATATCTTAATAATCTAACAATACACAATAAGCATATATTCAATACTATATTGAAATTGTATTTTAAATCAATAACTTTAAAATTAAATATAATTTCTAAATATGTTCATGAACTTCCAAAAAATATAAGTTAGTGATAATAGTAATTGTAACAACTTAACAATAATATCATTAATTATTATTTTCATCTTTCCTAGTAACTTCATCAATTACAGAAATACATCTTCTATTAGAAAATGATATAGCGATACTATCTTATAAGTCTGGGTTAAGTATCACCTTATCACAATTCATGAAAATTTTCAAATAAACGTGATCCCTTTAATTTTGTCATTTCTCTTTGTTTAAAAAAAAATTGCGTTTGTGTAACTGATAAAATTGGAAGAGAGTAACATTGAATTGTTTCGTTGTAAACGCTGGCACCAAGCATTTTGTGAAATTCACAGCCGTTCTGAACATGTGAAAGAACATTTGAAATCATATTTGAAATTTCGGTATCATAATAAATTTGAAAAAAACTGTGTATAAAATTGACGTAATACAATTAACACTATACAATATACAAAATTGGAAAAATTATTTTTCATTTTCTTAGGACTAGTATTGTCACAAAATTATTTTTGTAAGTAGAAGTTATAATAATACTTTTCAAAAGTGGAAAAGAATTTATTGATGATATTGGGTAATAACTATACAGGTTGTCCCACGCAACTGGAATAGGCTGTCCCTCCTAAACGGTTGGGAATAGAAGATGTTATAAGTAAAAGTTGAATGGTATCAGACGGTGCATATGTTCCATTATAATTCAAAGAACCTTTAGCTTCGATAACTTCCTAACGAATAAGTTTAGAGCGTAAGTATGTTATGTAGTACTTTTATGTAGAGCACAAGAAACTGCATCGATTGGTGCAGTCAAAAACATAGGTTTCCATTTAAAAGAAGTGCAGTCGCATTTTTCTGATGCACCTATGCACAAAATTAGTTGCATATTATGCACCGTCTGATACTATTTAACTATTACTTGTAACATCTTCTTCTACAGCCTGTCCCAGTCGCATGGGACACCCTGTACAAACTATTTTTGTCTTTGATGAACTGACTGATATTAATAATTGGACCTCTAAAAGTAGTTAGTGGATTTGTAAATAAATTAATTATATACGTTTACAATTAAAATATTTTCTTCGATTGTTTTAAGAAGTTTTTGTAGTGTTTTCATTTTTTTACAAAAGTATGAAAGAGCTTAAAATTGTTGAAAGCATTCTGAATGATTTTCACTAAACATGTTTTTTAACATATACAACTGTTAATTACTTAAAAATTAAATATTTACTTTATGTATAATACTTATAGAATTTATAATTGCGATTAAATATGTCAATATAAATACAATAAACAAAACGTATAAATTATATACATACACGGTAACGTATATTCTAAAAAAATCAATAAAAAATAATTATTTGTGTGTAGACAATATAAACATTAGTTCAATTTATTAAAAAAAATACATTAGAATAATGTATTAAAACGACATTTTTTAACATGAAAAATACTTTTAGAAACTAAATTGCGTTTTAAATTGTAATACACTTGCTGATATGATACACAGTGTCTCATTTAATTTGCAAATCTTTAATATGTTTGTTGCTCTTGATAATACGAAAAGTAACAGAGATATTGGAGATGTTTAAGATTTGCGAGACATCTTGTACATTCATATTCATCATTCATTTTTTATATATACAAATAAATTTGTATAATTTTGATGTTGTCAAACAATTTCGTTTGTCTGTAAACATTACATCCCATATGTAGTTAGTATTGGAGACAAATGTATTAATTTAAAACTATAAATTTAGTAAAAAGCATATACAAATGTAATACCAAAGCTTCCAAAGCTGCCAAATTGGAACATCTTTTAAAATATTTTTCTTCCTTGTATGCCAATGAACATTTGTATTTGTATAGTTCTATCCATCCCACTTAAGTTGTACCCCACTTAAATAAGCTATAACCAGTTGAAATATGTAAAAATTTTACACAATTCTAACATTATATACTATATATTACATCCATTGTGTCCTTCAAAATGTAATAATATATATGTAATGCTCATTATGGAGATAATGAAGTTACTATACCTCTAAAAATCAATTTACAATTCAGTATAAATAAAGACATTTATGAATGAATATACTTTTCAATATAGTCTATTATCACCTTTTGAAGGAAATACTTGTTAACAATGACATTCATTGTGACAATATTAGTTTTTATTGGCCGTGGCACTTTAATCTTATAATCACTGCAATCTGTGTCTTTCAGACTAGATGACTTTTCAAGATGACAGCTAAATTGCGAATTATAGTAGTATTTTATTTAGGATAGTGTGTATTTAAACTATTCCATACAACTAAGATAGAGTTTCAAATAATACGTGTGAAAGTGAAGCATAGAATATTTCTATTCATTACTAATATAAAAAATTAGATATTGTTCTGGTTCGTATTTCTCTTGTATGTATATCTCTAATCGCATTGTATTTACTGAAAATTTTGTTTCTTTTAAAAAAATAAAAAGATTTTAAATATTCAACAGTTTCGTGATTATATAGAATAAATTTAATATTATGCATTTCCCTTAAAAAAAAAGAGTATCAGTATATCCTGTTGCTCTGACGTTACTAATTTTAATTAGGATAAAAATTATTGATCATAGTTCACTGCCTCATTTAGTCGTACTACAATTATGTGATACAGCATATCACAACTATTTTATTGTGTAGCACCAGTTCGCGTTGCTTATGAAGAGAAAAAAATATATTTTGCTAATCGATTAAGAAATCATTACAAATTCTGCTAAATATATTTGAATACTTATTAAAGTATAACTAATTAGAACTAAACAATTTTTTATAATAAAGTTACAGAATTATCCGAGAGAAAATTAAATGTATTGGCACTTGAATTGATTTAAAAATGATTAATTGCGAGGCAGCTCCATAACAGAAAAACAAATTATATAATTTTCATTAATAACGATTTAAGTACAAGTACCTACATTCTTTATAGTTTCAACATATAGTTTAACTTTTTCGCTACTAAAGGCTTCTATAGTGACCCCCCATGAATTGACCCCTAAGTACGAAATGCCACTATAGTATACCATGCGCGAATAGCCAGCCCATTGTTAAAATATAATATTATTGTGTAGTAACGATATTTGCTTGTTATTACCACAAAGAAGTTTTATTTAAATAAACTTTAGTAAGGAACATGTGATTATGAACAGTTTTTTCCTTTGATAAAATTTTTAAGATAAGGAATTCAATTTTCCAAGCGCTTCATTATGATAGCACATTTTTGGCCAGTTCCGCTATTGCGAAGAGATTGGGAAGGCGTATTAAACTAATATATTATCTGTTGATTAATAAATATCATTAATGCTTAAAAATAATTTTAAATATGCATTAAGAGAAAAGACAAAGAATTTAATTATAATTCATGAAAATAGAAAAGTTGGAATGAATTTTACTATATCTTCAATTCTTACTCCATTGATATAAATATCAGAGTAATAAACAAATTAGGCAGTTACAATGAGATCATATATGCAAATCAAGAATATACTTTTGCACATGATGAATAACATATTGAATGTTTCATTTTAAACAATATTAAGTAAATAATGTTACCTATGTAAATAAATAGAAGAATGATACAATATGAATTACACTAAGATTTCCACTTAAAATGGAAAGAGAAACCAAGGCCTTTGTATTGTATGAAATATAAACTGGAAAAGTGAATTGTGTGTGATTAGAAGTAGTGTAACCATAGTTTGTTCCTTAGTGAATTTAAAAACTTCGTACTTGTATTACTATACATAGAAAACATACTGCTAAATTTATGCGTTGACATCTATTGTTCTGTTGGACTGTCGGCTGGAAGGTGAAGAAATACTTGTTGAAATACGTTTATCATCGTTTGTAGCATTGTTGCTTGTTTCTCCTCTAAAGTAGCAACCTATTTCGAGTAACATTTAGTAAACATTTGCAATTTTTATACCTCTTAGAACAAAAACGAAATATAAAACATATATCAACATATATATTCTTAATATATATCCAACTGGATAATTCAATAACAAGTTATAACAATATGTATAATTTTTACTGAAAGAAAAATTAATTTCGTAATAAATATAAACTAATAACTAGATTGCGGATCTTTATGTAAAATAAAAATGTTCTGCATTTATTGTGGGAAGCAAGAATAAAAAATAAAAATTGATTTCAACTCTTAATGACTTTGTTGCGTTAAAAACAACATTACAGTATTCTTAAATTTATCTAATCTTTTACAGTTATATTTCACCCAGCCAATTTTTTCATAAATGCATAAAAATTACTTACCCTTTCTACTAACTGAATGTACTCAGAATATGGAACATAAGCAGGGTTTCCAGAATTAGGTGATGTCTGCTCAGAATGAGGAGGCGTTTCAGATTTCTGACTTTTATCTTTCGATTTATTATCGTCAGTTAGTTCAGCTTCTAAGTTATTAATGGCTTCTAGGAATGTCGTTCTAGAAATATCTTCTATTGTTGGTGTTCTATATAGTAATTAAAAATAATGTGAACTCTAATAATTTAACACTTCGTTTGAACAGGTTGTTAGTTTTACTTTTAAATAACTTACTTGATGGCATTTCTTATTTGTTTCTTCTTAACTTTGGATTTGTCAAGTGGATCAACAAATGCGACCTTCCATCTTTCCAATTGATTCCATTTCAATTCTTCCACCTACAAACAAATAATTTATCATTAATTATATTAAACATTATATATTTATAGTTAACAAAAAGAAAATATATTCAATAACCCAAGGTGCTTTTCTTCTTGCTTTTGCCGTTAATCCGTCAGGTTCTTCTTCTCGCGATTGCTCTAGTACAGTCCCTATGCTTTCATTTGCTACGTTATCTTCCTATTACGAATAAAGAAATATTTTGTTTGTATAAGAGTAAACAAATAAAATGTTTTAAACAAGCATAATAATTTTACATGCTTTAATTAGACTGCAGATTCTATGTCGCTATCAAATTTACAACAAGGAGCGAAAATATAGAAGTATTTCTATCTTGATTTTTGTTAATAACACGTTTAACGAAGAACATAAATTTTTACTGTATTCTCACTTATGTCAACTAATTTCTAGGCATATGAATTTGCATGATAATCTGCAGTCTAGTTATAATTATTACGTTTAAACGTTATAGACAAACTGCGGATCTTTATGCAAAATAAAAATTGTCTGCATCGATTGCAAGGAATAGAAACTAAATTGAATGTTATTTCTGCCCTTAATGATTTGAAGAGAGGAGAAATTATGTGTAATTGACATCTTTAATTTTAAAAATTTTTCAACAATTTTGAATTTTATCTACTTAATTTTACTATAAATGCATAAAGATCCGCAGTCTAGTTATAGAATTGGTAATTGTTGTGCTCGTATATTAATCACTACTATTTTCTACGTTTTATCAATAAAAGGTTTCATGTAACTTATATCGAAAATAGTGCAACGAACATTAACCGATGCCATAGAGGTTGGTCCAGTAGCCCGACGAAGTAAACGCTGCGAAGAAGGTGGACGTCGTCGAGGTGCTTTGGCTCGAGATGCTGTTAAGTGCAAAAGCGGTGCCCCTTCTCCTCGCTCTACCCCATCTAACTCCTCACCCAAAGAAGTATTGGTATTTCCATTACCACTATTGGTTTCCACCTCACCTACGAGACGTTTGAAGTTTGATATGATTGAATGTTCCCCTATAGTCTTTATATCTCCGCTACATTCTTCTCGAGACTTCCTCCTTGATATGACTTTCTTAGTTGTCTCTACTTTCGATAGAATGATACTATAAGTATATTTACCTTCTCTTCTAATGTAATGTTATGAAAATGATTGAAACTAGTTATGTACCTGCATGTACATTTTCTATATCTAAACTTTTTCTAACGTGTGCCTTTTTACTCTTCGTCGCTGATTGAGAAGTCTTTGCGCTAGGTTTTGGATCGTATTTTTGTTCATGGTCTTGATGGTCTGTTCCAAGATTTATCACTTCGACAAAATTGTCAGGGAATAGACCCACTTTACCTTTCAGTTTTCCTATCCACCAACCCTAGAAAATTTTGAACACTTGTTAGAGAATTTAATACCAATATTTATCTAAAAACACGTTTCGTAGATCTGTGTCAATTAAACATATTCTGAAAATTTCGTAAAAATTAGTCGACGTTGCAATGAGCTACAAACGTTTAAAGATGGTGAAAATTGCAGATTTTCACGATTTTCGGCCTCTAACTGCAATAAATCTAAGGATTCGTACATCTTTCAATGTCTGTCATTTTTTCAGCATCGACCGATTTCGATGAAACTTTCACAATGCATATGATTGACACAGGTCTACAAAACGTATGTTTTAAATTTTCAATATAGACCCACACATAAAAAAGTTTCAAAATACAGTTTTTAGGATTTTCTCTACAATTCCGACCAATTGCAATTTTTGGAAAAATTTCTGTTCACGTTGTGTAGTAAACTAATTGATCTAAGTTCTCAAAAAAGTTCAAATCGTATAATCCAATATTAAAAAAGTTATCAGTTTTTTTAGAGCATCCGAATATTAATGAAAGTCACTGTACGTAAGCATTCTTTACCTTATCAGGAACATCTCTAGACAAGAGTGTTAGTATATCTCCTTCGGTCAATGTTAATTCATCTTCGCTAGCTGCTTCGTAAGAAAACAATACTTTACACCATTCTTTCTTATCTTCGTCTTTGTATTTGTCGGAATCTTCGTAAAATGGAGGGGTTACAAAATTTGAAGGAAATACTCCAACTTTGCCTTTAAGTCTACCTCTCCACCATCCTTTCTCCTCTTCACCCAAAAATTCAATCGTATCTTCAGGTATTAGCGCTAGTTCATCTTTATTACACGGCTCGTAATTGAATAGCACTTTGCAAAATTTTTTTCTGGATCCTCCATTTCTCAATGCAACTTCTTCGGACACATTATTCACTACCTTGTCTCCAGTGCTTCTACTTGATGGAGGATCTAAAACCTACATTCAATTGAATACTGAATATCGTAAGATGTAACGGTACATAGTAGATGATTTCATTACCCTTAAATAGTTTTCGAAAATGAATCATTTAATTTGTTGTAACTTAATATTTCTGTGATCACTAAAGATAATGCAACACTGTTATTAAACCCTTCGCCTACAATATCGTGTGAGAGACATGGTACGTCGTTTGGGCTACATACGACAAACTAGATCTACCGAACTAGTCAAAATGACTGGAAACAAAATACATCTTGCGAAATAAAATTAGTTGTACTTTGGACATGTATTTACATATCAAAAGATGTGTGTGATTTTCACAACTTCGAACGCTCAGCCAAACCAAAAATGGCTTGATGTATGTCCCTTGTTGTTCTTTACAGCATGCGCTCTCAGAACTTAAATCGTAAGGCAAGGAGTTAAATCACTGTTAACAGATTCCACACAATCGTTGCCAACTATTCAAATATTAACTTTTAACAGGTTACACGACTCACATCTTTCAGTTTCTTAAGCTGTCAAAAGATAATACCTTGACAAAGTTATCAGGAAACATGCCACGTTTATCTCTAAGAGATCCTTTCCACCAGCCACCTGGAATTACTTTGATGTCTTGAATAATATCTCCTCTCTTTATAGTTAACTCGTCAGGTTCTTGGGCTTCGTAGTTATATTCAACGATTGCTTCCATTTTCCTCTATTACTCTAAGAACGACTCAGTTTCTCGGATACATAAATATCAGAATATCCTGTCTGCAAAAAAATATACACAACTGAAGGGACGATGATAACTGGCGTTGTGACATTACACAGAAATTAATGAAACAGATCGAACAAATGATTTGTTATCGTTTTAACAGATTACACTTGACGAGAAAATCTATTTACATGAACAACGCGATATGGAACCTCTAATCGTTTTCCTTGTAGCAGGTTCTCGCTTCCGCAGAACGAATTACTCGCCGTGAAAACACAGACTGAACACAAAATGTAGCATACGTGTGTGGCGGGTCTGAAAAAGTCATTTGTTCCTTGTGCATTCTTCGTCTTTCGTGACAGTGCCCCGAGTGATTCTGTTCATGTTACTGTAACATGTAACAAGTGTGAAAAACTGGAAAATTTAGGCGTATCCTGCATACAGTAGACAGCTCAACGTATCTGTCATCGCGGCCATCTTGGACACCAAACCCGAATCAACTGGCAAGTTGCAAGAGCGCATGCTAATCTATTGGTGAGTCAATGAGCGCGCGAAACGCAACTTGTGATTCACTTTATCATTGGTATTGATGACATTAAACGCTGTTTCGTAAGATTTTCTGAGCACGGGAATGATTCATAACGGGTGATGGATAAGTTATTTCATTAATTGTGAAGCACTCATTGTCCAACTACACACAAGTTAACTGTCTGATTGCTTAACTTAGCGATAGAGCTAATCACAACAAAATTACGTGACTTTAACAGGAATTACTTTAACTAACAGTGTGCACCGCCGGAATACGCGGTGAAGATTATTTATCAAAACCATTTATTTTATATTCTGCTTACTAATTGCTCAAGCTAGAACGAGAATGTACGTATATATATTATGTAATTTCTATTAAGCAATTCGAACATGCAGATATTTAACACACTGCTTCGCATGCAAAAATTGAAAAACTGGCAATAACTTTTACTCAAGCTTATCACAAATAGGTACAGTCCTGTCTCGCATAAAATGGATCAATGAGAGGCCCGTCACGTGACTGAGCGCGTCGCCATTGTTATTGTGGTTTGCTCTATTCTTAATTAAGCCGGAAGGAAAATGACAGCCGAAATCGTCATGCGATTCACAGAGTACATACTTTCGAGTGGCTGATTCATTCTAATCCTCAGAATCTTATTATGAAAACCTTCACGTATCGGATATGCTCAGAGCATACGAAAAGTTCCGTGTGCCGAATATACAGTGACCCGAATTAATATTTGGACGCTCTAAAGAAGATGATAACTTTTTTAATATTGTACTATACGATTGGAATTTTTTTGGGAAGCTAGAACAATTAGCTTACTACAGAATGTGAAAAGAAATTTTTTCAAAAATTGAAATAGATCGGAATTATAGAAAAAATACTAAAAGTTGCATTTTACAACTTTTTTATATGGGCCTGTATTGAAAATTTTAAAAATACGTTTTGTAGATCTGTGTCAATTAAATATATTCTGAAAATTTCGTAAAAATTAGTCGACGTTGCAATGAGCTACAAACGTTTAAAGATGGTCAAAATTTTAGATTTTTACGATTTTCGGCCTCTAACTGCAATAAATCTAATTTCTTACATCTTTCAATGCCTGTCGTTTTTTCCCGTATCAACCGATTTCGATGAAACTTTCACAGTCCATATAATTGACACAGATCTACAAAACGTATTTTTTGAATGTTCAATATAGGCCCACATAAAAAAGTTGTAAAATGCAACTTTTAGTATTTTTTTCTACAATTCCGAACAATTGCATTTTTTGAAAAAAATTCTTTTCACATTCTGTAGTAAATTAATTGCTCTAGCTCCCCCGAAAAAGTTCAAATCGTATAGTATAATTTTAAAATCGTTACATATACATATGTATACTGTATATGTATACAGTGACCCGAATTAATAGGCTTGGTCGGGAGACAAACAGCCCGGAAAAATTAAGGCCCGATGAATAATCGAGACCCGAGGAAATAATTAAAATGTACATTGTATTCCAAAATAAATTTTTTATTTTTGAAAATTTATTTCCCTTCATAATATAATCATATTTATACGCATATTTGTTTATGATCGGGACCCGGTTAATCGAGGTCCTACTGTTATATGTACAGTCAGAAAAAAAGAGTGGGCACCCTATTAATTTATTTTCAATTTTTATTCAGTGGATAACATCAATGAAATTTTTTGTTCGTACGTCGTTTACACCGTTTTTGTTTATTTGCTTCGTTTAAGTAAAACTAAAATGTTGTCGCTGAATTTATATATCTACAAAAATGTAAATTTTCAAATAATCTGCTCTTGATTTGCCATGAATTAGCTGCTGCAAAACTTGTCTACAAATTCCGACCCATCTGTTTCCCCATTAGGCTCGGTATTTGAGTGCAGAGTTTGTCGGCGCAATTCCATGTCAAATCCATGCCAAATTGAGGCCAAATCCATGTCAAATTGAGGCCAAACCTTGCCCTCGGAAAGAGGGCAGGTCGATCGCACTAAGAGCAGACCTAATAATAATGAGGTCATTTTAAAGAACCCGTTTGACGATGACGTTAGTTGCTATAATAAGGAAAACACAGCAGTTTTGAAATTAACAAACGAATATTAGTGTGTAATAGTAAATGATTCTTTCAACGTTCACCGAGCGTAAGATCAACGTGTTTTAGAAATGAAAGTTATATTTTTATTCTTGGCCTGTTTTATCTGTACAAAAAGTGCAATTATTCCACTACAAAAGAGTTTTACTATTCCAAGGACGGGATATTCTCGTGCCATATAATTATAGCTCCATCATTTCGATCGAATGATAACGTATTTTCAGCGTACGTACTCTTCATTTATCCTTACAGGATTATACAGTGGATCCAAAAAGTATTTGAACACTAATAATTTCTCATTCTCAAAAAATTGTTGTTATTTAAACTATGATTATTTCGTTGAAAAAGAACAATCGTACAACAATACAATTGTTTTAGTCTAAGATATTTTTGAATACGCCTCTTTGGTTCAAAATGTTACGCATTGAGACGTATGCGAATATATTAAACAAATTGTCCCGTAACCGCGCGAAACTTCCGTAGATTTAAAGATTGAAACTTCCCCTTTACAACGAATACTTAAACTTGATCGACGACTTTTTAGTCAATTTATTGAGCTTTGAATGAAAGGTGTACAGTAACGCATCGTCGGGTTTGCCGAGCTACAGTTCTAGAGCGACTTCGACTCTTTGCCTCTCTTTCTTTTCCGTTCGCCGGCCTCTTTCATGCCCGAAACTTTAATCGCATATTACAGAAGTGATTATGATCGTAACTATATCGTGTTTGGTGTCATTTTAATTAGCAAAACGAGACGAACACCTAAATGTGCAATCTTTTAGTATGCAACAAAGCAACAAAATACGAATGGTCAATTATAATAATTTGACATATTCAAAATTAGTCAACCAACATCAGCCTCGTCGGTTAAAGCATTGTTCAATTTGCCATAGTTCTTTTATTCAGCAAGAATGACCATCGATTTTTTACAATCTTTTTGACGTGGCAAGTTGTATGCAGTTATAATATGCAAGTTGTATGTATCAATATGTGATGAACGAAGCGTAATCGATGGTTATATGTATAGTAACCTTATATCGATTGTATAGGAGAGAAATATGTATCTATTAATGGAGCGAATTTGTGATTATATTCTGGAAGAAGAAAATTTTCATTACACTTACGTAAAGTAGACGTACGCTTTACCGTTCAAAAATGGAGTGGACGTTTGTAATTTTATTAGTCACAGAATATTATTAAAATATCCCCGAAAATATTTTCGAATTGTTTGCTTAAACTTTTGTTTTTATTTCACTCGCATTGAAAGTTTTGCACTCTGGTTTCCGATACAGTCAAAAGGCGATTAAACTCAGGGAAGATAACGATAAGTGGCCACTAGCCACTACTCAGAGTATCTGCCTTCCTTGAAAATATTTATGACACAGTGCTTATCTGCACTGTAATTACAGTAGCATATTCAAAGAAATCGACTCTTATAATATTTTGTAGCGTACGACAAAATAAATGATAAAATACCTTATTCATTTATAAATTTATATGATGCCTTGTTCGATTTTTGTTAATTATATGAGCCGTTTAATGCAAATATGTTGCAACTGAAAACAGTTAGACATTGAATAATGAGAAATTAAGTAAAAGTTCTATGAAACACAATACAGTATACACTGTGTACCAGATAAAATGTTACAAGCTGTTCCTTGAGATCTAATGAAGATATCGACTTGATTATGTTTTAAATTAAATGGTTAATGACGGCTAATATTTTAGTATACATGTATGCTATACATACAGTTTAGAGTCAGGGATGTGGGTGCATTTTTCTAATCGATTGTCGACAAAAAGTGTGCATCTTTATTATAATATCGGTCTATACATCAAATTATACAATTATTTTTACAAACTGAAAAAAGTTGTAAAGGTATACACACGTACACACATACATATACATTGAGATTAACATTATCAGTCGAACAGTTCGAACGAAACACGTGAGGTACTTTTACCATGAAGGGTATAAAAATGTATGGTAAAAGCATCTTACTGACTGCACATGTTTCTCCGTTGCTGTAGAACACCTTCAGTGCAGAGTCGCCAGGATGAGGGGAGGAGCGCGAATTGAGGGAATAAACTTACCCTCTCTCTGGGAACTGCGTCGCAGGAGGGGAAGGTAAGAAAAAAAAGACAGAAGTCTTAATCTGGCGACTCTGCTTCAGTGAACGTACAGAAAAGTATAATTCTTCTGAAATGAAAACTGATCTGTTCGTCCGCTAAAGATTGATTTCTCATTGAAAAGTAACAATGACGAAAACATCGAAGAATTTTCACGGGACAAGCTTCGAACACAAGATATCTCGAAAATACTTATCACTAAAAAGAAATCCTCTCGTTCGAGAACGAAAACTTTTCCCCCCCGAAGACCAGCTTCAGGAAAGAAACGAAATCAGGTAAACGAGCAGCCCTTTCAAGCAAGTACAAAATTTTTGGAACTTATTCTCGTTTATATATACAATGAATATAGAACATCCATTTTTTTCGAGTGTCTATCAGGCTTTCAATTTAATGTATAGTCTTAATCAATTTATAAAACTTTTCAGCGACGACGAGACCTCGTGGTCTTTTATACAAATTAGTTTTACATGTGTATAAAAAACAATATATCTATGCGTGTGAATCACATTGCAAATAGTACAAAGCATTGGAAACACGCTGTTCCAATGTTTCTTGTCGATCGCAGTCGAACCAATCGGCAAGAACCATCGTAGTACATTATTATGTACAGTCTGTAACGCGAAGACCTGTTGCTTAATTTTCTTTTCCCGTTTTCGAATTGTTTTACAATCGCTTACAAAATTAAATAAACCTCCAAGTAACAATATCGTAACAATGTCGTTACATAAATTTAATTACATAGGCTGATCGGTAACCATTCGGTGGTAGAACCGAAAAGGGTCTGATTCGACAAAACAAAAATAAGTCGGAAATGTGGAAAACAAATTTTTTTTCATAATTATTTGGATCAATAGCAAGAAGAAAGAATAAAATGTCTTTTTCAAAGTGCTCAGACTGTTTTAAATTGTACCAACTCGTTTTTGCCATAAATGCATAAAATCCGCAGTTTAATTAATTAGTAATCACGAAATACGGCAGTTCGAACGTGTGTTTCCTTTTACCAGAAATAAAAAATTATTCTTACAAAAGTATGCGATGGAAAAAACAATCCTTTCGTTTTCTCACACTTCTGTTGTTTTCTAATTATCAGTAGGCACAATAAAGGCGTTATTTTGTCATCCAGCTTAAAGTAAGAGCAATACGAACGGTGACAGTATCAGTCTGGGACAACTTCCAGTCAAACTTATTATTATAATTAAAATGTTTATTTCAATAATACGGTTGCAACAAGAAACTAATATTCAATCAATTGATTTTGAATCGCTTTCAATGGCCAAAGATTAAATTGATTATGAACTGCCATCGATTTATAATAAAAATATTAGAAATGAACACAATTGATCGATGACACAAAACTAATTGATCATTAGACTACGGATCTTTATGTACAATAAAAGTATTCTTCATTGATTGTGGGAAGCAGAGATAATAAAATAAAAATTGATTTCATCCTTTAATTACTTTGTTACGTTAAAAACAACATTACGATATTCTTGAATTTTTCTAATCTATTACTGTTTTATATTTCACCCAACTAATTTTTTTATAAATGCATAAAGATCCGCAGTCTATTGATCATTATCAATGATCATTGTTTCTCTAATGTTCAGTGATATCGTTTCGATAATGAATCAATAATGGAAAACGTTATTTGTCCGGCCCACGCTAACAAACTGTCTTACATCGAAACAGGAAGTAGATACATACTACGCAAGACTTGTAAATACTTGCTATCATCGTGGTTCTATACCGGGCCTGGAAATTTGCGGCTCGCGAGCCGCATACGACTCCTCTCCCAACTCTTGGGTTCTTCCCACAAAATTTTCGTAGAATGTAGGAGTGGGAGTCGTGAAGCGACAGCGGACAAGAAGTTGCCCGGGCCTGTTCTATGCGACATACGGTTATTATAATTAAATTGGCGAAAAATGTATAAATAACTATATTAGTACTATTATGATTAATATTATTAAACAGTGCTCGAGTAAAGAATGCATAAGCGATGGTCCTCCGTCAGTAGTTGAAAATTATTGTTATCTCGTGTTTATACTCTTTCTTGGCAGTAATTACAATACGATTTATGAATTGTTTTTTAAGTAAAAGAGTGAACTATACAGTCTCCATATACATGGTATATGTATATGGCACATACAATGAATCTAATAAAATAGAAACTGTTATAAAGTCTCTTCGACCATATTGACACGTCCAGGTTGAATCTGCACTTTAGGACAACGGACTGCCAAATGTCCACGCTCGTTGCATCGGAAACATCTCGTACCCGCATTTCTTGTCGGACAGTCGTAGTTTAGGTGGTCTGGCGCACTGCAAAGGTGACAATGACGCTCGTCATTGTTCTCGTTGTACAGCGGTCTTCTGCTTCCTGTCCCTTGTTCCCCCGTCGCAGCCCATTGACCCCTGTTGTCAGTGCCGCCTGACCTTCTCTCCCAAGATGATCTTGAACCGTACGATGGTCCTCGCAGCAGGATGCCCTCGAAGGCCGCCAAAAGATCTGCCTTGGCCTTGAAGCGGTGTAACCGGGTCTGATCTCGTAGTTGCGGGTCCGGAATTCCCTCAATAAGGTACTCGATCATTTCCGCCTCCGGAATGGTTATCCGGTTTCCCAAAATAATTTTCTCGTGCACATAGTCGTGAAATGTTTCGCCTTTCTTCCACGTGCGTTCCTCGAATTGCCTTTTCAGCGTGACAACCCCGGCGAACGACAATACGTTGCATTTAGTTCTGCGAGCATCGCCTCCACAGACAGTTTCAAATGTATCGGCCTGGAGTGCAGCCCCCTACGCGCTTTCTCCTTTAGCCGCATGGCGATCAGGACTAGGGCGGACCTTATTTTTTGACCAACGAATTTTTTTCACGACGCCACCCAGAATGGTTCTCTATGGTGAGAAAAAAATTTGTACAAAGTTTGAGATCGATCGGAAAAAAGGATCACGTGGCGTATTTCAATTGAAAATTTTGAAAATTTTGAAATTCATCGTAACTATGAAGTATTATATATCGTTGGATTTGTAATTTTTTTCTAAATAAGAATATGGAGAAATTATATGACCTTAATTTAAAAAAAATGACGATGACCTTGAAATTTCGAAAATTTGATTTTCAAAAAAAATCTTTTTTTTTGCCATTATATTTACCATATTGAACAGTGCAACTTTCTCCTCTACTTTCTTCTCCATACACATCGGTTAATTTCTTTCTGTCTTGAATAGCATTTTTACCTTTTCTATAGTAAAAAAGTAAAATATGACGGAAATGCTGGTTATTGCTCTCCATATTTAAAAGGGCACCAACCAAAAACTACTGCGTAGAATCAATTGGAATTTTTCATAAACAAGCCTTGCTATATCAGCTCTCAAAACATATAATGATTATGCCGCTTAAGTGTGAAGTTGGGTGCAAAAAGATACAATTAAATCCTCTGTCAGGAAAAAACGAAATTACTTTCCGAACAACCCAATAGTAGCCAGGACTTTTTCTGCTGCAGGCGCGGGGCCCCCAGAAGAGCGCGGGGCCCGTAGCATTTGCTACTTCTGCTACTGGGCATAATCCGGCTCTGGGGCCAATATGAAATAGTTGATAGTGGAGGAACCGGTGCACTGGTAGTGGGACTCGAGAAGCGACAGCGGGAAAGAAGTTGGCCGGGCCTGATTTATGTAACCCCACGCTATAGCATTTGGGGAACAATTTACCTACTAAAAGTTGCGAATTTTTCAAAAATGTTCTTATGAAATGGATAAGTAATTTTTATTGGAAAATACAATACCATAAATATATATTGTATTTTGTAGTTTGGAGAGTACTTATTACGATTATAGTTACTGTTTAATGATATAAATAACAATACCCGACCTCCTTGTTGTTCTCGTATTCTTCTAGCTAAGGTAAGAAACGCTTCTTCGATGTTAATATTTTCTTTGGAAGACACTTCGAAGAAAGGCATGTCAAAATTATCTGCTATAATTTGCCCTCTTTCGGCATCGACAATTCTGTGCGTAGTGACGTCGCATTTATTCGCTGCCAATACCTTTACTACATCCGGTGAAGCATACTGTAAAGAAAAAGAGGAACGATTATTTTTGTGAAGACATAAGTTATTGTCTCGGTCTCTAACGAAACCTACTAGGAATATTATTTTAAACATGTCACCATGAATTAATGAATCTTGTAATAGTACATTGTCAAGAATTCATTTATTTATTTTATAAAATACATACAAGATATAAAATACGATTATACTATCCTTACCTCTTGAATGCTTCGCAGCCAATATTCCAGGTGATTAAAACTTTCTAATGTGGTAACATCGTACATAAGCAGAAAACCCATAATACCGCGATAATGCTCAGTGGTGAACGAGAAGAATCGTTCTTGGCCACCAGCGTCCCTTTAACAAGATAATTATGAATCAAAATAATTAATTACTTCTTGGTGCATCAAATAAATTCCTTCTTAAGAACATGGGCAAACACGGTTCAGTTTGCTTAATCATAAATGATTTATTTAACTATTTGCAGATGATACGTAATTCAAATGTTGATTATATTTTTCAACTGAACTACAGATTCTTCTAATTGTTAAATAATTTGGCTTATCTATTGGTTAGGTGCAGTGTATACAGGGTAGGGCAATAAGTATGTCCACTGTGAATATTACCGTTATTTGTAGTAATATGAAAAAATGTTATATACAAAAGATACATGGTACAGAGGGGGGCAAATTGTGACGCAAACATTTCTTGCACGAGTGGAGGCATAGAGAAGATTTCAAGGTCACCTTGATTTTTTTAAATAGAATGTCCTTTTTTTATACCATAGATAGATAAAGTATCAAATTCTGAGTATAAAAGTGTTGACCTTCATATGTCCTAAACCTAATAGTTAACGAGATATTATACAAAGAAGAAAGAAAATTATTTCGATAATATCTCGTTAACTATTAGATTTAGGACATATACAGATCAATACATTTTTACTCAGAATCGAATAGTCTATCGATTCATGATACAGAAAGTAGGTTTCCATTTGAAAAAATCAAGGTGACCTTGAAATCTCCTCTATGCCTTCATCCACGCAGCAAATGTTTGTGTTACAATATGCCCCCCTATATACCGTGTAAGTTTTGTATATACCATTTTTTCATATTATTACAAATAACGGCAATATTCAAAGTGGACATAGTTATCGTCTCACCCTGTATACGATCATTAACTGTACAGGGTGTTTGCGAAATCGTAGTACAACCGGGAAGGGGGGCGATTCTATATGCAAAAATACGTCGAAAAAAGGAATAACATTTTTTCGTTTGGCAGCTCATTTTCGAGAAAATCGAGTTTGAAAATGCAGGTGAATACACGTGCCATTGCATAGGAATCGTCTGACGCGTCTGACCATGATCAACCAATTCTACTTTCTGCATATACTAAAGCACGCGAACCTGGCGGAACTTTAAACACGATTTTCACGAAAACGAGCTGCCAAACGAAAAAATGTTATTCCTTTTTTTCGACTTATTTTTGCATGTAGAATCACCCCCTTGCTGTTTGTACCACGATTTCGCAAACACCCTGCATATAGATAGCTGAAATTGTTTTGTACAAATTAATGTATTAAATGTACATTAAATCCTAAATATGTATACAGGTTTACTCACCTTTGAAGCTTCTTTCGCGATCCATCCAGATTAATTATTTTTTCTGTACAATTGATACCTGTTGATTCATTCGTTAATTATAAAACTCAATATGATTGCAAGCCAATCAAAGTATTATTTGGAAATTCATATGACGAAAAATGTACAATCATCTTAGAACATTGTAGATAACATCATATGAACATCACTGAACATTTAGGAAGATCGAAATATTCTTACGCACTTGGTAAATAGAAATGTGTTATTATATGTATAAATTATTCTTTTCATAGAATTCATAGTACAATAATTATATAGTAATTGTACATTGCATAAAGCATAATATACATACATAAAATATCAATGTTCCAAGTATAACACATACTTTTCTATATTTAAAAATTATTAATTGACCACATTCATAGCTTACTAGGTTCTTCAATATTATACATATAAAATTCTTGTATCTCAATTTTTCATAATTTTGTCTTACTAGTAACACATATCAATGCTTGAGCATTGAGCATCCTTTTCAATCCTACATTCCAGATGTAAATATTGCCAATTAAAAATTTATGTAAATTCCCCGAGAAAATTAAATTTAAAAAATTCTTTCCATTATAATTTTATTCATTATTCGTAAAAAATTACTTTGTTGCACTTCCTCGATACAACAAATATCACATTTCTATTTTAAAACATATAGAATGCTACCAGTGTTCTGTTGAGGAGAACAATACTGGCGTAAACAAAAATTGTTATTCGAGGATCTAATTTAAAAATTTTAAGCGAAATAATTCACACCTGTCAACACAAATGAAAGGTGAGTAAAACACGAATGCAAGCACAATTTATTACAGCCAATGGTCATGAAGAAAATTTCTAAAATACGATTATTTAACAAGTATAAGTTCTAAAGACTTCTAAAGAGTTGGCATGCTATATGTTTTTTCCATTAATAAAAAATGAACCAGCTGTTCAATACTTCAATTCATTAAACAAATCTATTAAACGTACATCATTATACGAGGATATATATAAATATATACAGACATGTCAAGATCTCTCTGGTTAGGTGTTCAATTTAAAGAAACAATTTATGCCTGTCATCACAGCTAAAGTATTGAAACGTCGTCATAAATAAATGTATTAGTTACTGAGAAATCCATTGTAAATGGAGTAATTTTCTATTAACAAAACGGTGGAACTGGTAATCAAAAGAATTCCTTAGAAATGATTGTAAACGAGCTATCAGATGATCGTTGAAGATCTTTTTGAAAGAAAGCAGGAGGCCGACAGGCTGCTCACCTACGGTCGAAACGTATGCGTCGTAGTAATATGTTCATAACAATAACGATAAACAACACAGCTTTTCCCGACGTTCGAGTCACCGAGCACCAAAACTTTATAAGTATCTAGAAAGTTGAGCGCCATGTTAGCTTTCGGGTGCTTTTGAACTGTTGTTGGGTCGAGAAGAGAGTTGTCGGCCGGGGTTGTTCTTTGGACACTTTAGGGGTGAAAGGTCGATTCGAGGCCTGCGCATTTCTCTGTAACTCTAAAGCTGCTTTTAGAATTGTTACTTTCCACTTGTCATGCGCAACGGTGTTTTAAACATTATCAGAAACTGATACATTATTTTTTTAACGAAATACGGTCCAGTGTCCAGTCAAAATAAGGAGTTCAATGACACCGTAATACTTTTATCGAAATTCTATCTTTCCTTCGTGCAAATCAAATGGTAAATTATTTTTATACGATTTCCTATCTTCTAGTATTATTTACATTATTCACTACATTATTCACGACACTGCTTTATTGTAAAATCATATCTTACTTTCATTTGTAAATTAATGCGACATAATTGATGCGATAAACAGAAATTACGTTAAAGTATAAAGATAATAATTAGTATTTAACGGTAAATATGAAAAGATCGACGATATTTACATCGTAATTTATGCGATCTGTGCTCACTATACATGTTTTATAAGATCATGAATGTGTCGTAATATCTATACCATTCTAGAAGCTATGAATAATTATTAAATAATTTACCATTATTATCAATTTATACATTGTTTTCTTTTTTATTAATTTTAATTTGAAGTTTGAAATACTTAATAAAAGAACTTGCCATTTCTGTTAAAACAAAACTGACAGCAACCTGATATATTTATATTTTGTATCTGCTATAAAACTATTTAATAAAGCTTTACAAATGACTATTGTTTATGTAATATTTTCCTCTTGTTTGTACCTGTCCAATATGTTGGCAAAATTTCGTTGAAAGAATTGAACATCCTGCATAAACATTGTAGAACAATGCCTTCATTAGAAATGTTTATTTCTATATTCGTAATTTTCCGTGGATCGGAGACTTCTTCCGTGATTCACACCTTTTGCTCCGCAATAATATATTACTCGACATACCTGCGTTTGATATAAGGGAACCAGAACTCTGACTGCCTTTCCGGATGTCTTGTGCAGCTACCTCCTCGTGGTGAGACCTGGGCAATCGGTATTATCTTCTATTTGTAAGAACTTCTGGTATCTTACAAGTAGCGCAAAATATTGAGCTAATAGCTGCACACTTCGAATTTGCGTTAATACTGTATAGTAGAATGTAAGACATGCTAAGTGTGTTCTATTCTCTTCAATAATATTTTGCAATGTCACCTTCCCTCAGAATAAAATATATTATTTAAGCTTGATTACTTTCACAATTGCAGTGACAACAAAATCTTATGGTTACAAATTTTTCACTTCATCATTTATCATTATCATTTACTTCAATTTATGTTAAAAATATATGTTGAGTTAAAAATTATGGTTCAGTTTGATAAGAATAGAAAGAGTCTGCAAAGTGTAGGGTTTATTAAAAATTTTATTATTTTTAAATACATTAATTCACTAACTTTTTAAAACCAAATTTTACAAATTTTATTTACAATTAGAACTTATCTACAATCATTTGTGTAACGCATTTTCGGACAAATTATATGATTTGAAATCAGTAAAACTTACGAATGCAGTAAAATCTATTATAAATTTCATTCTACTTGTATGTTTCACTTCTACCAACGTTCTGAGATTAAGTTTTACAATTATGATGATGTTTTCTTAACATATAAAAGGTAAACGGACGTAAAATAGACTGAACATCATATAATAGACGTAAAAAATTCTTAAAAATATCGAAATAAATTGTCAACTGGAAAGATCATTTCGTATTAAGAGATATTACAAATATTTATGAGTGATGCAAAAGTAATTGTATCACAAATTTTGATATGCCGAAGATCAATATTACCTGTTAATTATTAGACTATGAATGTTTATGAAAATTCATACGTTTATGTATGATCGTATAAAAATCAGTGCTAAAAAAATTGTTCACCTATGTGAATAGGCTTATTTGTTTAAAAAATGGAGTACATATTTTATTAAACTTTTAGTAATTTCTTGTTGCGCTTTAATATAAATGCATAAGTACCGAAAGTCTGGTAAAAAACTATATTTAATGTCAGATGATAATGTTATCTTCCTTCACATTTTGAATACGAATGTATAATAAGCAACAATAAAATTTTAAATTACAATATGTTATTACAATAAATTAAATTTATTATGCTATGTTTAAAAGAATGTGTTACTACACTATATATAAAAGTTGGCACTCAGATCATTAATAAATTGAGTCACTATGTTGACTATACAATAAAAATAGGCTTATATTTATTAGCCATAAAAACAAATTCATTAAACAGTGTTTGATTTCTATAGACGACTCAAATCGCTTATTTCTAAAAACTAAATTCTCAATTCATGTTTGCTATGATTATATGTATTTAATATTATATTCAATATGTTAAATAATAACATTTCTGAACGTAATTAATGTTGCATGTAGGCACTTTGTTATAGCCTTATGTTCATTAGCAAAGACACTCCATTTCTACCAATAATCATTTTATACATGTTTGTTTCCATAATAAGTCTTTAGTTTTAAGAAATACGCTACAAATACTATATATGATATGTTTTTTGTTGACACAATTTGTAACTATAATCCTTTTAATAATTCCAAAAAATGCATTAAGTACTATAAAGGCATAAAATTGTTTTGATATTTAAGTACTGCATTCAACATGCAAAAATAAATTAATAAATATTTCTCTAATTTCACAGTTCAGACATTTTTAAACCGCATCTTAGGCTCTGGCAAGTAATTTTCTAAACTAAGAATACATTCACTAATATTTTAAATTAGGCATTTTCAATATAATGACGAGTATATGTATTCCTTTCAAAATGTATGTAGGCGGTTTGATATAGTAAATATAGTATCACAAATATAATAAAATTTAGTTATTCTAAAAAGCAATATATAAATTTATATTTATACAGAGTGTCTCACGTAAGTGTCGCTGCGAAATTTTAGGACCCAAATTAAACTATATTTAAGTTAGCATAATTTCAGTCAGTCAACATTTTTTTAGGGTATGAATGTTGTTTTTTTTATTTTGTAAACGAGATGCGTGCAAAGTATTAAAATTACGTAACATCGTATTTTTCATAATGGATAAGCATTCTCTGTCAATTCATATGTTACTCAAAATTTTTATTAGTTACGTATATTGAAAAAATATTAAACATATACATATAGGAAAATACTGATTAATAGAAATTATGCGCGTTTCAAATAGACCAGGTAGATCTACCAGATTTTATGATAGAGAATTGTAGAATTACCGCATCTGTTTCGACCATGTTAAATACAGCTCAATTTCTGCATACAAATTATTTTTGTAAAATTATAGTAAGGTCCAGAAATTGAATGGTGTTACTTGCGTAGGACACTTTGTACACGACTTTGTTGAATTTGTCATCATTTTTTTATATTTTGTTATTCAATGAGAATTGTTATTTAAGTAATTGTTTCTTATAAAAACATTTTAATATACAAAAATATAAACTGATTGTGATTAGAAATTATTCCCATTTTACATAACATTTTTTGTATGTACCTTACTAATTTCCATTTCTATAGAAAACGTAAACATTCAAATTTTAATAAAAGAATTTAAAGCATACTTTTTTTCTACAATTGACAAAAAAAGAAATGTGACTATGTCGTTAGAAAACAAAATGAGGAATGGATTCTAAATGGAATCTAAGAGGTTCTACTATATCTAATAAGCAAATTGTACTCTACAGGTATTTGAAGTTAAAACTACTAAGCAATTTGACCAATAAATTATTAACGAATGAATAAATAAAATTAAGTTAATAAATCAATTTCCAATTATATTGTAAATCGAAATATAAAACAATAAATAAACGGTTATTCTAAAACATTATGTTACTGAGTAACGTGAACTGGATTTTGCATCATTTAGTCAATCAGTTGATATTTTACTGTATTGAGTAATGTGATTTAGACAATTATTTTACCTGATAAATATTCTAAGGTCACACTAAATTTTCTGTATACTACTTTATAATTTGTTCAACTATTTAAAAAGGTCTACATAACAACCATTTAATGTTATTCAAAACCTTGTACATCGTATCCATGATGAAACAAGTTTTGATCAATCTACTATCAATAAAAATGCTATAAACTATTAACCAATTAAATCAAGTTATTACTGCTCTTCACTATAATATCGACACCATGATCAAAAAAAAATTCGTGTAGCTATTTTTTTACAACCAAATAAAGTTCAGTTGATGTAATAGCAACTTCTGGATTTCTATGACAAAAATCAAGTGAAATATTTACTATTAATCTGTAAGACACAATTCTTAGGCATTGCAACTGCTTAGATATTACAATATGGCACAAATGCACAATCCTATACATATCATCCCTAGCATGTATGCCAAATCCCTTTTGATACTAGGATCCCTTTTGGTTGAGCCTGGAAGATTGTATATGTTTTTCCACTTAATTGCCCACAAAGGAATACCGACATGCAGAATATCTGGGATCATGAACCCTAGATCTCGCACCACCTATCAAATATAACTTATTATTAAGTGTGCGAGAAATTTCGGGATTCTCGAATATGTCGGAATTCCTGACAATATTCGGGTCCTCGAATGTATCGGGATTGTCGAATATTCTCGGGAACTCCGACATATTGAAAAATCCCTATACTAATATCTTCTATTAATTACATGTGTATTCGAATACAAGTTTACACTAAGGAAATGAAGACATTTTTGTTCTTGATATCACGATAGTATTGTACATGCTTGAGTAAATTCTATCTTATTTTGCTACATAATTTTGTTAAAAGACAAAGTGACAGGATACCCATAAAAAAAGAATGATTAATCCTGTGTTTCCAAGTTCATATACTGATTATTAGACTGCGGATGTTTATGCAATTTTCAATTTTTCTAGGTAAATTTTAAGAAAGTGGAATTATGTAAAATTTTATTTTCAGTGGTAGTAGCCTTTGTAGACTCGAAATAAATTAAAATCGTAGTAAATTGTGTAGAATATTATTTTCTAGCATTTTTTGAAATTTTTTAAAAGCTACAATAGCATAAAGATCCGCAGTCTACTAGAAGCAACTGTGTCAAGTTAGAAACGTCTTCACTATTACATCGAATAATGCTTTATAATTAATGTAGATTATAAAGGGTATTACCTGATGTGCGTAACCTTCCCCTCTAACAACATTAGCAACAAATTGATCCCAACCACCCGCTACAATATGTAGAATAGCTATTGCAGCAATGCCAAAGGCTTTTCTATGCGTGATTGGATTCTTAGTATCTGCCAAATGTATAACCAGGATAGTAGATACCAGTTCGGTGATGGAGAAAAATAACTGATGGTACCACTGAGAATAGAATTCATCGTTCCAGTAATTCATATAAACCCACCAAGTATAATAGTGAGAGAAAATAGCAGTGGAAAAAAGTATCGTCATGCTGAATCTGAGACGATTCTGAAATGCTAGCCACGTTAAGTGTTTCAATGTCTCATAGAATAGGATTATTCCAATTACAATGGTTATCCATATTTTTAGAGTGTTCGTAGTGGCATTGAAGTACATGTGTTTGTAAGAAGCAATACCAGATTCGTATGATCCTGAAAAAAAAGCAAAATATGTTTAAAGCATTCTAGAAGTAACTTTCTAACAATATAACATAAATTTTACCTTTGAACACTGTGTCCCAACATGAACACGAGCAATACTGTTTGTCTACATCCCTCGAATATTCTTGCCAAAAGTAATACAAAAATGTGATATGCAAAGGTGGTATTGTTAACGGTGCTAATATTCCTATTACCTTAGAGCTACAAGATGCAAAGTTTGCATACAGCAAACGTTTAATCATCTTAGAGAAACCCATATGTACAAGTGTCTTTATTTACATTGAAATTCAGATTGTATTATATGTATTGATATTTTCTTTGGCAATCCCTTTTTAATCAGTTTGATATTGAAAGCTTAGAGCTACGTCAATGAATTACATAATACGTGCATTGTCGAAAATTTAAACTTTATCAAGTGTAACAACACCATACAAATTGATATGATCGTTCTTTTCATTTGTCAATAAAATCATTAATACGATTCTTTTAATTCAACTTTTTTTGATGGTCAGCGAACACGAGACGAAACAAGTCATGTTGAAGATCATGGCTCTTTCCTGGTACATAAATGAAACATTCTCTTTTATTTATTAACTAAATTTCACTGAAAAATATGTATTAAAAATTTCTTCTTTCTTTAGTCATTGTACTATAATATACTAGTTTTAAAATACAAAATGATTTTGTATATAGTATATCTCATTAAACAATTTAATTTGTCATGAAGATTGTTACTATAACATTTTAATCATTTTTATCGAATAGTTTGTTTGATTAATGCGTTTAAATACAACTTAATACATTCGTTAACATTGGGGTTTTCACAGTATATCATTTTGTAATTCTATCACATAATGTTTCGAACACTCTCACTGAATAATAATCTCTCTTCAATTTAATTCATTGAGAACTTATATTTAGTTGACTTAGGTATCTCTACCATCATACTCATAATACTGTTGTTTATTTTGAAATAATTCTTTATTCATTTGTCAAGTATGTACCGAAGTGTTCAGTACTGTATAACTGGTAGAATCTTTCAGTCTATATGTCAGTATGTATAATTATATTTCACAGTCAGTCTTAGGTCAATCAATGGTTTATTAAAATATAAAATACTGAATCATCACCACTTTGGTATAATGACAATATTCCTTTGTAGGAACGAATTTTACTTGAAACTTTGAGGCATTTTTGTTTCTGTAGATGTTTCTTTGCAGAAATCTCTTTTTGTATTCACATGACAGTAAGTAAAAAGTACTTAAATTGGCACAAACGTTCTCGATGATGCGGTACAAAATAATGGATCTATTCTCGGTCTCCATGGGTTTTACAAGACGACGGCTTTGCCCCTTCCGTGACGAGTCCTCGCGCATGCGTGAACCGTGTTCTTAATCCGGTAACCACGTGTACTTCCATTTCTATGAAATATAAAAAATTATTTGATCACGTTAGAATGATTCCTAAACTATCGAACCATTTTATTTCTGTGTGTTACATATCTTTCTCTAAAATGAACTTACATTATTTGATTAGTCTATATTTGCAATATTATTTGAAATGATTTTGAAGCAGTTATACGAAATCAAGGAGAATATTACAAAAAATAAATCATTTTTACGATAACATAATATTATGTAATATATGTCGAAAGTAATTGTAAAATAAATGAAAAGTTTAATAAACCATTGTAATCATATTATTATTTGGGAAAATTAATTTCATTTGTGTTCTAGGTATACTCTCAAAGGGGTAGGTTTTGAGTTGATCTAATAATATATATATAGTCCGGAGTTTATATATAGTCGAGGAGAGTCATGGGCTACTTCGTACATACAAACAATATACATATATGTTGGCTTCAACATATGTTACGGGGTAAGATTTTCTTTTTGGGACTATTTTAGGAATAGATGATCGAGCTTCAGAGTTCATGACTTCTCTTGTATATATATAGGTTCGTATTCACATTTATATTATATTCACATAAATGTCATATATATTTCAGTATTTTCATTACATTGATGTGTTTGAACAATATATTTTCTTTTCTATAAGAAAAGCAATTTTTTGCATATTATTCTATTGGACTTTACTTCAATATACATATATCCAGTATAGAGATTGAAGTAATAACAAAGTTTTTCATCTCCAAAACTAATTGTTTAGCTCGTATTGCAATTAATCGTATTTAATTTATTATAATATGAAGTAATTCATTTTCTTTGACTATTTGATTTATACAAAGATTATTTGGAAAATGTATGTTTTTATACAGTTTTTGTACAAAATTATGCACGTCTACTTCTTAGAAAAATTTTATGAAGGTCAGAATATTAAAACTTCCAAATTTTTATTTTATTTTACTTTCAAATACTCGCAAACGATTTGGTACACGATTGAAACGATAGGTGGCTAACAGGTATTGCAAATTCTTATTGTATTTGTATGTGCAGACGTGCAGATATGTGCAAATAAAATATACAACGACAATTAGACAGCGTGACCGCTAGGTGGCCACCATCTGTCGCGATTTTTCACGTATGAAATTAGGCATGTCGGTTACTAACCTTTCCGATTGCCAACTGACGACCGAGAGCAAAATTATATGTTTAACGTTTAACGCATGGCTATATAAAAGACAGTGGACACATGGCCGTGCGAATGCTTTTAGTGGTTGTCGGCCACAGTTGACAAATAGAGGAAGGTAAAAGCGTTTTGATAGAAACCCTTTACAGGTTATATTCTCATATGTCATATGGCATATGGCATGTGGGCACCGACGAGATGCTGTTAAAGACTGCCAGCCTTATGCAGCCTTATGGGACTACGTGAAGCCTGAATATTTCGATGTACTCTTACCACCGACTAGATATAGAATAGACCTATCATCCAATGTATTTCGGTGGCCACGTTTGCCAGGGCCACTTGGCCCGTTTTTCTTGTCATTTCCTGTATTGCCAACTCGGTTTAGGGCCACAAAGAGGGTCTCGTCGGTGGTGCTGGCGCTCTAAAATAGGCTGACAGCACAAACGAGATATAGGAATAGGATTCCTATACCTCGTTTGTGCTGACAGTTTTCTTAGTGGTAGCACAGACGAGTTTACATCCCGTCGGTGGCGATAGGAATTAAAATTAAAAATAGCTGTAGTCACTGAAGTCTCGCGAATACATAGAATATTGTTTTGATTAGTTGATCCTTATATTTGGAATAAATAATAAACGAATGATTACTGTACGTACAATAAAGAATATGTTTAACTGCAAAATTCGAGATGTTGTAAACAGCCAAATATTAATATGTATTTTATAAATGTAATGAATATGTAATTATATTCACAAATGTAATATTTGGAACTGTATTGTTATTTTATAGGATGACATAATTTAATTTGTTCCTGTTAATAATGATAAACTACCTTGCTTTGAACAATAAGAAGAGAAATAAATAAACAAGAGTATCGTTAATTAAATCGTATGTGCATTATATAGCAAGTGGTTTTTATGAAGTTTTTATGAAAAACTACATAGCCCAGCTTTGAACGCAAATTCGTTATATGTATGTATGTATACAGTAGGGTGGATCTTATTTTTCGACCATAAAATTTTTTTGGTCCCGTATACCAGAATTGTGACAAATGTTGAGAAAATTACGTGGAAAAAATTTGGGGCCGATTGGATCATGGGAAAGTGACGCGCAGCAAAGAAAATTGTAAATTTTTCAAATTTTGACATAAATGGACGAACATTTTGACGAACATTTGGGCGCGCACGAAAGCGAATGGGTAGTATGTACTTGCAAATCTGTTTGCAGGGCAGATAGAGCATATCCTAAACATTTATAATACATAGAATTATTAAATAGGCATTTTACAAATAATATTATAAATACATGTTCTGAATTTCTTTGTGTAGTATACACCACTGCAGCTTCTATAGTTATTCGAAAAAAATTCTAGAAATAGCAAAAATCCATTCCATTCGCCGTTCGGCGCGGCGCACTATGGGCCAAACCGATGAATTCTGTATCAAATCAAAAAACTTTCAACAGAAATGAGATAGAGCGATGAAATTTTTTAAAAATGAAAACTGAAACTTTGCAGAATATAAAATAATTATGGAGATTGTGGTACGAACGTTTATTAACCTGGAAAAAATAAAACCTAAAATTTCTCAAAATAATTCGAAGGTCATAGCCAAATTTTGAGGCCAGATTTGAAATCAGCGTGAAAAAATCTACAGGAAATGATGTATAGCATATTCAAAAAGAATTTTTTCCGCGCGTGATATTAGAAAAACCACAATTTTCTTGAAATTGTGCAACTTTAACGAATTAATGATAAGTCAGTTATAATGATAAGTCAGTTCAAAAATAGACAGAATTTTATACATATTTATTATACATTTAGTTATTGTTTATAATTAATATAAATTCTTGCACAACATTTGATAATATTTGAAAAAACAACTAATAATTGTATATTTAATATTAACGCATATAATCACAGACACGCCGGAACTTGTAACGAAACCTCGCATAACAACTTGTCATTAAAATTTTTTGTTAACTGATCTTGTAAATATTTTTCCGTCCTTTTGAAAATTGTATTTTGTAGCAGAAGGTTCAAAGAAACCGACAACAGTTTATATGAATCAATTTCAAGATAAAAATAGCGTTAAATAGGTCATTCAATTTTTCACAGGAAGCATTATATTTAAACACAGATGAAATATTCAGGTTGAATTAATCTTGCATTGACTGACTCGACTCTTTTCGTTTGCTTTTCCAGAATTATGACTGTAACGTGGAAAAGAGCAGAAATACGCGCTGAGCAGTAACAGTAAATTGGCAACCATGCGACGAATATTCTCGGATGTGATTTGGCAACTACGCCTTCGATATCTGAAATTCGAAATAATTCCCAAACTCGCCACTCTAAGTCGTAGAGGGCATACGAAAACCTCTGATTTTTTGAACAGTCGGTATTTCAGAACATGAGACACCAAGTCCCATAAGATGATAGGTCTATTCTATATCTAGTCGGTGCTCTTACGCCCTCTAGGATATATTCTGGCTCCAGGCTCCAGCCAGAGAAACAGAAGACCGCCGATGCCATTTTATCGGTGCAGAAGACCTCTGAGGAGATTCTCGTCGCGACGCATCGACGAGAAGGCAAATCATCACGAAAATATATCGATTATTATTAAATGTTATATTCTCCGCCATATTTTAGACGATGTGTTCGCACTATTTTGATACTATTTTCGTCGGTGGTGGAACTTTTAGCGATGTGGTATTTCAGATCACTGTAAGTTCCACGTTATCCCCGCGCCCACTTGCACGCACCCACTTCCACGTCTCGCCGAATAGCACAGGCACCGACGAGATACTATTATATTTTTACACTAGCAACATATTTTTTAGTCGGAAAAAATAACTATTATGAAATAAACTTTTACAACAGAGTCGATATATTACTGTGGAAAGTTAAATTAAACCAAAAATGGAATGATGAAAATTTAAAAAGTTCAAACAGAACTACAATTTAGAAGAATCCACAGTTTTATTCAATCCCTGCTTTGGTCATTGGGCGATATTACATTGTAACGCGCGTTCCATTCTTTGACTGCTAGGTATTGATTTAAAAATCAAGCGACGTTTATCAAACATGCATTTCTTGCAACCAGATATACCATTATACCTGTGTGCGTATAACGCAATTGTAATATCATGCCACTCTTTCATCTTAGTTCTTCTATTACTTCTCAATGCAGGTAGGTAGCACATGCAGTGGTCAAAGTAATAAAATTAACAGGATGGGCCACGTGAAGGCGTGAAATGAGTTTTATATTTACGTTTCCAGGGTACCTCGTTTATATTAATATGTTAGTTGTGTCTCATAGTGATTATTAATGTATATTCTTTTCAGATTTTTCGAATTTTGCAAACGTCTTTAAAAGATTGCAAATTTCAAAAAAATTCTAAAAAAATGCATATTTCCTATTGAAGTTTGGGAGATACCAGTTTTATAAAAATTCAGTAATGGGATATTGTTGAAACCATTGTTCCAAATTTTTTCAGAATTTTTCATACAGTGCACCATACTTCAAAAAAATAAAATTTTTTCAAAATTGCTGAATTTTTATAAAACTTGTATCTCCAAAACTACAATACGAAATGTGCATTTTTCTCGAATTTTTACTGATTTCCAATTTTTGTTAAACCTATTCGCTAAGTACGAAAAATCTGAAAAAATACACATTAATAAGATAAGACACATCCAACATAATAATTTAAACGTGGTACGTTTATTTTTGTTTAACATTAATTTTGCAACCAAAAATTCTAAAATAATTCACTGTCATTTGTGCTATTAGATAGAATGTTCATGAATGTTTTCGTGATATTTGTTTACTAGAACAGAAGAAATAGAGCATAATTCCGACTTGGAACTTGTCACAGAGGGTTTTATTCGGGAGTCCGGCATTTTTCAGAATCTCATCCGATTATACCCTTTATGTAAATAAGTACATATGACCGGCAAGAAACATTGTTTTATTAATTTTTATATCCATAGACGTACCCATTTCACGGCTATACAGGGTGTGGCCAGACGAGTGGTACAACCGGGCAGGGGATAATTCTGCATGTAAAAATAAGTCGAAAAAAAGGAATAGCATTTTTTCGTTTGACGCCTCGTTTTTGAGAAAATCAATTTTGAAAATGCAGTAAATACAGGGTGAGTCACCTAACGTTATGACCAAAAATATCTTTGTTGTTTTCAAAGATACATAGTTTAGAGATATCAAGGTCACCTTCAATTTTTTAAATTGAACCACCCTTTTTTAAACATCAACAATGTGCTTCCATATTTTAGTTTTATATGTTTTTTCTGTCCGTAACCTTAAGTAATTATAGTATACATTGTTAGTTTCGTGTAAGTTGTTAGCTTCGGTGCGAGTCGTTCGCTTCGTTCGAGCCGCTCGCTTCGTGCGAGGACTCGACTGGGCTCGAAATGCGAGTCCGCGATAAATTGTTTACAACTTGTTTATAACTTTACTTGTCAGAAAATAAGTTCCACAATATTAGTTTTGGTCGATACGCTAGGACGTGACATGGAATTGTAACTGGGCTCTGTAGCCCTACGAGAGTGAGACACAGAAATACATTGGGTGATTGGTCTACTCTTATACCTCGTCGGTGACTATATACTCCCGTCCCGTAGTCCCAATGTTTACGTTTGACATCGGACATCGTATGCCACATAGAATCGGAGAAGTATGTGTGACTGCTTTAACCAAAAATACGTTATAGCAAATGAAAGTGTTTTTCACATAGAAAATCTCAATAATGATAGACGCTTGATATGCTTGTTAGAATGATTTTTGCAAGAGATAGTCTTATTGGTTGTACATATGTATATACAATAAGATATCTTCGTGCTATTAGGACGTAGTGTAAAATTACTTGGGATTCTGCATAAACTTGTTGATGCTAATGATTTATTGAAAAGTAGTTAACGTGATTAAGGGTAAAGATAGATTATCTGAAGTAGTTGCGACACATTTGTCTGGTCTCAATGTCACAAGGACATGTTGCGTTTGCTTCTGATAATGCGATGCACACCACGCGATGTCTATGTACTTTGACCTTTCGTTTATCTCATCGAATGGCCTTTTATTGATAAATGCCATGAATGATATATGTATTTAAACATATCGTATTTACAGACCATTGTCGAAAAATGATTTGGCAATGAGAACTCAAGGTAATTTTTTCGTTACGATTGCTATGTAGAGAGATTGTCATTATTCGTAGTAAAGGCTAACCATTTGATATTATGCCCTTCTGTTATAGCGAACTATCTAGATGCATCATGTGGTCTATATTATCCTTCATCACCCACGAGTAGCAATCACTTGCAAAATCGAGGTTTGTAACATAGAAAAGTGAAGAAATTCTCCACCAAAAAATGAAAACTTTCTTTCGAAATGACGCCAGTTTTTTCAATACTTTTCTCTCACTATCATCGATGCAACCTTGATGAAAATATTTATTGCTTGACAACATTTTAATACATTTTTCGATTGTTGGGCTAAGTACCAAGGTTCGATTATAATTCACTGCGGATTTTTATGCATTTATGAAGAAACTGGTTGGGTGAAATACAGGGTATTCGCGAAATCGTGGTACAACTGGGCAGGGGGAACATGCAAAAATAAGTCGAAAAAAGGAATAATATTTTTTCGTTTGGCGCGCTTTAGTATATGCAGAAAGTAGAATTGGTTGATCATGGTCAGACGCGCCAGACGATTCCTATGCAATAGCACGTGTATTCGCTGCATTTTCAAACTCGTTTTTTTCGAAAATGAGCTGCCAAACGAGAAAATGTTATTCCTTTTTTCGACTTATTTTTGCATATAGAATCACCCCCTGCCCGGTTGTACTACGATTTCGCAAACACCCTGAATAGAACAGTAAAGGATTAGAAAATTTAAGAATATCGTAATGTTTTTAATACAACAAAGTCATTAAGGGATGAAATAAATTTTTATTTCATCCCTGCTTCCCACAATCAATGCAGAACATTTTTATTTTGCATAAAGATCCACAGTCTAGTTATATAATACCCAATACTCTGTTGAAAAATTTAGCCAAATTAATATTGACTTTAACCCTTTGTACTCGGAGCTATTTTAACTGCAAAATCAAACATTTCTTTCGATTTAGAATATTTCCATTCTGTATGATTTTTTAATTTTGGTGGATACGAAATTGATGTAATACCTCATACAATACATAAATGTTGAGTAATTGATTATATACCGACAGATCTAATAATGTAAACAATATTTTAAATAATAGTACAGCAATTATTAATAGCGCCTCAGAGGCGTCACTCGAGTGGTAAGGGTTAATTATTCAATAGAAATGTTTATTTTCCTATTTAAGTTGTTTTCGGCTACATGGTAGAATGTTTTGCTGTAAATCACATTATAGGAAAAACTGATAGTCATGCTTCTACGTACATCGTATTTTGATACTCAATGATTTGTGAAATATTTTTTACCACTACTTATGATACGTATTTACCATCTTAAAGTATTTTCATTTCGTCACTAATTTGTTTATTAGAAAACATTAATTACATTGAATTACGTACATAATGATTAGCATCTAATTACAGTTTACGACGATTCTCGCCACTCTTTTTGCAGATTAGAGGGCGACAGGTTCCGTTGAGCGTAAAGTTGACATTGGTAGAGCCAGAATCCGTCTGCTATAACGGCGCTGCGATTGGCCCGTGATTTCCATTAACAACTCCTCAACAAAGCCTCGGTGAGTATTTTCGCAAAGGAAAAATTTATTTCAAATGACCTCATGCATCACTCCTTTTGAGGAAGTATAATATTTTTGGGACACCCTCTATAAATTACGACATGAAAATCCCTGATGTGTGTTAAAAATGAAGGTGGTGCTAATTAATTAAAGATCGTGGTTTCGAATGTAAATTAATAACTAGACTGCGGATTTTATGCATTTATGAAAAAAGTGGTGGGTGTAAACTAAAACAGAAAAACATTAAGACAATTTAATAAGGTCGATATGTAATTTTCACAAGTTATTGAAATTTCTTCATATATTTATGTATAATTAACGAAAAAAAGGTTTTATTTTGCATAAAGATCTGCAGTCTATCAACACACGTGTCATTTTGAGTATTTACACGGGTACACGTGTACTATTTCATGTGTATTTAAATACACGTGCATTAATAAATCCTCATTTTAATTTATATTATTTTTAAAACACTGGTAGTAATAATTTATATATCGAGACTACGGTTTCAGCGATTATTGGTACAACAATAAATTTCATTTCATTTTTAAAGTGAAATAGTACACGTGTATTTAAATACACGTGAAATTGTGATCTTTATAAGGAATGACTGGATAATATGGAGATCTGACAACTGTGGACATCGCTGGCGACTTTCAGCACGCGCGGAACGGATTATTATGACGACGCTTATTTAACACACTTTTTCCTCTAGTTATCAAAAGGTTTCAACGAGAAACCTCTGTCTGCAAAAATTTTTCTTTTTACGCGAGAGAAGAGATATTGCACCATTACTATCCAAACTCATCGCACGAAACATTCATCAATATAACTTCCTGCAGGATAGTACAGTGTCGTTGAAATTACCAAACGTCATATTTTGCTTTTATTGATTTCTCTCGCGCGTCACGGATATTTTACAAATTCCATTTCGATACTTTTTGATGTGCCGTTCGGATTCGTTTGAAATAACATCTATCGCATTGCTTGTGACTATTTCAATTTGATACTTTTCGTAACCACGTATATTTCTTTTTTATTCTATTTCGTATCAATTGAAATTATATATCGTAAATATTATGAAATATAAATTTTCGAACAATTTTACTATTTGAAAAAATATTTAAATCATCTCGAAATATTGGGCAGAGAATCCATGAACTTTTGCTATAGTTCAATTGTTTTTCAATCGGATATGAACGATATTATACTACTTGTATTGTGTATTAAGAGTTTCATATTATATTTAATGAATAGAAACACATTTTACGCATTCTTATAATATTATTTTCATAGAATCTGGTACGATTGAGCACGACTATCGCACAGTTTGTTGTGGATTTGCGATAACTATAAATATATGTATGTACACGCGGTTATCACTTTTAATGCTTCCAGCCACTATACTCGTCTTAAAAATATTTGTATTTTCACCGCAGTATGCAGTTATCACTATTTGGCTTTTTTTTCAAACAGTGTCGATGATATTATCCTAACTTTCCATTAACGTAGCAATTAGCTTCGTCAAGTACTGATGCAAGATATAACAGCGGCGATCGTAGAAATTACACCGCTCTGAATTTACGAATACGTTTTCATTTGCATTGTATGATGAATAATCGCTTGTGGTATTATAATTTTATGGCATCAGATCATGCAGAACTATTAAAGTTCAGACTGTGCTCACGTGCAGAATCTATTAGAGTCATTACGTTTGTGGTCTATGCCCTATGCTAATATCCAAAAACTATTTTTAAAAGCGATACAGTTTTACTATCCATGATATCCTACTTATAATGATAAACTCGGTATGCTACGAACATTTAATCCTTTTTATCATTTCATCTCATTCCTTCAAATAGAATATGCTGTGAAAGTTCTTTTTCGTTTCATTGTGAATTCTAAAGAACCAATAATTAGCAAAAGATATTTCGTCAATATAGATTGGTGCTTTCGTTCATTTAATATATGTAATATAAGTTACGACAATATAAGATGTAATACTTGAACAGATTATTTTGTTCTATAATTAGCTGTTTGCTTATATATATTCTTTTTGAAGAAAACGTGCCAACGTCTTTCCAAGGACCCAACATCTTCTAAGTGGTGCGATATTGGCAATTTGGCAGAATCGCATAGCACAATATGCAGGGTGTTTCGTCTAAAACAGGACATCTAAATATCTCCTCTATCTCTGATAATACAAAAAATGTTCCTAACGTAATCTGAATGGTTTCAAAAGACGAATCAGATGGAAGAATCGTTTTTTATGAATTGTAATTTTTTAATCGTTTTTTCAAGGTCACTCGTGATTTTTTACATATATACACACATTTTTGGTTGTTGTATGTTATAGCAAACATTATTGTGAATTCATCCATGTTTAATAGCACGACCTTGAAATGACCGTGAACTCTAAAATTTGCTAATTAATGCAGTACTTACTTTCAGCGACATTTCAGATTTCAACGGTAACAGAAATTCGACCATGAACTTGAACTTGTAAATAATCACATTTATTGCTGCAATAAATGTTCGAAATGATGTCCTTCCGTTGTGATACATTTCGTGAGGCGAAAAACGACAGATTGTACAGCTCTTTCGATGATTTCAGGTTTCGTATCAGCACATGCAGCAATTATTCGTTCCTTCATATTTTCTGGCGTCGTGGGCTGCTCTTGATAAACCGTACCCTTTAATATCCACCATAAGAAAAAATCAAGTGGGGTGAGATCGGGTGAACGAGTCGGCCATGATACAGGTCCATTGCGTCCAATCCAACGATTTGGGAATTTTTCGTTGAGGACACGTGTTGCGATACGGGAAAAGTGTGCTGGACACCCATCGTGTTGATACCATAATACTAGACGGTCCCTAAATGGTACATCTTCTAATAAACCTGGTAGAATATATTCTAAAAATTCAGCATACTTCTGCCCAGTTTGCGTACCGTTGATAAAATACGGCTCAATTATCCTATTATTTAGAATACCACACCAGACATTTATGGTCCATGCTCTCTGCTTATCGAGTTGTCTAAACCATCGTGAGTTTTCAACCGACCAATAATGCATATTCTTGAGGTTCACCTGACCATGATTTATAAAGGATGCTTCATCCGTAAACAATACTGTTTGGAAAAACATTTCATCGCTTTCATATTTCCGTATGCCCCATTGAGAAAATTGTACGCGGTTTTCAAAGTCTCTTCCATGGAGCTATTGATGAAGAGATCAATGGAAACGATGAAATTTTTGTAAATGAAGATGCCGGAATATGCTTGTCACGCTAATACAGGTTTCACGTACAAGTTGTCTTATACTCACATGCGAGTTTCGATTAACTTTAGCGATGATATTGTTCACATTTGCTTCACGAGTAACAGTCTTACGTCTCGCACGAATGTTTCTGTTGACGCTACCAGTCTCGCAAAATGTTTTAACAATATTTGAGTATGCAGAACGTGATGGGCAAGAACGTTCTGGAAATCTGTCTTTGTAAATTCGTATTGCTTCTCTTAGACACTCTCGAGCTTCACCGTAAATTCAAACCATTTGAATTTTCTCCTGTTCCGAATAACGCATTATGGATCGCTTGTTGAGAAATCTAGCAGTGAGCAAACTCTTAAATACATATCTCTCTCACTCTCTATGTACACAGAGGAACGATACAATGTGTTTATTATAAGTTCAAGTTCATAGTAGAATTTCTGTTACCGTTGAAATCTGAAATGTGCTGAAAATAAGTTCTGCAGTAATTAGCAAATTTTAGAGTTCACGGTCATTTCAAGGTCGTGCTATTAAACATGGATGAATGCACGATAATGTTTGCTATAACATACAACAACATAAGATGTGTGTATATATGTAAAAAAACACGAGTGACCTTGAAAAAACGATTAAAAAATTACAATTTATAAAAAACGATTCTTCCATCTGATTCGTCTTTTGAAACCATTTAGATTACGTTAGAAATATTTTTTGTATTTTCAGAGATAGAGGAGATATTTAGGTGTACTGTTTTAGACGAAACACCCTCTATAATTAAGTTCATGAAGAACAAAAAGAGCTTATACACAGAAAATTATAACTACTCGGTATAGACAGTGAAATTATGGGAATACTTTTTGAGCTCTTAAATGTATCAATCATGTCCTTGATTCTTTAAATTCGACGTGAAGTAGCTGCGTCACTGAGACAAATGAAATAATTGACCTTCCCATTCAAAGTGGTCACCAATGATGATTAATTGACGTTCTTCGGAAGAATCGTGTGAATTTCTTGTGCAATCTTGCGCATTTGCTCTGCAACACGCTTCACATGTGCAACATCGTTTGTTACTAGTATACAGTATTATAATTATACGTGTATAATTATACGAGTGTATTTTCGTGCGGACATGTAGTTATTCTTTTTCATTTAAAATATAAATTCAGCGCTAACTATGCAGCTTTAAATAAATTTTTTATTTTTTACAATCTCGCGACAGGTTGTGCTGCCAATTGAAGCTGTACTGGTCGACTAATTTTTTATAGAATACTTATAAAAATAGCTTTGATGGCACATGCTACTTATCAAGGAGACCGTGCTTTTTGTTAGTATATGAATTATACAGGAATAAACTTTCAACAGAATATCTGTTGCATATATATCCTCGTTGTTACTTATATAACGTGTTGTTTACATATTTATTCTTGATAATTCCTGATTTTGCCTCTGTGTAATTAAATATTTATATTTCCGTGAAGAAGATCTAATTTGTTTATTTATCTTCTACATATTACATACATAGATTTCGTATCTCTAGTACTTTTTATAGTTTTAAATATATTTAAGTTAGGGGGAGACCGAGATACCTGACAGGAAAAAGAGGAAGAAAAGGGGATAGCGTGACGATAGTGGCAAGACTGAGGTGCGGCAACGAAGAAAGGGCAAACAAATTCTGGGAAAAAGAAGGGAAGAAAGTATGCAGGATGTGCAGAGGAGAGGAGGAGACGCTGGAACATCTCGTAGGGAGATGCAGGGAGATGGAAGAAATAGAAGGAAGAATAGAAGAAATCTTGGATGAAAAGGGGAAAGGAGCAAAATGGGGCAGGAAGCTAAAAGAAAAAAGAGAAAGGGTAGAGAAAAAGGAAAGGGAGGAGTGGGAGAATTAAATTAAGATAAACAGTATGGAATAGTGAAGGACATGGAGAGTAAGAAGGGAAAAGGATAAAATGTAGAGGGGGTTAAATTAAATTAAGAAAATGTAAAGGTTTAAAGAATGGAGAAAGGAAGGAAGGAGAGAGAAATGTAACGCCGAAAGGCATATATTTATGAATAAAGATTATATATATATATATTTAAGTTAGGTATATTAAGAATGTGAAATAGTATTTGTTTATAACTATGTCTTAATTATTTCTTCTAAACATACAGTGCTGGAAAAAAGTATTGAGACAATACAATGTTCACGATATAAATATCCGTGACTACAAACGAAATGAAACTAGACGTTCATTTTATAGAATAAGTGTACTGATCGTCCATCGGGAAATGGCAATGAGAAGCTTGTAGGGACCACGTGATATCCATCCCTACTCCGCGCTACACGTTCTCCACTAAGCGGAAGAGTGGGGTTTCTCAGATTCCTAGCGCCCCACTGTCGAAATCGCTGCCATCTCCTGATGGACGAGCAGTAGTATAAAATAATAAAAGCAAATAAAATTGTATCAGGTTACAAGTACTGTCAAAAATTAATATATTGGTACAAAATACAATGTATTATTGTCTTCTGAACACACTTATTCTGTAGAAAAAAAATTGAAAAAATCCTTCAAAGGGAGGCTCCTTCAAAGGATATTTTATTTTTAATTGTTTATGAACATTGTTACTCGAATGTGATAATGTTATGAATCGTTCAGGTAACATATTTCGTAATCAAATATATGTTACTATTTTGTTATACGATATACCAGAAAGTATAAAATATATTTTGAAAGACGAACGCGGAAGATGAATTTTTATCGAAAAATTAGTCGATATTTTGTTCATAGTTGTAGATAAACGCTATGACCTTTATTTGATGACATTGTATATATAATATATATAACGTGTAGTGTTATTAATATTTAATAGTTCCAATGAATCCCAATGCAACTTGCAATTTAAATAGTTGATGTACATGTGCCACGGCTGGGGGATTCACTTATTTCTGCTTAATTACTTGTTTACCGTCGCAATTGCAAGAATGAAACGTAGTATAACTGTTTCTCTCATAAATCAAGTTCTATGTATCTGACGACGTTACTGAGACAGTAATAATAGAACAAGTTCACCTTCGAGTATAGTACATCTTGAAAAAATTGGACATTTAGCAACATATATTTGTGTTACTACATTTAACATTTAGATAATATCGTACTGTCATAAATTAAGTTATAATATAATAGGTCCCGCTTAGGGTGGCATCGCCGTTGGCCGAGCCAAAATCAATCCGCTGTAGCCGCGCTCTGATTGGTCCGTGTGGTTTCCGTTAATAACTCCTAAACAAAGCCGCGGACGATATTTTTGCAAAGGAAAATATCGCTTCAAATGATCTCAGGAACCTCCCATTTCCGGATGTTGTAGGAATTTTGAGACACCCTGTATTGTATTTAATAAAATTTCCAGTGGGCAGATACTGAAATTTATATATTATATAAAATTTCACTTAACACTAGGCTTACAGAGCACTGTCAAACTGACAATTGTGATATGATTATTCCACTTTTTTTAGAAAGCTACAGCATGATAGAAATGACAAAATAGTGAGTTATAGATTTGGACCTAACTTATCCCAAAATTACACTCTCTTTGGTGAAATTGTTCATTTCAATTCATAAGTAAAACAGGTGTTGTATGAAACGTGACTTGTAGAATTGGAACTAACTTATCCCAAAATTACACTCACTTTAGTAAAATTGTTTATTTCAATTTATAAGTAAAACATATCTGTTTTAACCTTTTATTGCATACACAATATCAATTTCTAGTTCCCATTTTTTATGATGCTCTGATTTTCATAATTAATTACACGGTAGTTTCAACTAATGAGTTATTGAAGATTGCTGAATACATTATAACGAACGCTCGCAGACAAATTCCATCAACTTTAATGATTTAATCTGTTCATAATTGTTGCAATTATCTCACTTATTTCATGAACTGATATCAAGTTTATTAAGGAGTGACAGACATCTGTGAAGGCTTTTTTATAATGGTCAATAATTTTATGCTGAATTTATTATAAGCAAGCATGCGCGTGACCTGGTTGCCTTCGATACGTCTTGAGACATCGTTTCAAACGCAGTATTATTTTATTCTGATCTAAGCTAATTTTGTGTTATCTAAGACCAACTATGGATGTGTTTTTGCGTTGAACAAAATATTAAGACGCATTACATATTAATATATTAAATTTATTCCTTTGCGAAAATGTTCTCCGCGGCTTTGTTAAGGAGTTATTAGCAAAAAACACGGACCAATCAGGATTTCGACACGGCGACAGGTCCTGTTGAGTGTGGCGTTGGTATTGGCCAAGCCGGAATTCGTCCGCTGTTGCCGCGCTCTGATTGGCTCGTGCATTTCGTTAATAACTCCCTGACAAAGCCGCGAATAATATTTTCGCAAAGGAAAAAGTGACTTTAAATCGCGTCAGGAATCACCTCTCTCACGGAAATACATTTTTGGGACTATATTAGGAGTACAAATTGTAGGCTAACAACGTTATAGGAAATTATTCATTACGTGACGATTAATTTTACAAAAATCAACGTCTCGTTAAATTGCCGCGGTCGAACGTAAACAAAATTTACCACCTGACAAAATGTAGATTTTGAATCGCGATGCAACATATCACTAACCGAATTTACCGTACAAAGATGTTCTGAAATTTACATCTTTGTTATATAATATATAGACTGCTAAGTTGTTAAAAATTAAAGATCATCACGATATTATCTTCAGTCTACTATAATTATTAAAAGAAGGAAGACATTTTTATTTTGCTCCTATCTCAATCAATTAAAGCAAACGATTCTTAGTTTTCTTAAAGATCCGCGATTTAGTTATGTACAGATATTCTTTGTAATGACTCACATTGAGGTGTTGTTAACAATTAACTTTCCGTGCTAAAGAATGATCTTTTAATTATTTAATTTGAATCAGATATAGAAATCGTTGATCGTACATTGAGGCAGGCTGATTTGCATATTAATCGGAGACCTGTCTCAAAATTAACTGCGTGAATAATCACTGTGATCATGACCTTGGGTGTTCCCCAGTTCAAGGACATATGCTGAACTCTTCTTCTCTTCGGAAGAAACCAAACCTGTAGTTAAGAGGAACGTACTTTCACTTCGCTGGAATTTCTGTTATATTATTTTGCATGTTACAGAATGACGGACGTAGGTTTAATGAATTTGAAATATTTCCGAGAAAGTAACTGTGAGACTATTAAACTATACAAGTAGAATACGAAATTTTACCCGACAGTGAAGTATTAAGCAAAACTTCTAAAGGGTGTTCCAAAATTCACGCAAGAAGTAATTTTGATAGAAGACACAGGTTTTTAATTTAAAATTGTGCATTTTTTTATTGATTCATAAATTATACAGTATAGGGTTATGTGTGGAATGGCGTATCGGGTAAATGGCCTCCAGGGCTTTGCTGGCACATACGCACTCTTATGTCGAAATTTTCCATGACCGTTTGACATAAATGTGGCTGAATTTCGTTGATACAGCGCTCAATTTTCTCCTTCAAGGCGTGGGTGGTCGTGGGCTTGTTGGCATAAACCTTAGACTTCAAAATACCCCAAAGAAAAGTCCCTGAATTTTTGAATTCACAGTTTCTCTTCACAGTTGACGAAGTTAAATCACTATACCAACCATATTTTGTACGAAACTTGAGAACTGTAGCTGCCAAACCTTCGTTATTAAAATATTGCTCAACAATGAGAACGCGTTGTTCTTTCGTGTAGCACTCCATTTTTAATATCCCTGACCTGTCAACTGCCATGCTGTCTTTTTTTCCGTTGGCAACACTTTAACGCACAAATGACGCAAAATTCAAATCTTGCGTGAATTTTGGGACACCTTTCCTAACTATCTTTTAATGTAATATCAAAGTACAATTTTTTCATTGCAGCTAGTAATCAAGTTTTTAATGTTGCGATGTAAAAAAAAGTTGCACATTTGCTGGATAAACATGACGCTGCAGTTTTAGTATGTGTGTGTTTGTGTGTGTTGATGACTGTACATTTCCGTTAGCAGTTTCTGCATGTTCGGTCTGAATCTCTAAAGTAGTTACCTTATGAGATTCAATGACAACAATGTTTCATGACGAATCATCTACAGTGCCGGACAAAATGATAGAACGTTTGATGTATTTGTATATTTCATATAACAGAATAGGGTATATGTACATACATTACTCACCCTATATATTAGATATGTCCTTCAAAGTATCCATATAGAATTGCAAGTTTATATCTTGTACACGAAAGAAATTAGAGGAAGAAATGTAAACATGGGCTGACTTTGATCGGTCAAATTGATAGGAAGCGTTTAGTATCGGGTCATTGCTTCCATTTGTTATTACTAACCTTATTTTAAATCGCAAAATCGTGGTATATCTTGACAGCAGACATTTCGGACGTAATTTCTTACTTTGTAGTGCTTTCTAATCTTTCAAGTATGTTTTTATCATCACATCAAACATGCAAAATCAAAGTACGCATTTCCATCACCTTTCGCTTTTTTTATTATCGCAACGGTAAAAATGTAGTGCACGAAATAAAAAGTTGTGCGCTGTTTAAAGAGAGGATGTACCATCGATTACTATTTTTTTCGATTTTTTCAACATTTTTTATGCGGTGCAAATTTCAAATAAAGTTGTGAAAAGTCATATATAACTCAATATTTTGGTAATAAAAAATAGAAATTCTACGTATATTGGATCTTTAAGTTGTCTGAAAAATCGCAAGAGACTATAGAACAAAATGTCATAAAACTTATTCTAAATGGTAAAAAATTGGCTTTCATTTTCTCTTAAGAAAACGAAATGACTTTCCGAACGACCCAATATTTTCTGTTATTATGCACTCTGACAGCAATCTATCAACAGTGACTAGAAGCGGACGAGCAAATCATTCATTTATCTACAACATTTGTGCCATTAAAGTTAAAATGGGTCGAGGAAAACAATTAGACAAAAGTGAAACCGACCAAATTTTGTTATTACAGTCACAACATCAAACTATCACGAAAATTGCGAAGTTATTAAATAAAAGCGTCACGTGTACAACTTCTTAAAAAATTCGAAAATCTACGGAAGAAAGAAAAGTATTGGTAGACCTCGTGTTACAACAGAACGCGACAGACGGGCCATATTACGCATAGCTTCTAATTATAAGGGAACAGCTAGAAAAATCGCTGAAGAAGCAGGTGTTTCAGCTAACGTAAAAACTGTGCGACGTGTTCTCCAAAGCAGTAAACAAATTAAACGAAAAAGACTGAAAAGACAACCTCCTTTAAGTGAGCAACATGGGAAAAAGAAGTGGAGAAATGTGATATTTAGTGACGAAAAGAATTTGGACGGTCCCGATGGCTGAAATTACTATTTCCACGATCTAAGGAAAGGAGAACATATTTAAGGCGTCGACAAATCGGAGGCGATAGTGTTATGGTGCTGACATAAAAACTGACATAAATTTTTTATCAGGCCGTATAAACAGCGACTTCGTATTGCAGGCAGTACATTTATTTTTCAACAGGATAATGCTGCGATACATACCGCATGATGTGACAAAGCTTATTTTAGTTCTAAAAATGTGACATGCCTCGATATTATTCAAAATATATGGGCAGAACTTTCAAGAAACATTTATGAGAATGGAAAACAATACAAAGATGTAATGGAATTAAAACAAAGTATTGTTACAAACTGGAGTCCTTTAAGACAAAAACCTATGAAAAATTGTTTAAATCGATTCCTAATCGCTTAGTAGATGTTACACAGCGAAAAGGTGGTTTTACTAAATATTAATTTGGAATTCAACAAAATATTTCTGTCCAAACAATTGTATTTTTTAATAATGTTCTATCATTTTGTCCGACTAAAATTAATACATGCCTATATTATTTTATATCATTTCTTTCGTGTACAAAAGACAAACGTGCAATTCTATACGAATAATTTGAAGGACATATCTACTATATAGGGTGAGTATTATGTACGTTTATTCAATTTGTTATATGAAATATATAACAAATACATCAAATGTTCTACCATTTTTTCCGGCACTGTTTGCAACTGGATTTATTCCCACGATGACAATGGTGATTTGAGTTTGCGAGATAGTGGTGTGTGTTGTATTTAATAGAGTCCAACTTTAATAAAATGAGATTATTTCAAACAAATTATAATAATATGTATTTCTTTATTTATTTAGGCTTGACAGCTCTGAAATCGACTTGCTTTACGTCTAATAAATATAATAAATATAAATCAAATGAAATACATACGGTGGCTGTACAAAGTGTTCGTACACCTTTTAAAATAGAATAACTTTTTTATAATTGTGCCAAACAATCTGATTTTTTTGGAATTAATTAAAAGCATTGGTTTACGAAATGATAAGCTAAAAAGATTTTCCAAAAATTATAATTTACAAGGTTACATGCAAAAATAAAAAATGCATTTTTTAAAACTTTTTTATTTGGGCCCTTAAAGAAAATTTAAAATATATGTTTTGTAGATCTATAGTAGTTACGCTCATGCTGAAAATTTCATCGAAATTGATTAACATACAGACGAGCTTCAAGCGGTCAAAAATGGTGAAAATCATAGTTTTACACGACTTTTGATCAGTTTCTGCTTAAAATCGTACATCTTTCGATGCTTGTCGTTTTTTTCTGTGTCAACCGATTTCGATGAAATTTTCAGTACGTGTACAACTAACATAGATCTACAAAACATATATTTTAAATTTTCATTGAGGGCCCAAATAAAAAAGTTTAAAAAAATGCTTTATTTAATTTTTGCATGTAACCTTGTAAATTTTAATTTTTAGAAAATCTTTCTTGCATATCATTTCGTAAACCAATGCTTCTAATTGATTGTAAAAAGTCAGGTCGTTTGGTAGAATTATGAAAAAGTTATTCTATTTTAAAATGTGTACGAACACTTTGTACACCCACTGGATGTACTAAAAATAATTGTGATTTTATTTTATCTTTTGCAATTATGTAAATTGTATGCAAATAGGTTTAAATAATTGATTGCATTGATTTCTGAATATTATAAATTGCCGTGTAGAATATAGACTGATTTTTTTTCACACTTTCAATAACATTATGAATTTTAATGTGAATTTATAACATAAAAAGCATGTCCATATCGATATACTAACCTCTCGTGTGATTTATAAGCGTATCAACTGGTTTAGTGGAGTGAGTTCAACAACCCGAGTCATCCTTGAAAGGACGCATACGAGGGAAGAATAATCACAATACTTTCAGTAAAACTATTATTATATTATTTTTTTGCTCGATTTAACCATCGTTATACAAACAAACGACCTGTTTAAATATTTTTAGAAATTTAACTTCTTGAATGTCTGTTAAACAGTAGTTTTTCAGATCTTAACCTTCGATACACTGAATATATTAGCGAGAAAAATTTATTTTTAAATGTGTACGAATAATCCTGTCTTCCATTTTTGGAAACGTGGCTCTGGAATATTAAAAATAGCAAATGAGGATTAACGTTACCCTTCTCAGATAGACAGCCAAGAGGCATGTTAGTCTTTTATTGTCTCGAATCGGTGGACAAGGTATAGTACTTCTATTTTTTAAATAAATATTCTTTATACTTACATACATATGTGCTTCCTGTTTCGTGTACGATAATGAATATAATAATAAATAGTCTGTGGATCTGTGGATGTACAAAACAGAAGTTGTATGAAAATGTATTTCCTCTTTCAATAAACCAAATAAGTCAAGAATAATGTATAACATCGGTAAAGACATTTAAAGAATTTGAAAAAAAAACTTTTGTATTATTTTCAACTTCTTACAATTATTAAGGCTTACAGCTGTCAATTGATCCAAACAATTTTTACTAATAAAGAACAAATTTAAAAATTTACTAATATAATATCACGCGATTTTTAAGAAGGATCTTTGCAACTGATATTGAAACATGTCCCTGCACTGACAAAGCATTTTCAGCCTGCTTCAACTCTTTTATTTTTATTGTACAGAGAAAATGAGAGAGGACCGCCGACCGGTTCAGAGGGGACTCACGTTTTCGTGCTTGGTGGTTTTGTTTTAAGCGAACGAATATTTTATGCGATTCTGGTTCGACCGGATATTCTTGTTTATTTCTTTGTACAGTTACCCGACTAGATTAAGAAGTGCGCGATATTGCAATTACGAGGCGCCTCATTCAATTCTGACTATTATTTCGTAATCGATTAGCAATGTAAAAAGTGATCAATGAATTTTTCTGAAATTTTCCTCCGTTGGCCCTTACACCATATACATATTCTTATATGTATACGATATGCATAGGATACAGTGTTCCAAGGTAACGGAGTATCTACCGCCCACAACTGACGTCACAGGATAATTCAAAATGGTGAATAGCGTTATAAAAGCGAGGTATACAAATATATTTATGCATTATTTCGTAAACATTTGAAAAAACGGTGCCAACTTGCTAGATAAAGAATTGTAAGAAACAACGAAACCGTGATGCAAATATATATTTTCACAAGTAAGTTTGTTTACGAGGCGTAATTTGCATTATTCGGAAGCATACAACTGCGCATGTACAGTTACTCGAATTAATATTCGGACGCTCTAAAAAAATCGATAACTTTTTTAATATTGTACTATACGATTTGAACTTTTTTGGGAAGCTAGAGGAATTAGTTAACTATAGGATGTGGAAAGAAGTTTTTTCAAAAATTTCAATTTATCGAAATTGTGGGCCTATATTGAAAATTTAAAAAATACGTCTTGTAGATCTGTGCGAATTAAACATATTCTGAAAATTTCGTCAAAATCGGTCGACGTTGCAATGAGCTGCAAACGTTTAAAGATGGTAAAAATTGCAGATTTTCGGCCTCTAACTGCAATAAATCTAAGAATTCTTACATCTTTCAATGCCTTCCATTTTTCCCCGCATCAACTGATTTCGATGAAACTTTCACAGTGCATATAATAATTTTTAAAATTTTCAATACAGGCCCACATAAAAAAGTTGTAAAATGTAACTATTAGTATTTTTTTCTACAATTCCGATCAATCGCTATTTTTGAAAAAAAATGTTCACGTCCTGTAAGTAAACTAATTGTTCTAGCTTCCCAAAAAAGTTCAAATCGAATAGTACAATATTAAAAAAGTTATCGTCTTTTTTTAGAGCGTTCGAATATTAATTCGAGTAACTGTAGCTATTTTCATAAAGCTGTGTCTGAGAATAATGAAAATTGCGCCTCATAAACGTAAAAATAGGACTTTCGAGGGCGATCATGACCAAGATTAATCTTTTATCTAGCTCTTTTGACTACTGAAAATCCCATCTTTGTATTATCGAGAAATGAGAACGCGCATCCCGCACCCTTGCAATTCTGGAAACGAGTCTACCGCCTTAATGTCATTTAAGAACAACAGAACTTTTAAGTGCCATCTTTCGAAGAATCTCTGGTTAACGACGCGCAGAAAACTGTCTGTGGCGTATGTTTACCAGGTTCTGTTGCAAACGCGCGCAGCGAATGACGTCAAATACTCAGAGATGCCGAAGATTATTGCCTCTGCCTCCCTTGGACGTCAGAAGTTTTGTCGGACGATATTGATTGTTATACAAACTGCATTATAATGTTGACGCAGGAATAACAACTTTTATGCAAGTATAAGAGCAATTAACAGGTTCGTATTCAAAAACATTTCAAAAACGACACTTCATGTTGTAATGACAAGTAGACTGCGAATGTTATGCACTCATTATTATTTGGATCGATGCTGTTTGAGAAAGCTAAAAGAATTCAAGAACGTCAATATACTATTTTCTACTTATAAAAATGATCAACACTTCGACTGCCAACTCAGTAAAATTGAAAATTCTACAAAACCAAAGTGATTTATTTAATGAAATACATAGTATTAGATGGGCGCTATTTCGGACAGTAGAAAGTCTAAAAGAATTCAAGAACATCAATATGTATATTATTTTCAACTTATAAAGACGATTAACACTTTGACTGGCAACCTAACAACCTTAAAAATTCTACGAAACCAAAGTATTGTATTTAATCGTGGGTGCTACTTGAGACAGTAGAAAAACTAAAAGAATTCAAGAATTCATGAATATATTATTTTCAACTTATAAAAATGATTAACACGTTGACTACCAACTCAGTAACCTTAAAAATTCTACAAAACCAAAGTAATTTATTTAATGAAACACAAACTGGAAAGTTAAGATGTACAATACCGACTACTCTCCCAACCTCCTTACATTTTGCACACGTCAACCAAATTAGGTACAGTGAATGGATTAGTGAAAAAATTGATTTTTAAATTTGTGTACAATTAATTCCATATATGGGTAATATGTGCAAGGATAAAATTTTATCTGAATACCAAGGAACTACATTACTTATGGATACTCATACTTTTGTCCAGTGCACGTGACGAACAAAATATGTTTACTAATCAACACTTAATATAATGAAATACGCAACCATAACCTCGTTCACCGGTGTCTCACTGTTCCATATTGTTTATGCAACTCTCACATACGATGAAAGCAACTCACATAAAGGAAAGACGTTTGATGTCGCGTTGTTACGATGTCCCAGATTAGACGAATGTTATGAACATTCACAAAACCGTCCAGTGAAAAAATAATTAATATTCATATACAGAATTTTAAACTCCTTTTAATCTGAATTCTACTGTTAATTTGGTATTAAGAATTATACAAGGACACACGTAATGCCATGGAAAACTTGCACGACTGTCACAAAAAAACAAGGACATATCGCGACCACAACAGCTTTTTCTGAAATTCTTTTTTCCTCTTTATTGACGCATTCTAAAGGTCATTCACGGGAAGTAACCGTACGCACATCAAGAAACGAAGGTCGTGCCGCAAGGGGTTTCCCCGATTGCATGGCTTACGTGGCTGGGTGTACCCATGTTATTAAATCTTGTGTGCTATTAAAATTTGCATGCTAACCATTTTTTTCGAGTCCGTTACACTATAACGGAAATATCCGTTTTCTTATCGTATTCCGCGATAACGACAAATGCGATACCAGGTATCTCGTAGGGTACATATTTGCGTTTGTTATTAGTGAAACTATCCACGAAGGTCCTGTCGTGGGATTTCCAGGATCCGACCAAAACCTTTCCTGTCTTATCTAGACGTTGAGCTCTTAATTATTTGAGTTCTTATCTAGGCGTTAATGTTGTGTACATTACTGGTAAACAACATCTGTATCGTGCTTAAGAGAAATTCGTCATCCTGTAAACACTAATTTACTCTATTCAACGTAATTGTATGAAATATTTTTACGTATTTTAATAGTATTTTAATTTAACGTAATTTAACGAAGTGTTTCACACCTCAGACAACAATATTTACTTCTATTATTCGTCCATCACAGAGTCGCCAGATTAAGACTCGTGTCTTCGCTCTACCTTCGGTGAAGAAGTGCCGGGAAGAAATTTCCCGGGCCCGATCTAAATAATATTGATCATCTTCACAAACCGTTATTTATCACTTCCAAGTATGAATCTTTGCTTTCCTCTAGAGATAGATCAACAAGAAATTATAAATCAACCAATTTTCCATTTAAGTCGAAGTTCATTCCGCCGACACTTGACTTCAACGCGAACTCCGAGATTAGAACTCTAAATGTGTAATCGCTTAAACACTTTATTAAATAAATATCTATTCCCGTTGTCGGTAAGAACGTCCAGAAGGAATTCTTCCGTGGACTTTTCACGAGCTTGCTTCGAAACTATCTCGTTCTTATCTCCATTTTTCCTGATTTCTCTTGCTTGACCTTTCCCTCTTTGAAATTACTATTTCTTTGAATATCAGCGATATGAAATTTATGGTCAACCGATCTCGACATCGACGAGCAACCTCGAGACTGAGTGAATTATATTTTTTGTGACAAATAGGTATTTAAACATGTCGGGTACCCTATAATTGAAATGTTAATGTAGTAAGAAACACAAGTAGCAAAGGTACAGTGATAAATTTATAAATAGACCAAGACCAAAAGTAGTGGTGCCTCCATCGCTGATGCAATATGAACCTTTGCGTAGGTGCTTCGAGCAAAAAGATTTTTAATTTATAGCCAAACGTGACTATCGTTTAAATTAGAACAAAAATATATACATATGTATAATACAACATTTTGTAAAATTGCCAATTTTCAATTTGTGCATAATTCTTTGGGTTATATTTTTCAAATATAAAACTCTAAGAAAATGCATGAATATTCGTTTCTTTAAAATTTTTAAAGTTGGAAGAACGTTTAAGCGATTATAGGAACGAATTTATGTTCGCAAGTGTTTTCAACCTATTCAGTTTTCAAGATAAAGATGTAAATGACTGATTTATTGTTTCGTGCGTGTTCAAGCCATTGAAACTATAAGGAAAAAACCTTGAAGATGTAGATATATTATAGTTTATCGAACTATTATAATATATTTGTATATCGATGATTAGTATATCGTATATCGATGATTATTTAACTAAAAACAATTAAGACAAAATGTTACTTCGAGATTCCATAAAAAAGAATATTTTATTTTACTTTAATCTTTGCATTGCTCGTTCTTAATCAAAGGCATATTTTTGTGACGTCAAAAAATCATTAAACAGAGTCCAACGAGACTGCATACTAATCAAATTGAATAACATTTAGTTTGTAGTGTGCTTACTGTGAAATAAACGTTAAGTAAAATCGAAACGTGTAGTGAACGTTAAGTAAAATAAAATTCAATTCAAATACCAAGAATTTACGTAACCGATGGGTGTTCCTAATAAAAAATTATCTTCATTTACTCAGACGCGTCGAATGCTCGGCAGTTCCATTACTAAAAAGTTGAAGAATGAATTAACATCGACAAGAATGTACTAATTTCTATTTCTCTAGTCTAATTGCTATTACAAAATGATAATTTCGAGAGCGTATTCATACTCGTGGACGAGAACCCTTCACCCTTGACTTTCGTCAAGCGTGTGCACTTGCACCGATGCACCTGCGTTACCAATTATTTCCATGCATCGAGTCGCTAGACGACGTTATCCGAGCTCGAACGAAGGTCACCGAACGTCTACCATATATAAACGCACTGACCAACGCTTCAAATCATTCCGACACCAGACTTGGTTCACAGTACATACCAGTGACACGAACAGTTCGAAACTTTCGCACAGTGTTAAAATCGAACCAACACTCTCAGTGACAGAAGCATAAGGAGTCGTGAACAGTGTTCCTTTTGGCAACATTCTCGACGGGGACCAATTATTGAAGAAACTTGATTACTCTGTCGAGTAAATCATCAACCATTGGACACATTCTATTCAGAAGTGATCCATAAACCGACTTGAAATAGTTTTGGGACTAGATTGACTTTCAACCTATCAGAAGATAGTCAATACTGCTTCCAAAAGCTTTGAACGGCAATTGGACTCAGCCTATTTTTCGTAAATAGACGTCGAAGGGAAACGAACGAAGATGTACACGAATCCGTTCAACAGGAAGCACAGCACCATCCGTCAGATGCTGGACAAGATCTTGGACCCGACGAAGAAGAGCATCATGAGGTCGGAGAGCGTGTGCAGCGCTGGAAGTAACAGTTCAAAAGGTAGCCACGGGTCTCTGAGCAGTAGATTCTCTCACGGGCACCGGGTTCTGCACTGGGGCAGAAAGTGAGCCACGGAAGGAAGAACAGCTTTCTTCTTCTTCCTCCGGCTTTCTGAAGCGACAACGGAGGAGAACGGAGTTGTCAGTCTTCCGTGACGGTCTACGGCCCAGCCAACCTGCCGATCCAGTCCGTTAATGGCAACGGAAAGTTATGGAGATAGGAGGGAAATCGATCAAGGAGCCATCAAATGACCGAGATAGCTTCCGAGGATGAAATTGATTATCGCGGACGCTTCTAAGCGGTTAGATGATCAAAGGATGAACGTCGGCCTTACGCGAAAGTAGGCTTTGATACCTTGACTTCTTGCGGATATTTTTGGATTATCGAGCTGCCGCTGACATCCGAGAGCTGAAATTGGGCCGAAGCGAGTGATCGTGGGAACAGCCGAAAATCTCTGGAAAAATGTTTTTCCAAATTGTATTGTTCAGGTCACTCTCGTTTGGAGTCTCGGGAATATGTAGAAACTAATGCGTCATTTCTGCGAAACTATGAGAATGAGGAAAGGAAATTACTTAAAGAAAAAAAAAAAGAAAAAATGATTTATGGTAGATGTATGTATAGTATACCTAGTGCGAGGTTCCAAGCACGCGATGCCCGAGAAATTGCTTTGCATTTTTAAAGAAGTGTTCAGCTCTAATTCAAACGGAATTGGGTCGTAATTAAAGTTTAATTCTGTCTTGATATGTATGTATATGTATGTGTATCAAATTCAGAAATCTAAGTGGGACCATACCTGAGATACGAATAGATCCATCGTATAATTCGGAAGTACTACTCACGATCGTATTCGATTTTCAACGAAGGCGAATAATTAATTAATCATCGGACTGCGGATTTTTATGCGAAATGAAAATTGTGTGACCTATTTATTTTCTGAGCTGCATAGACATGAAAAATTGCAATACGATTGATTTCACTGAGTTCAATTGTACTGTATCTTTAAAATTTTTATTATAAATGTGTAAAATTCGCAGTCTATTAATCATCCATAGAAACTGTAATTGTAACGTTCCGTTCAATTACTTGCTCGTTTGAAATTTCTAGTAAAACTTTTCATTTCATTTATCTTTTAAGTTGCATCAACTTTGTTCCTGTATCCGTACATCACAGTTTTTAGGTAGAAATGTATCCAAAGAATGTATCTTTGTTTAGATCCATTCGAAATACGTCTTTAATCGAGACCATTTATCGTAGATCTTAGTCCATCTCACATTATTTATGTCTTGAACGCAGCATCCACATGTTAATTGTCACAGCCTGCCATATTCGTTGAAACTTAACATGTACAAAGATACGTGTTAAGAAAGTATCTTTCTGAGGAATTAGTTTCAATTGTTATTATACTCTGTTATCACGTTGTATGTTGTGAATGCTATGTTACTAGTCAGTAAATCAGTATTAAGCATCATATTAGTATACGTGTATACTAATACATCATACATACGTATACATGTACTCCGCACAGCGAATGTACCCATTAATTTATTTGTTTTGCACTGAGTCTGCGTAAGATAAAATATATTTATTTCGAAATCATTTTAGCGTGGTATTTTTCCTTGAATCTCCATCTCCTTATTCCAATACAGAAAATATAGTACCTGATACATTAGTTTAATATTGTTTCACATTGCTTGTGAAAAAACTGAGTCGAATATCATTTATATCAATGTTTCAAAAATTACAGTAACACTGCTATCTTACAGTACAGCTGTTAGATAAGCAAGAAACAATAATTTTCAGTTTGAAAAATAAGGTAGACACTAATAAATAATATTTCTTTTTATTTTTTGTTGTTCGAATTGCTGAATAGATTTTTATTTTACTGCCGTGAAATTAACAGAATTGGCATAGTATGTAAACGTAATATATTTGAAAATATTCAATAACCAATCATAAAATTAAAATTATGATTAAATAAATATTGATTTTCAAACTATGATTGAAATTATATATAAGAAAACGAAATGATTGTCAGCTAAGTTAATCGATTAAGAAATTTATAAATATATGTATAGTAAGTGTTGACGAATTTATAGCTTTGTTATTAATAGACTTGCGTACAAACATGAAACAGTTATGCAGAATCTTTATCTTGAATAACTGTTACGAAGATCTAAAATTTCCATGTAAGACGTATCAGTTTTGATTACGGATCTTATCTCGGTTCCAAACTGTTATTTTTTTGGTTCTATACAGGGTGTCCCAGGTTTAAAGAACATACCAAACATAATGTATTATATACATATAGATAAAGGCCTATTACTATATATATTTCATATCACCGTTTCGATATAGCAAAACATAAGATGCTATACGCAGTGTCGCCGGATGAGGAAATGGAGCACGAATCGAGGGGAAAAGTTACCCCCTCTCTGTCAGTACCGATAAAACACTTCACGTGACCGGGCCGTGATCGGCAAACTGTTACGAATGACGCGCTTAAAATTATTTTATTTTATTTTAATTTAATAGTATTTTAATACAATTTTCAATAAATCTGTGTGTTATATCTGAATTTAAATAAAGAGATATTTCTACTCTATTTTTATCAATAATCTGCTGACCTTTATGCAAAATAAAAACTGTCTGCATCGATTGCACGGAATAGAAACTAAATTGAATGTTATTTCTTCCCTTAATGGTTTGTATAGAGGAGAAATCATTTATTTTCCAACAATTTTGAATTTCATCTACTCAATTTTCCTGTAAATGCATAAAGATCCGCGGTCTATTTATCAATAAATATGATTATTATAAAGTATGACATCTAGTTTTATTTAGTGTACCTAGTTTTAACCGACTTCTAAAAACAGGGTTCTTTTAAAGAAATTTGACTCTTGAAAGAAATCTAAATCGTTGTACTGCTGATATTTGGCTCTTTTGACTAATGAGATTGCCGACCACTGGCGTAGGGAATAGTGTCGTAGAAGGGAAAGGTATACCTTGGACACAGGTCTATGGCGACTCTGGCGTTTCAAGCCCTCCTAAAAAAAGCACTACACTTGTTAATAACTTGTTTAAACGACAAAAATAGATTTGTGTAATTATAATTATTATCTATGATTAGCTTTCATTTAATAATTTCCATTTAGAAGAGTTGTAATTTTTCTTCTTCAACATTTTCCATTAATTTTAGACAATGAACAACAATGAACGTTTATCCTTCAAAATGTATGCAAATGTCAACATTTCATTTCCACTGAAAGATTTCCAAGTCAAATATAAAAATTGCCTGTTCATCGTCCGTCAATATACAGTTCTCGCTAAAAATAAGATTGAAAATGTGAGATGTCATACTTCAAGATTGCCAGACAATTGACGACATCTTTTTTTATACGTCTTGAAGAAACAACTTACGCTCGTCCAGGTTTTTCCTTATTTTTGTAAAACTGGATAAATACTTCGCAACAATTGTATGTATAAAATATACTTTACGTAAATGGTTACGTAGAATCGTCTGATTCTGTACGTTTATGACCACTTAATGTTAAATCAAATGTTTTCTTTCGCGACGGTTGTATTATATTACGCAATCAATTCTTCGAAAGTGCTACAAAAATACTGCTTGCAATTATTGCCGAGTTTTACTGCTTTTTTCGTAAACAGTCTTGTTTATATAACAACAATGGCTGCCTATATGTAAGGAAAACTTATTACCTAGTTCATATATTCAAGGAAAATATAATTTATGATTTTTCCGGTAACATGCGCGCACGTGGATAAAAAAATTAATCGATTTCAATAACGCGTGCTAATTACAGTTTCTGAATAACATTATGTAAAAAACTTAACCGTTAAATTAATCGTGTAAATTGACTCATTTTATACAATAAATAGTTTTTGTTCTGCACATTTCTTCGAATAAACAAATGCTCGGGCCTTAATATATATGCTTAGGTCTCTGTTAAATATGAAAAAATTGTGAATGTTTAAACACCGAATAAAATGCAGTACAGTGATTTCCGAGATCACTTTAAGTAACTTTTTCCTTTGCGAAAATATTCTCCGCGGCTTTGTTAAGTTATTAGTTATTAACGAAAAACGTGGACCAATCTGAGCGCGGTTATAGCAGAGCGGGGCACTGGCGTTAGCCGAATCAGTACACTGTAAACGCGCTCTGATTGGTCCGCGTGTTTCGTTAATTACTCCTTAATATACTGGATAACATTTTCGTAAACGAAATCATTACTTGAAGTGACCTCAGGAATCATCTCTTTCAAGGAAGTACAACATTTTTGGGGGACACCCTCTGTTATGATACAATTTAATATCTTTCAAAATTTGTAATACAGTAAATCCTATATAAACGCAAAAGCCTCGGGGAGATTCGTTTGCATTTATCGTAGACGGACACTATTTTTTTGATCTTTAAAAACCGAGCCGAACGCAGACAAGGACAGCGCGTGTGAAGAGAGACCGCGCGAAGCCGAAGCGACTGCGACTCTCGCGTCTCTTTCCTTCCCATACACTGTCCTTCCTCGCGCCCGAAACGTTCATTGTCAATTAAACCACTAAATACTGTTGCAATTATATCGTGTTTGGTCTTATTTTAATAAAAAAATGCCACAAGTATATTGGTAAAAGTTCCATAAAAAGATAAGTAATAATACAACAGATTTTATATTGGTATTACAATATGAGGACGCGCGGACATTTGAACTGTGCCGACGACTGAGTCTCTCCGCGTCGCATTAGTAGTGGTTCACACCGATATACCCGAGCAGAGATCAGATTACAACAGTGGAGGGGATATTTTTTTTGCGTTTATCGTGTACGGCCTTTTAGCGTTTATAGAGGATTTACTGTATTCTCTAACGTATGCGGACCACCAATCATTTATTTTAGTGTCGTTAATGCAGATGTAATGTTCGAAAACAATACCACTCCTTTCTTTGACGTTGAAACAGTGGACGAGATGTAACTGATGCAAATGATTTTCGAGTAAAAAAGAAATACCAGATTTCTCAGACGATCTTATGTGTCCATGAATATGGAAGTAAATATTTATAAAGGGCAGTGGCTGATGCATTCATCATATAGCACGCCAGACAATTTTCTTCACCGCGATAATTAGATAATTGCTACGATTTCTTGTTATATTGCGACTTTGCCGTCATTTATTCGATTAGTCGTCTCGTAACCACACCTTAGAAGAATTGTTTAAATTCTTCTAATATAAATACATCCAATTCGTTGCACATTTTTATTATTAATATCGATTGTTGTTTAAATATAAATCATTTATAGCAATTATGTTGATACAACGAAATTATTTAGTAATGCATTCTTTTACATACATTCTTTTACATACTTTACGTACACTCAATTATGTTGATATAACGAAATTATTTAGTAATGCATTCTTTTACATACATTCAATTAAATATCACAGTGCACGTATTTCAATAGACATTTATAAATGTTACCTGGTATTTATATTGTGTACATCAAGTTATGTTGTATGTACTACGATTTATTATAGCACTTTTTGCTTGAATGCAAAAATGGAATTCCTTGCACATATTATAATATATATATAATTATATAATTATACCATATTAAATTTTCAAATGGAATTTTAATTTTTAAATCTTTTGAGATTATTTATGTGTAATCGGAGCAACTAATTATTTTTCTCCTTTATAATGTTTTAGTTACGCAGAAGTTCAAATAGATATTGAGATCGTTAATGATTTAATTAATTAGGCATTGAGTTATTTAATGGTTTACGCATGGCCTTGTTCATTCGTTCGTACTTCGTAACTTATCTGGTTCAGTGCCAATGGAAAAGGTAACATGTTGTTTATTTATAACTATATCACTGCGACTAACTTTGACATTTTCATAGGAAATTGAAAATATAGTGCAAAAGCGCTTAATCAATAATGTGTTACGACTGTAATTAAATAATATATTATATTTCTATGTGCTCTAGGGAATTGATAAATCTGTTTTTGTCCATAATGTAAAAAGTAGATTTCGCGGTTTATATAGTCGGCATTCCGATAATTATGATAACAGATGTAATAATAAAAATGATGACGGGTTTAAATGTTATCTTAAATCACTTAACTGTAATCCATGTTACAGTCCACATTACATGTGTATATTCTAATCAGTTGTAGTTTAAATTGATTTCAGTTTTCTCATTTATTCAACCTAACGTTATCTCGTAGGTTAAACATAATTATCTGTAATAAAAAAAATTGAGTTACTGAATCGAGACGTGAAACTGGTATTGAAGCTGATCTAAAAAATGCATGATGCCTTATTCAAATACCTATTAGAAAAATTTCACGAAAAAGCAGCTAGGTAATCAAGAAGTTAACGTTAAAGATGTTGCAGATAAAGTTTGAATCACTAAACGAATTGAATGAGAAAATATGACAAGGATAGCTGAAATCATAATAACTGTCCATCTCACGCCTATTATTTCAATTTCAAGCTTCTAACATGAGACTGGAGTGGACAGCTATTATGACTTGGATGAATTTCTCTAAAAACAGTTTGTCAATGTTGATGTAATAAGAAACTATTAGACATAGTCAAAAAATGGAGACTATGCACGATAAAAAATTGTAATATTTATAAAAAGAACTATATAGCTCACTCGACATTATATTAAATAAAGGACGCCAGAAAAAATATTTAAAGTAAGTGTACTATTTTTATTATATCAATTTTCCAGTGTTTTCTGATATTAATTAATAAAATTTGTTACCAATGTAACAAGTGCGTTAACGAAAATGATTCGACCATTAAATACTGTAGGAATCAAAAACGAAAGAATATTGATTTTTATTTTCATTTCAAATTAGAATAAAGTGATATTTATAGTAAGTGTTATCATCTGCCGCGTGCTCTAGTTACAGCGCGAACTGCGTTGTACCAGTAAAACTTATTGCGTTTGAAGAACTCCGTGTGAGAACTTTTCTCAGCGTTGTCAGCTGGCCTAAGTGGCGTGAACAGCACAAATGCTTGTTGCCGTGCCCCTGGTACTCACTGTGACCTAGCACGTACACATATATCAACGCTAGATAAATCTTTATGTAGAAATATTTAACAGATATTGACACTACTATTATTCCAACTCTCATATAATTCACGTAAATCTCTTATAAATATAAACTTTGTAGATATTACGTAAATCAAATGTGGTCGCTACAATAAACAAACAAAAAAATCAACAGATATTGACACTACTATTATTATAGTTCTTATATAATTCACGTAAATCTCTTATAAAAATAAACTCTGTAGATATTACGTAAACCAAATGTGATTGCTACAATAAACAAACAAAAAACTAAATTCGAATATAGAAGGATATATTTTTATAAACCCATAGGTTCTTTTTTTAACTTGAATAAAGGCCAATAAAAATATTCGGCTGTGAACGAAATAATGAATTTGAAGAAATGAAAATAATGTAATAGTTATACTAAGACTGTGTGAAAAACGAGAACATTTAATCGACATTACGTCATTTTGATTACTCTCAGGGTGCTAATTTAATGTCAAAAAGATATTGAAGCTAATTGTAACTTGATACTGGAATGGTTAACTTTCTAATTATATAATTTAAGAAGCTTTTCGATAGACAGTAGTTATGCTTCTCAAGTAAGAACTTTTAACGACTTTATATTATTTTAGCACTTATTATTTTCCTTGAGAGAGAGATTAATCGTAATTATCGCAATCTCTATCCGGCGAATAAACTGAGTTTCGTATATACAAATTTATCCACTTATTTTCAGAAAATTATCTGTCTCGTGGGCAATATTTTTTTAACCCTGGATATTATGCAATCCATAGTTTGCACAATATCAGCGTGATGTTCTTCTACAAGGACATCTAGAATGTGCGCTCGATTGAATTACCTTTGCATGTGACATACTGTAATGGATCAATAATGAATTCCCATTAAAGAACCATACAGATTTGTTTAAACGATCAATACGTTATTTCAGTTATTACCGGATAGACCAAATTATTATCAAACGACAGTTTCATTTTTGTCGGTAATTCAATAATATTGAATTCAAATTTTCACTATACGTGTGAATATTTAAATTCACAAACTGTATCACCATGCTACAAAAGTTCTAAAGTTTTATAGTCACTACAAGCATATTTGATTATATTAACATTTAGAAATGTGTATACAGGGACTCATGGTCCGCTACTTGACAATTGAATACAATCTTTAACATTAATCTACAGGGCATTCCAAAAATGTCGTCCAACCTTGATAGGAGCGGTTTTTGAGGTCATTTCAAGTGATATTTCCCTTTACAAAAATGTCCGTCTCGGCTTTGTTAAGGAGTTATTAACACCAAACCTACCGAACTCTAAATGCAATTAAAATGCTTTAGCTTATAAAAATGACGAGGCTCTATTCATGTAGATCTTGTGCAATTTTTATTACAATATGTGCTTTGTTGAAAAAATTTATCGAATCAATTTCCATGTATGCAACTTCATAATCTGAATAATGATGAAATGATAAACATAAAAGCGGTCATTTGACCGGCAGTGGTAGGTTTAGTGTTAATGAAAAACACGGACCAATCAAAGCGCGGTCACGACGCGCGATGGCGGGAGTCCGGCTCCGCTGAGCGTAGCGTTGGTGTCGCGCCGCGGTGAAGCAGTGAACAAGAGGAGGAGTAGAAATTGATTTAATTAAAACTCACTTATTCATCTGTAAATGCACATGCTGCTTCGAGATGTGTGTCATTGGCCCATTCGGAGACGAACTGCACAGCTGACTTCAGGTGTACAGCAGTGCCGAAAGTTACGAGACGTACGGTCAGGTCAATGAACTGCACAGCTGGTGGTACATAATAGGTATACGACAACCTAAGGGATGTGCGATGAAGACAACGAACCGGACTTTCTCTTTCTCATCGATAAGTGAATCGTACGTTTATTTCACACCGATGCCGTGGAATTTTTCCACACTCACGATCATTGTTCAAATTTGCCAACACATAGCTATGTACTAATAACAATTGCAATCATTTGTGTTGCAGCACAAATCACACCAATCTGGTTACGTGATCGCTAGAGTGCGGATCTCATGTATTTCAAGCAAAAATGATTGGGTGCATTTTGAAACAGTAGAGAGATTAAAATAATTTAGAAACACCGATGTATTATTTTCAATTTGTTAAAATGATTAAAGTAAGAAACAAATATCTGACTGGCTCCTGTCAGATTTTAATTGTCAACTCCTGTCAGAGTTTAATTGTTACTGTTAAAAACATATTTATGAACAACCGTGGGCTTCGAGTTGACACGTCTTTAGAGATGTGCTCTCTACCGCGGTTTGAACGACACTTATTTTACGCACGATTTCTTTTTATTAGTTCAGGGATGGGATTGTGCGTGTCGAAAATGCACGTTGTAACACGCTTACGGAAACGGGGGAGCGTTGTACGACTAGAATTTATGGCAATCACATGTTTCGGTTCTCTTTTCCTACAGACTGGTACGCAGACTCTATGAGTAATTGTTCGAAAACAAGTTCGTTCCTTTTGCCCAACAACAGGCTATACTATACAGACGTAGACGATGTAAGTAACATAATCTATATATTATGTATAATATGTATAATCCGAGATATCTAACGTTAAATTGTCGAATGCGAGAATCGTCAGCGATAATAATTAATTCTAACTACTTATGAAATTGATAACGCTTTCGGCGCAAGGGTTCGATCATTGTTGTCATAAACAAATGATCGAACCCCAGCGCCGAAAGCATTAACAATTTTATTCACAACAAATACGATCGATAGAAAGCTATAATTATAACTATTTGTATTGAGATTATCAGTATACATGACGAGAAATTATATGTAACAGATAAACTCAAAAACGTCTTTGTTCAGTTTTTCATTAATATCTCCAAATGTTAATAAAAATCCGCCATTGAAATTTTATATTCAGAGTTCGGTCCCTCTCCCTCTGTGTGAATATTTACAACGTTTTACATTTTTTTTGTTCTGTAACGTATGAAGTTCGTCTTTAGCTTCGAATTGATCCAGGTAACGATGACGTTATGCATACTGCGGGAATTCTTATAATGCATGTCGTAAATGAGTAAAAAATTGATGAATTTCGTATAAATTAAAAACTACGTGTACATCCTGTAAAATCTGCATGGATGTATGCAAAATATATGGACTTGTCACAACGTATGCACATTTTCATGCGAGCGAATCAAACTTCGTGCCTAGGTCGCGTGTTCGTAACTATTAGGTAGTTCGGAAAGTCATTTCGTTTTCTCTAGGGAAAATGAAATCCAATTTGTTACCGTTTAAAATAAGTTTCATGACATTTTGTTCTGTTGTAATTTTTCACGTCCTCTCCTTAAATAGCACACAACTTTTTCTTTCGCGCACTGCATTTTTACCCTTGCAGTAATGAAAAAGCAAAAGGTGATGGAAATACGTATGTACTTTGATTTTGCATGTTTGATGCGATGACAAAAAAATACTTGAATGATTAGAAAGCACTGCAAGAGCAGAAAATGACGTCCGAAATGTCAGCTGTTACGATATACTAGGATTTTGCGATTTAAAATAAGGTTAAGTAATAACAACTCGCTACTTTGGAAGGAAACCGGCACATCTCGAAAACCACTAGTTTGGAGAAAATCTCATTTAAAGATTTAACCAAAGTTCAACTGGATATCACTTATCTCCATAAAATCACATCAGCAATATCTTCTACTTTGTTTAAAGTACATACTTAGAGCTAACTTTTGTATAATTTTCTTTTTCTTCTAATCGAAATATTAACCCTAAGGGTTTAGACATGTGACACTTTTCTTTAAAAAAAAACTCCAAATTTAGCTGAAGGGCTTAGCCAACTAATTTTAGCGAATTACATTTGTGACACTTTTCCACATAAAACTATACCACTTTTTCATTTTGATTATGAGTTATGCCGGTTTTCTTCCAAAGCAGCGAACTGGAATCAATGCCATCTTCTGCACATTATTATCACGGATGCATAAAATCCGTCTATTCGAGTCTATTTAAGTATTCGAATATTACTTTATCAGTGAATGCTGCAAATTAAATTACAGTGCTAACGATGCACCACGCGAGGCATTTGAGACCACGTGCAGTTGTGTTTTTTCATTGGAATACTAATTTGAGGAAATGTACAATTTAAATGAAATCGCCACGAGTAATTGATAAAGTGAAAGAAAGCAATAATATACCGGAATATGAATCGAGGTGTCCCAAGTGGCAAAATATAGCCACTCAAGTCTATGCTAATATAATCATCACGGCATGACACGAATAATATTATGGGCGATGAATTCTTTGCAAACACTTGATAAATTACTTGAAAGAATTGATAATATCTACAATCCCATATAGGAACAAAGATATTCTGTTTCTATCAGTGGAGAAACAGAATTCTATCAGTGGAGAAACGGAATATGTGCATAACCCGCTAGGAGCATTTATGTGGAGTCAGGTTAGGTTAGCTCTATTACGTCAGAAAATGATGTAAATCCTGCACTGTAACTTCGCACGCACGCCACTTGTTCCCCGTTTGAATTAATCAGTCATTAATTAATTTAAAAATCAATTTACGTATGTATGGTATTTGCTTAACGCTAACCGTACTATGAACGATTAAACCAGTTTCACATTTTTTATTCTACCATTATTGAAATTACAGAGATGCTTCTATTTATACATATACACTTACATAAATATGTGAAACTCTTGAAAATTTTCACGAAGCTTATGCTTCACAGTGAATTTGATGCAAGGTCAGGAAAATGAATACACAACGACAATGACGCTGCATGTTCTTCCGAAGACATGTAAATGAATTTATTAATCAATTTACAATAATATTACTGTTCACAGAATTGTGGTTCACGATTTTTTCTTATAATAGAGAGGCAATGAACTGCTTTCAGTATACTTTCTATACGACTCAATGCATAACTTTCTTCTTAAATTAATAGGAAAAGGCGAAAAAGTTGTAACACTATCCTGTTTGAGTAAATAAAGTGGAAAATTATACTTGATTAAATTGATCGTCTTCGATATTGTTTTCAATCTTCCGCGAGAGGTTGACAAATAAGAGGTTACAGGCAGTGACGAGTTATTGGCCAGTAAAGTAAAATTTTAGATAAAATATGGTATCTTGGTCATCCTGGAAAATTTTAGAAAATTTTTATCAATTGTGGAAGATGAATGTAGAACATGTGTATTTTTTCATGCATATTCTGAAACTCGTCTTGGAGTTTCTTTGTCCGGAACAGATTGTTCCGATACTTTCTCACCAATATCACTGCCCCCACTACCTTTCCACCTAATGTAAATACTGGTTACAGGATCCGTGAGATTATATATGTTCATGAGATTTAAGGTCGCAGCCCAGAAATCCCCGGAAACACGTTTGAAAGTATGCAGACATCCTCGACATTTCTACCTTTCACCGAACGCATTACTTATTTATACGATCTTACACGGATATTTCCGGCATTAATTTTTATATCGGTCAACGTCCTCATTATTTCGCGGTTACTTTATATTTTTAAATAGAGGCATTCTTTAACACTAAACCTACCACCACCGATCACGATGACCCGTTCCAGATTTTCTATTTTACATTTATTGAAATAATAACAATACTTTCATAAGAAATGATTGTATAGTCTAAATAAAATTAATCTTGTCATTTTTATAAGAGTACATGTACCAGCAACCTTTGAGACTCGGTAGGTTTAGTCTTAATAACACTTGTATTTTAATAAGTGTCGTTATTCCTAAGTATATTGCGAATTTTATATGTTTGGTATTTTTAAATGCATAAGGCACGATGACTTAAAAAATTTAACGAATAGTCAATACTTTCATAAGAAATGATTGTATACGTATAAATAAAATTAATCTTGTCATTTTTATAAGAGTACATGTACAAGCTACCTTTGAGACTCGGTAGGTTTAGTGTTAATAACAGTTGTATTTTAATAAGTATGGTTATTCCTAAGTATATTGCGAATTTTATATGTTTGGTATTTTTAAATGCATAAGGCACGATGACTTAAAAAATTTAATGAATAATCAATACTTTCATAAGAAATGATTGTATAGTCTAAATAAAATTAATATTGTCATTTTTATAAGAGTACATGTACCAGTTACCTTTGAGGCTCGGTAGGTTTAGTGTTAATAAGTGGATGTGAAAAGAACAGGTGTGGTTATGGCCTGAAGTTACCTTCTCCAGGAGTTAATGCGGATAGTAGGTCCCTGGACAAGGGTTATTTTGGGCAAGCAGATAGCAGTGGGGCAGCCCATTGGTTGTCCCGGGTGAGCAAAAAAAAAAAAAAAAAAAAAAAAAAGTTTTAGTTTTAAAAACAGTTGTTTTTTAAAAAGTGTCGTTATTCCTAAGTATATTGCGAATTTTATATGTTTGGTATTTTTAAATGCATAAGGCACGATGACTTAAAAAATTTAATGAATAATCAATACTTTCATAAGAAATGATTGTATAGTCTAAATAAAATTAATCTTGTCATTTTTATAAGAGTACATGTACAAGCTACCTTTGAGACTCGGTAGGTTTAGTGTTAATAACAGTTGTATTTTAATAAGTGTCGTTACTCCTAAGTATATTGCGAATTTTATATGTTTGGTATTTTGTAAATGCATAAGGCACGATGACTTAAAAATTTTAATGAATAATCTTTTAGGAGGTAAAATTACTTTCATTAACATTCTAATAGGATAATCTGAGGAAATGAATATGTTTATAACTATCCGAAGCGTATTTCTATAAAATTATAAAGTTTATTAGACATATACAAAATTGGTAATTTACTATTTATAATATTTGAATGAGGTAGAACTAACTTAAAGATGGCGATAATTTATTAGATTAATTCTTACTAATCATGCTCAAATTATTACTTTAAAATTAATGTTTAATATATAACCCTTAATAATTGAATAACTCTTAATTCTAACACCAATTACTAGAATTCATGTTTTAATTAATGAGATATCATACGTTTAAAGAAGTTCTGAAAAGGAGAACAGAATTTATTTATTTATACCATGTTTTCTATTTACCTGTTTTCTATTTACAATACGATTACATTGATATACATATTTTCTAACAATTTCAGGTCTATGTATTTTTTTACAATATAATAATTGTTAGGAATTTCAGTTGGAAATATTTCCATTGACGTGAAATTTTCAAATTACAATGCGTCGATGAATATCACAAATTGCATTATCGGTATTACTAGTATACTTTTGTGAATTATCTGGGTGTAATACCATCCTGCCTACCAGTCATTTTAAAATATTTTGAATTGACATTTGTAAAAATATATGGCACTTTCTCCGTTGGACATAATACTTTCTCAAATATTTCTGGCAGTCCAAAATCCGTTTTTTTCCCCACTGGTTCGAACATGTTGTTCCATAAAAGATTAGCTCCTAAAACAGTAGAAAAATTAACCTAACATAATAAAGTGCTATTGATAATTAGTAATATATAATTACAAAACTACAATTGACACACAAGGGCCAATTTCAACAATGAATAATTTTCATAATTCATATCATTAATGCTTTTAAGAATATAAAAATTTTAAATTCTAAAGATTTAATATGATTGGAGTTAATCTCGAACAATTCAATTCTTAAGAAGAAAAAGAAGAAAATGCAATCAATATATTGTATTATTATATTATTATATTATTATATAATACATTGTATAATATACTGTATTATTATATTATTATATAATACATTGTATAATATATTGTATTATTATATTATTATATAATACAGTGTATAATATATTGTATTATTATATTATTATATAATACATCGTATAATATATTGTATTGTTATATTATTATATTCTACATTGTATAATATATTGTATTATTATATTATTATATAATACATTGAATAATATATTGTATTATTATATTATTATGTAATACATTGTATAATATATTGTATTATTATATTATTATATAATACAACATATATATTATATAATACAATATACATATTATATAATACAATATATACATTATATAATACAATATATTATTTTATTATTACTATTAGTAAGAAAAGAAATTTTTCTAATATAATTACTGAATCATTACTAGAAATTTATGCTGAAATTCTTACGTTTTGTTTTCTAAAAATGCTCACAAATATATATGAGAAACGAGTGAAATGACAGAAGAGAAATGCAACAAACGGACACTTTAAATATGTCGTAAGACGTACTTAGTACAAACTGATATAGAAGCTAGGGAAAATATTTGCATAAAGAACAGAAGAACTCGCTATTAGAAAGGTAGAAAAACAAAAGAGCAAAGACTCGTGTAAAGGCTAGTGTAAATGTGTGAACGTCTGAACGACCGGAACAAATACACGTTGAGAGAAAACATGCGAACGTGTGTAAATAGCAACGCAATCCATCGAATTAATAATTAATTATCTAGAGTTCATTCAACGAACATGTCAATAAAAAATGTACATGCATAAAGAATGATCATATTCCGCACATTTAAACAATATTTTATTAGAACTATTAATTCTTCTACTAAATACTTGTTATGTTCGCCGTAAATAATTCGTCACTCTTAAACCGAAGTACAGTACAGTTATTTTTGTGTTTCACTATTTTTTAGTTGTCACATTATGCACATTTTACGCATGCTGACTAACTGGTTAAATTGGACAGATTTATTTACCTAATTTTTCGAATCAAGATAGGACGTTTTAAAATTCACAATACTTAATTCTTATGATTGTCATCATCAGTAATATACATATATTTACATGATATCCGGTCATATATTTTCGAATGTTTCTACTTTTTATTTTTTTTTCATGTTTTTATAAAAAAACCTAAAACGTTGTCTTTCCTTTAGAATTGGTCTGTTGTTTGGCAATAAATGAATTAATGCTCATAAAATGTTCAGAACTTTTGTTACATCAGTTTTATATATTTGATGTATTTTTATTTAATATTACATTAATATTATTAATTGTCACCTTACCTAGTGCGTGACCCTTTTGGCTAAAATGAAAGCAATCGTACGTGACCAAAGTAGGATCGATTGGTGATGCTTTACTTGGATCCGCGTTTGGAGCATTGAACAATTTGATAAACGGTTGTAAGACCACTGTAAAGTCTAGCGATTTATCGTACCTGAAAATTCATATCATATACATCAATAAACATAAGAAGAAATATTCTTCAATTATTGCAAATAAAATATTTGTATGTGCTATTTTCTGCTGACATGTGGCATACAGACGTGCACTTAACATATATGTAAGATTTATAGCAAAAGCACTTATTTATCTCTATTAAGATCGCAGACAGAAGATAATGTCGTAGAGCAGGAAATATGTATAATGACGTTCCTCATCAGAGCAAATACGATAAATAAATAGATCTTCTGTTTGACGTTATCTTCAACGTCACTAAAAATCCCATTACTGTCTTCCTTAATGGTACAACTCAACAGTATGACCTACTGTCTTATGTCAAGTTCAGTTACGTGGAATACGGTGGCCTCGAAATGGCATTCAACTGAGAAACGTAGGTACACACAGTCAACGAAACACGAACGCAAGAACTGCAATCTTAATAGTATGAAATATCTCCAGTTTTATAATAATTATTGTAATCTATATTTAGATGTTCATTCTGTGCATACGTCACTGTTAAATGATGAACTTTTATCTATTTACGCTTTATAAATATTATCTAAGAAAACATAACGAAACTATTAACATAATTTAATTGAAATGATTAAAATTGGGTATGATTATTTGGTCCCCTCAGGGTTTCTCAATCCATTTACCAATCTCTCCCTTCTTTCCACTCTCCCTATCGCCTTTTCAGCGGGACCTACTGTTTATTACGGTGGGATCCGAACCACCTTGAAATGATTAAAATAATTATGCTGATTTTCTTAAGTTTACATCGTTTAAATGTACAAAATATTATACGAATTAGCTATGAGCTTAATTAAACAAATTTTATATGTTGTCCTTATTAATCAAGATTTAAATTAAGTTATTCTATGTTGTTAACATATTTTATTACTATGAGAGATATGTATGTAGAATTTGTATGTTACTCGTGAAACCACATAACTTTTGCTTCAACCATTTGCTTCCATATACCAAATAGTTTAAATTTAATTAGGTGGAAGAATCACCCAGTATATTATTTTAAGATAACAAAACTGATCTTCGACCCTTTGCACTCCGAATTATTTTTCAATTTTGTTGCAAACAACTCCCTACTATTTTAAGTGTTTCATTTGAAATTTACTTCAAAGGACAGTTCCTTAACTCCTACTTATTTTAAACAATTTTGTTTACTATTTACATTAAATATAGCTCTCAAACTTTATTGTAATTTATATTTATGGAACTTACATATTTGTTTTTAACTCAAAAATACGACTTAAATAAATGAAGGAAGGACGTTTATACATATAAAAACACGTTTCATTTACATTTTTCTTTCTCTGATGTCGCGTCATACTCGACAAAGAGTGCAAATTTTCATTTTACATCGAAACGAAATGCAACATTAATTAATGCGAATTCCGTGTATTCTTTTTATATGAGTGGGAACATAATATATTGACGATAACATTACGCAACGTCTGGCCAAAATGTCATGATAAATTAATGCACTATTCGTCGATAGCACAAAAACTCTAGAATCGAGACAACACTTTAATTTTGTAGATAAAGAACATGAACAACTAAGAAATTCTACCAGAATAGATTCAGGCAACCTGTTATTCATTAACAGAGTGTGTTTACAATGGTGCTTACTTTCATCGATAAATTTTATTTTGCTAAAAGTCATGTTTGTTTAAAGTTATTGTTAAAAATCGGACATTTCGTATACAATAACTTAGTACAGTAAGGTCGCGTTATTTCTCAGCGACCGCCTACCCAGAATTTGTCAAGTGCCTACTCACTCCACTGACGGCCAACGCCTTAGGTCAGCGATGATTGATCTCGGCTTGGGTATATCGGTGTGAACCACTGCTAATCCAATTACAAAACTCCTTTAGTTTTCATCATTCTTTTATGGGACTTTCACCAACTTAGTTCTGGCATTTTTCTGATTAAAATTACACCAAACACGATATAATTTCAACTGTATTTGGTGGTTTAATGGACGATGAAAGTTTCGGGCGCAAAGAATGACAGCGTATGGGAAAGAAAGAGACGCGGACAGTCGTCGTCGCCGGCACAGTTCAAAGAATTTCCCATACGATGTTCATCGTTGCGTTCGAAACTTCCATCGTCGATTAAACCGCTAAATACAGTTGAAATGATATCGTGTTTGGTGTCATATTAATCCGAAAAATGCCAGAAATTAGTTGATGAAAGTCCCATAAAAAATAATGAAAACTAAAGAAGTTATGTAATTGGATTAATAGTGGTTGACACCGATACGCTTTGGCCGCGCGATCCGTATTTACATGTTGTCCTTTTCTACGTTCGGTTTCGTTTGTACTCTCGGCGCAGTCGGCGCGGTAGACGCAGTCATAAAGAAAAAATAGTGTCCCTACGCGTTACTTCCCCGTGCAGAATACAGTCGTTTGCAAAAGAACTAGGCTTTACTGTATTTGTATTTGCGCTTCTCTCTGTAGAACAGTGCTGGGCACATATGCCTCAATTGAGGCAAAACTACCCAGCACTGCTGTAGAATCTATAATACATTAGGGTGACTCTTAAAGATTTATAAAAATAATTTTGTATGTCTTTTTATACAATCTTACCTTCCTGAATCTATCATAGATTTCACTGCTTGTTGATAAAGCTGCGCCATTTTAGAAGCTGTAATACTTGGTTGACCTCCTCTATGCATGCAAGCACAATAAAGAGGATGCAAGATACTACACATAGCACTTCGAGGAACTCTAATAGACACTGTGACGTCTGTATAAAAATTGACGGTTCTACTTAAAAACATAATTTACGTTCCTGCTACTTGACTTAACCAGTTAACTGTTTCGACCTCTTTGGAAAATGTGCGTCTAAATTGCGTCGCACAAATGAAGGGATGACAAGTATACTCGCCAAACACAGAATATGTGTAATTTGGAATTACGTTGTAATGAAATGACTTTTATTTTTTTATTTTATTACTCACATTCATTTGTTTACTTAAATTAACACCAAATTTTGCACTTTTTCATGACGAATATACTCGTCAAAAACAGTTGACTGGTTAATAGTTTATTGTTCGGTTATGGAAAAAGAGTGACGTTATGGAAAAATGATTGTAAATCGAGGCCCTTTTCATTGTCGAGAGGTTGGGAGAATAAACTTAGTATTATTATTTACTATCTGTAAATAATATTTTAAGAACCTATTGCATGAAATAAAATCGTTTATCTCTGGCATGCAACGCTTACTGCTTGACAAGTTTCTGAAGTATTTTAAGTAGATGTTATTTGGATTTGAATTTTTGTGTAATGTCACGCGTTACATCCTAACCGGGCTAATACAAGAGTTGAAAATGATTTACAGCCGACAATTGCTATAATTGCCATCGCATCACTTCTAGAGAATTCACAATGAAGTTTAATCTGTCTCGCACGTGTAAGACTAAACCAGTATATCATATCGAATAAGAAAAAGCGCAAGAAGTTTCCGTTCAACTTGTTGCATTACAGCGAAACAGTTTCATACGTTTTTTAGGAACCTTGCACGTGATGTTGATAGACTTTTTTTAAATAATTTGTTGTCGTTTATGCGCGTTGGTTTGATTCGAACGATTTCACAATATCGTACAGGAAATTAACTTTTTCCCATGATACCTCAGTCAAACAGATTTTATCTATTACCTAAACAATAACTTTTTATAAACAGATATATATGCTACGTATAGTATAGTCTTGATCTAACAATAAGCATGATCTGTGGGTCTGCGCGCTTACTAAGATCGTGCAGCTACGCCCCACAGTGTTCTAAAACGCCGAAAACCTGGCCAAACATTAAAAACACTAGAAGAACACTAAAAACCGTTCTAAAAATACTGTGTACTGAGGTTTTCGGGGTCGCTGATCACGATTTTAATATTAGATTTGCATTTTAATAAACCGTTCGTTAAGAAAAAATTAGTATTTTATATGCATATATGAATATAAACATTTATCTATGTATGAATATTAGTTTAAACATCAAAGTGAAACATCAATGTTTTAAACAAATTTTCATACATAACGAAAAGTTTATATTCTTATCATGGTAAGGCGTACAAAACAAAGAGGTGTTCAAATGTAAGAATAGTAACACAAATGAGAAAGAAGAAAGGACGAAGAAGAGGGAAAACTAGATAGATGGGGAGAGGAAAGAAAAAGGTATTTCTGGCGATGCGGTTTAGGGACGGAAGAGGTGGCAAGATTGAGAGAAGAAGGGGAAGAAACAATAGAGGAGAGAGTGATATGTAGGGACAGGGAGGTTCAAGAGCAGAAAAGGATAGAGAAGGTATGGAAATCAAGAAGCGTTCCCAGGTTCAAAGAAATAAGAACGGTGGGGAGACCGAGATACCTGACAGGAAAAAGAGGAAGAAAAGGGGATAGCGTGACGATAGTGGCAAGACTGAGGTGCGGCAACGAAGAAAGGGCAAACAAATTCTGGGAAAAAGAAGGGAAGAAAGTATGCAGGATGTGCAGAGGAGACGAGGAGACGCTGGAACATCTCGTAGAGAGATGCAGGGAGATGGAAGAAATAGAAGGAAAAATAGAAGAAATCTTGGATGAAAAGGGGAAAGGAGCAAAATGGGGCAGGAAGCTAAAAGAAAAAAGAGAAAGGGTAGAGAAAAAGGAAAGGGAGGAGTGGGAGAATTAAATTAAGATAGACAGTATAGAAATAGTGAAGGACATGGAGGGTAAGAAGGGAAAAGGATAAAATGTAGAGGGGATTAAATTAAGGATTGTATATCGGGGGGGGGGGGGTGGGTTAGGTATACAATGTAAATAATAGATTAAGATAGGGTGAAGAAAATGTAAAGGTTTAAAGAATGGAGAAAGGAAGGAAGGAGAGAGAAATGTAACGCCGAAAGGCACATATTTATGAATAAAGATTATATATATTATAGTAACACAAATGATAAATACTTCACGTTGGTCCTGTATAACACGAAACTTCTTATTTAAATTGATTTTCCATAATAAACATTTGAGACGTTCCGATTCGGAACTTTCGAACGACTCAACGTTCAGTAACAAAGATTCATTTGTAACTCGTGGTCAGCGACTGTAAAAATCTCCATATAGGATGCAATAAATAATATAGCAGGTTTTATTAAAAACATTAAAAATTAATATAATTATTAATATAATTAATTAATACAATTTCGACAGCATCATAGAATACTCAATTTATAAATATTCATCTATCGACACCGATTTTTCAATTTTCATTAAAAAATTAATTCACTAAATTATTATTATCGTTATATCTTGCTAAATATATAAAAATTGGACTCCAGGAGTAGTATTGTTTATACAATATACTCATGACTAGATCCGATCGCAAGCACACAATCGTATTGGTATTCTGCTGTCTTCCATAGAAAATTTAAAACATGAATATCTTCTATTGGTGGAATTTAGCGGAAATTTGGCTTTCGAGACATTGTTGTAGACATATCCATGTATACTGTCCATACAAAATTTGCATGCTTTTTAGTTTTATTTAAGATGAAAGTCGGACAATATGGTTTTTCTTTATGAAACCGTATATTTTAAACACTATGTCTGCTCATCCATGATCACGAACGTATTCCTACTATTACAGTTTCATTATTTAGTCATCAAGGAAGAATTTTCAATTACAAAATTATTCTGTAAAGCGTACAGACTTAACACAATATAAAGAAATAAGCGTAACAGTTTACAGTATTTGAACGAAGGAAAACTGAACTAAAGACATAATTTTAGCAATGTCAACATTAATTTTTGAAGCTGATTGTTATAGTTCCTTGCGGTTTGAACTATTACCTTACGATATTCCAGCTATGGTCAGCTTTTCGGCGTTTTAGAACGTCCGGCATAGATCAAGACTTTACTGTAGTACCTAAACAAAATATTGACATTTAGTTCGTTAGAGTCTCCGTGCTTCATAATTAATTACCTATAACTGGCACAAGGTTGACTAGAGTACGAGGCAAAGCAATTTTCAAAAAATCCAATGCCCTTCGTAAATGCAGAGCGTAACGGACAGGTGAAAACTGCATAGGACTATAGCACTGCGCAGAACATATGTCATTTGCTCCGAAAAAGATAGTGATAAGCTGCAAAATAGAAAAATATTTTATTCGGCTGTGACAATATTTTCGCGAATATGAAAGATCGATCTTGATCATTTTAGACGAAATTTTAAATGCTTCTCTCCAAGAAATATTATTAATTGGTTGCGATCTATTGCAACTTCTGTCTATCGAAGTAACAAACCCTTTTTAAATTAATTTTTAAATTAATTTTTTAATTTAATTTAAGTACAGTACCTTCCAGTGTCGTTTAAAATCAACTTTTGGGTCCCTTTTGATCCTTTGAACAAGGATTCGAGCTTGCTGCAATGCGTCTTCCGTAGCCGCGACAGGAAAAGCAACATTCAATTTGGCCTTCGCCGAAATAAATTCACCTGTACCCGTCGAGTATCCAGACAAGTTGGGATTGAACATCTGTCAAGACAGTTGATAATAATAATTTCAACAAATCAAAAAATTAATTCAAGCAAGTTTTCTTTCAAAAGTAGATCAGTTCTTGTAAAACAAGGCTAAAGATAGTAATGGAGAAAGGGGAAGAAAAAAAAACAGACCAATACTGTGCGCGTAAGACCGCACGACCGAAGTAAAACCTTCCATAGCGATTGCAAATACAATTACTCGAATTAATATTCAGACGCTCTAAAAAAGACGATGAGTTCTTTAAAATATTGTACTACACGATTATAACTTTTTTGGGAAGCTAGAGCAATTAGTTTACTACAGGATGTGAACAGAAATTTTTTCAAAAATTGCCATTGTTCGGAATTGTTGAAGAAATACTAAAAGTTGCATTTTACAACTTTTTCATGTGGGCCTATATTGAAAATTTAAAAAGTAGGGGAAGAGGTTGGGTTATTAGACGGGTTTTGTTTTTGGTCTGTAACTTTTTGCTTGACGAAGATATCAAAGACTTTTATATACCGTTGGAAAGGCGAAGGAAATACGCAATTTTTATATGCAACACGTTTCGTGATTTGATCAACAAGTAAAATTTTATGGCCAATTTTCCGAGGACACGTTTTTTGGCTTCCTGAAAAAAGTGGTTGGGTTGAGGGACACTCGGAAAAATCAACTAAAAGTGGTAAAATATAAAGTAAAACCCATGTAACTTTATGCAAAAATGAATTTTTATTTATTTTAATGACATTAAGTGACCAAAGGAGTTAAAAAGAATGGTAAAAAATTGAAAAAAAGCAAAGAATGGCGAAGAAAAGTAAAAAAAAA
>CM052191.1:2514278-2618373 GCA_028455805.1 Lasioglossum figueresi
AATTGCAACAACCTGCAGTGAAATAGAAATTTGTTTTTCTCTTAATAAGTTTAATAGGTTAAGAATAATATAACAGTATATTTAAATTCTTCTAATTTGTTTACTGTTTTAAATTACACCTACTCATTTTTGTCATAAATGCATAAACTCCGCTGTCCAGTGATTAGTATTTTTCTGAACGGATGCATAGAGGTCGCAGGCCACATACGCTTTTTGATATGGAGTTGTATAATTTTTAATTCTTTAATCTGTGCAACTCGTTATTCCTTCCAGATATTATTATGCTATTTATGTTGAGAAATCCTTAATTTAGAAAATATTCTAATCGTGACATTGCAAGATAGTGTTCACACGGAAATTCTAATTACGGAAACAGTTATTTCACGTTATAATAAGACTGCGGATCTTTATACGTTTATAGCAAAATTGTATAAATTGAATATGTCAATATATGATTTTCTCCAAGAAATAACATTCAATGTAGTTTCAATTTTTATTTTGCATGAAGATCCGCAGTCTAGTTACAATATATCTAATATAGAGCAACACAGAAATTCTCATGGGCAAAGTTAATAAAAATAAGTTACTTAGCTGCTTGGATAATGAAAATATTCTACTTCGAGGAACTGACTGAAAATTTTGTCGCATCGCTCTTATAATCTCTTATTACTAGACTGCGGATTTTATGCATTTATGATCAAAATGAGTGGGTGCCATTTAAAACAGTGAATAAGTTAGAATGATCGAATAATTCGAATCTAATGTTTCAGCTTGCCAAGATTATTAAAATAAGAATTACATGTACATCCGAATCCAGTCTCTTGCAAATGACACGAACAATTTTTATTTTGCATAAAGATCCGCAGTCTAGTTACAATATAATATCTAATATAGAACAACACAGAAATTCTCATGGGCAAAGCTAATAGTTACTTAGCTGCATAGATAATGAAAATATTCTGCTTCGAGGAACTGTTCGAAAATTTTGCCGCGTCACTATTATAATCTCTTATTACTGCGGATTTTATGCATTTATGATACAACTGAGTGGGTGCCATTTAAAACAGTGAATAATTTAGTATGATCTAATAATGCGAATCTAGTCTCCCCACTCCAGTCTCTTGCAAATGACACGAACAATTCTTATTTTGCATATAGATCTGCTTATTACTCTTATGTAAATTTGTAACAGGTAGTAAACAAACTGTAAAAACTCCGTCCACATACCGAAAGCACGGAACAAGAAGTTGCGAACTCGACCATAGAGCTGCAATAAGAACGGGTTGTCCAAATCCGTTCGTTGAGCCCCTAGCAGGGTGCAGAGGTGTAAAATGAACAGGAACCGGAGGCCTCTCATCGGATAGACGTGACGAACGGCGTGATGAACTACTCGGGGAACGATAGTGCGAGTTTTCTGCTCGCGACACTCAACGATTCTGAAACGGTAGTGCTGCCTTTCAGAGGCTCGCCGTGATCTGAGATCGAAATACTCGCAGGACAATACACAACAGCCACGCTGGCTGCTGCGTTCACGTATCATCCGTGACCTTGATTATACCACAGCCGGTTCGGAGTTTCAATGATCGGTACGAAGGACGCTCGATCATGTCCACCACGAAAAGAAAAAATTCGTGAAATACGTTTATATCCCATAAACCACCGGCGCGAAAATGATAGTCGCTGTCCTCGACGTTTCTTCAAGTATACTTGAATGACATTTGTATACAAATGACTCGTATTATATGGCTATCTTTCTATGCAACTGCATATAACACGGTCCAACAAAATTTCAACATTTTTTTTCTCCTGAACGTACAGTTTCTCAGAAAATTGAGTTTAAAAGAAAAGACATATTTATCAACTTTGAACAAATATTGTGATGTTATTATAAAAGATATTGAATTGTTCTTTACAGCAAAATATTCTGTAAACTTTCCCGAATACAGTGATATCCAATATTAACACGTTGACGTTTTTTTCGATCCAGAAAGCAAATATCTTCGCCCGACATGAGTTGCCGCCAGTGGTGCTCTTCCATTAGCCCGGTTGTTCGAGGGACACAGCGCGGCTTAACAATAAAATTATTTAAATGTTATATTTATTATTGTTATTTATCATTTATTACTATATTCCCACTCTATTAATATATTTATTCTTTATTTATTAATCTGTAGTAAAAATCGGAATTTACAAGATAGAAAACATACCTAAAACCTTTTACTTCTTGACTGTGGTTTATGAGATCTTTCCGCTTCTGTTATTAAATTCCAACGATTATAGTCTGCAAGCATGGATGCACTATCTTTTTCCAAGTATCTTGTTTCCACAACCAACATGTCTTGATAGAACCTTTCACCGTGATCATCACTCACATCACCAAGGTTGCACGGAAAAAAAGTATAAATGCAAATGTGAAAAGTGCATTTAGAGCGACACGTTACAGTCAATTTTTGGCTGTTGGACAGTGATAATTAGAGAAAAAAGGTAAAAATGTGTGTGAGCTCGATTGAAATTTATAATATCATCTCTATATTGTTATTAGAGTGATTTGTCGAAATAATGTCCAACACTCATACTGCTTAACTACCAGTCAAATCCATAGTTGCAAAAATGACCTCATTTCATAAAAAACATACACATGGCTGTAGGGGTATAGTATATGTATAGTATAGTATACATGTAGTATAGTATATGCATAACTATAACTAGACTGCGGATCTTTATGCAAAATAAAAATTGTCTGCAACGGTTGCAAGAAATAGAAACTAAATTGAATGTTATTTCTTACTTTAATGATTTTAAAAGATGAGACATCATATATTGACATCTTCAATTTTTTAAATTACTTAACAATTTTGAATTTTATCTACTCAATTTTGCTATAAATGCATAAAGATCCGCAGTCTACTATAACTTAATGTGCCATGTTGTAATTTATTCATATAATCGAACGCATATTGAATTTTTAAACTTCCTTATATTTCCAAACTTAATCGTTTTTCTTTAACGACGAATACTTTGTCGCCTATTATTTTGTCTTATTATGGTTGTCTACCTATTACTTTATTAACTGTTTATCTCAGAGGACATCGAGTTCTAATTAATAGTAACTTACTGAATAGTATACAAATTTTTCGGTATCCCTCTTTGTCTTTTCGAAAACTTATTCTTGTGTGAATACTTCTTTAATTTATTCTGCACGTTGTGTGTATGTATACACATGTGTTTGATTTTTACAAAAAAATTGCCATTTCAACAAGAATTAAGAAGAGATAAAAATAAAGAGATTGAGGAAAGTAAGGAATAAATTAATAATTGGGAAAAAGAACTGTTGAAACGACACTATAGTTCTTTCTTTAATCATTTTATTTAATTGGAGATAATATACATTGTATTGACATTCTGGCATCCATTTAATCATTTCACTGTGTTTTTGACTATTTCAGTTTTGTCATAATTCCATCAAATTTACAGTCATTACTTATACATTGCTTGTATGTATAAGTAATGACTGCAAATTTGATGCAATTATGACAAAAATGAAATAGTCAAATTTAACACAGTAAAATGATTAAATGGATGTCAGATTGTCCATACAATGAATGTTATCATGTCTTATGATGTTCGTAGTCACCAAATATTGTATAATCGTATAAAAAAGTACATAACCAGAAGAGAAACCATTTTTTCATAATCTGAAATACATATCGATCACATCATTACAATCCATATGTATTTTAAAACATCCGCTATATTACATACAAATCATATCACTTTTTTTATACCAAGTCTGTCGAGACATCATAAGGATTGGGGTACCCCGTCACATTGAAGAGATAGTTCAACCACTTTAGGAGACAGTTCAGACACTTCATAGAGACAGTTACCTTTTTGGACACGCGGATGTTATTTTATGTAAATCTCGTACATAACTGCGTCATTCAATCATCTGGCTTTGAATCTCATTAATACCAATTATTGAACTTGTTGCTTCCAAATATTTGAAAAAATATTCTAAAAAAGATCTCGATTTAGAATACTTTTATGAATATTTAGCTGCTATAAAAAATATAGACTGGCGAAAAATGCACAAGTAAGACTTTGAACGATTTCGTTGCAGATTGAAAAATTCATAAGAAATCGATGAAAATCTGTGTTGAAGTAATAGATATCTGTACTTCGTACAGCTGTAAACTATAGACTTTTTCTAAAACATACTGCACGATCGATAAATTATAATCACTGACCTGACTGTAATTTTAATGGATTGGTAGGCGTGAATGTGCATAGTTCTCAAGCACATGCTCACGACAAAAACGAATATATGCGATTCCTGATACACGAAGGCGGAAGACAGAACGAGATTGTACAGGGTGTATAGAAATTATATGAATTACAAATTAGTGAAAATTTAAGCAAAATTAACTTTGTTCTTAAATGTCATGGTCAAACGGTCAACGATTCTTTTTATAATTGCATCGTAGTTTATTCATCTGAAGGATAAAATATGCAGAAGAAATCATGGATCAAAACTCGATCGTTCTCTTAAAAACGATTTAATCACCGCAAAGTACATTTATTGGAAACGTACAGGTTGGTAATCAAATATGCACACTAGTAAGTAAATTCGCTGCAACCTTCGCGCGATTCATTCTTGGAAATGATGAAAGTTGAAGTTGATATTTAAACTTAAATTGCGGCCAAGGGTGGCTGAAGGTCGTTGAGATCTTTTAGACACAATTAGCTCAATATCACACCTTGCCGAAGCGATCAGTGCCAGATCAAAATTCGCTAACGGGATTCTTGTATGCTTCCATAAATAAAAAATGATCGGAACGGACTTCCAATTAGCACATATTAATTAATGTTTAACACTAAACCTACGAACCATCAAAAGTAACTGACATGTATAGTATTATAAAAATAACAAGATTAAATTTATTTATATTTTGTGCGATTTTTACTGTAATATATACTGGAGTCATAAAATATATTCAATAAATTCCAATGGAAACACCTTTACAATTTCAATAATTGTCAAATAAAAAATCTAAAATGGGTCATTTGACCCCTCGTGGTAGATTTAGTGTTAAAAACTTTTTCAAAAAATTATTATTGCCAAACAAGCGTTATGGCTGTGGTAAACTCTCCGCTCAAACAAATCTGTTGGATAGTTTCGTTTTTACTACTTACTCTACAATTACGTTCAGATAAAATTCCTTGTTGACCGTTGAATAAATAACATACAACTTTAACATGTAGTGTGGTACAATCATGGTGGTACATATACATCTGTGTGTATGTACATTTTAGTATAAAAAAATAAATTTGTAAATCCGTAAGTATTCTCACTATATGTTTTCATTCGTTTTCATTATTATTAATTTAATTATATTTGTAATAAATTGTGATTGTGGTATGATAAATGAAACAGGAAGTTAAATATACGTGTAAATATACATTTGCACTTATTAACGACACTATATATTCAAATACAAAGTCCACACTACGAAGTTGTTGATACTAGTCAGAAAAGCTGATATTAACACGTGTAAAGTGAACAGGTCAAGCACCCATTTAGAATTCAGCAGCTTGTTTAGAACGTGCGAGACTGAACTGCAAAAAAGTTGTCTTCCGTTAATATTTCTGTTGTTTTCAAAGCTGCTTCTCCTCAACGTAATAAAATCATGACTAGATACGTCTTTTGTGTTTTGGATTAAAATTGCGCTCACGGTACTTGTACGTAATTCTTTCAATGAATGATGCGACATAGGAAACGACGAATGCAAATACACTTGAATAATTAAAGACGCACCGTGAATATTATAGCTTGAAAGTGGAAACAAAGATGACTATTCACTGTGCATGTATTTTTCTAACAATGACGAACAAAAGCCTATTCATCCCCTGAGAACAGGTGATTTACTGTAAATACACTTTACGTGTTGCAAATGTTTATGCAATTTCCAATTTTTGTAGACGAATTTGAAGAAACTCGAATCAAATGAAATCTTATTTTCCGTGGTAGTACCCTTTTCAGAGCTGAAATAATTTAAAATCGTACTAATTTCTGTCGTATTTTATGTCCTAGCATTTTTTGAAAATTTTCAAGAGCCATAATTGCATAAAGATCCGCAGTCTACTTATAATGTAGGATTAGTATTCTGATGTATAACCATGAATACAGTAAAGTCTTGATCTAATTGTAAGTGGGATCCTAAAAAAAATGTTAGCAACAATTTTCTTTGTTATAAACAATTTTGTGGCATGTTTCTTTTACAAATGTCCCCCGATCCAGATGTGTAGATTCACCGCAAGGACGAATGACAATTACTTTTCTTACAGCCTGTACAATCACCACCCGGCCGCTAGTAACACAATTTCGTAAACACCCTGTATACAGAATATAAAGGAAGGAATCAAGTTCTACGGTATACGTAACAATAGTCTTATTAACGCTTGTACACAAACATTGCCTCCTTTTTTTGTAGGTCTCGGCACATTCCTCCTTGAGCGTCTGTTCAGTCTGTTGCTGACACGTTATGGTATCATCAGTCAAATTCCAATCAATCTTGCCGAATTTCAGTCGAATCGGCTAGCGGCCGCCACGCGACTTTTCCAGTGTCGGTAGGTCGGTATCTGCTGCACAGTTTTAGTTCCCCGATAAATACGTGATGGCGCCACCGACGTGTTCTATTACAGATGAAAAAGGAATTCAATTGAAGACAAACTTGTTGCAACACAATTATGAAATTATATCCAATTACATCCAACGTCATTTGTAATGGCTTAGGCGCTATACTGAATAACGCCATATTGTATGCCTAAGGCGAAATTCTGATCAACTCCATATGTTATTGCTTTGATTATGAATTTTTTCGAAATTATCATGTGACGCAGTGGAATAGGTCTACAGAGGAAACAACTGACAAAAAAAACGCATCAAGAATAGTACCCTCATGGGTGCACACGGTACGGGCCTGAGATAAATGGAGATCTATGACCGTCATGGGCAGCGAAACTTTTCCAAAAAGGATTTTTAGTCGTGTAACGCGTTGTATTTTATAGAGTGCTAAATAAAAAATAAAAATTTGTTGGCAATTTTTCACACCCCACATGTATTTACACATTTAAAATTGTTATGTATATGGTAATAAATGAAGTTGTCATTTTATTGATGAAAAATAAAGAATATTAGTTACCATAATTAATGTGTTCTTTTTATCCACCCTCAAAAATCTCAAAAATTGAATTTCACTACTGACTTGTCGAAAGGTTTTTGACCATCTGGCTTGACGTTGAGTTGTACTACTGAATTTCGTGCACCTCCATCGATATCATATTCTCCTAATACAAAATTCTTAACTAAGACTTAAAATAAGACTTTTCGACCGTCTGACTTGCCGTTGAGTTATACTACTGAATTTTCAGGATACCTCCTTTACTATCATGTTCTCCTAGTAGAAATCCAAACATTTCGGAAAATTTTCGAAAACCTCAAAAATCAAACTATGTACCCAGATAGCACAGTCCGTCTTTAAGTCGTCTTTTTCTCGTCTTTTTTACGTCTTTACGTCTTACGGCCCATACAGGCGACTTTTTTGCGTCTCATTTTTGCCGTGAAAAAGACTGCTTCAAGAAGACGACTTTTTTGCGTCTCATTTTTGCCGTGAAGAAGACGGCTTCAAAAAGGCGTCTTTACACGTCTAAAAAGTCGTCTTTTTGCAGTCGTCGTTTTTACGGCTGAAGGCAGGCGGCTTTTTTGTGTCTCATTTTTGCCGTGATAAACACGCGGAAACAGCGTCGCACGACTCGAGCGAAATAATACATCGCGTCGAATATACAAATGTGTTTCATGAAACCTGTCTAACGTGAATAGTTTGTGTCAGGTTATGTGCTCGAGTAGCGTAAAAATGCAAAAAGTAGTAAGTGCATAGTTCACGCGAAATCCTAACCTATGAAGTGAAAACATGGTTATCGCCGAAGAAGAAGAAGTAAGTGGTAAGTGCTACGAGTGCGGGAAAATTCATCAGATGTACATCTCATCCTCTTATCATCATCTTATTGTAATTAGCTAGTATATCTTTTTTCCATAAAACATATTTTATTTTCAGTTACTGTCACCAGCGAGGAATCGCTACTCACAAGCAGACGCAGAGAGTATGAAAGAAGGCAGGAGGAAGAGGAGTCAAGGAGCTGCTGCAATTGCCACTCAAGGCAGGATGCTACGCTAAAGGCGCTTGGGACCATCAAAGCTTTTGCGGATCCTGCTCAACGAACCAGACAGCAGCCGCAGATATTATAATTCATTATTTCACCTTTAATAATATAATTTTAATTAATTTGTATGTGTATATATGTATATTACAAAATATATTTGGTGCAAAATATATTACAAAATATACCTGAAAATACCTAATATGATATACCTAAAATGACGTGTAAAAGACGCATAAAAGGCCCCAAAACAGACGCCTGCAAAATTCCTGAAAGATCCTGAAAAGCTGTCTCAAAGACCCCTAAAAAGACGTATAAAAGATGCACAAAAAGATGCCAAAAAGAGGTCTTAAAGCTATTTCTTTTAGACGTCTTTTTTGTCAAACAAAAAGACGTCTGTAAGTCGCGCGAAAGTCGTATAAAAGCGGTCTGTAAGACGTAACTTTTGTAACAAAGACGTGTCAAAGACCAATTAAAGACGAGTTAAAGACGAAAAAAAGTCTTTACGTACGTCTTTAAGACGGACTTACAGCTTGCGGCAGACGTATAAAAGACGTCTTTTAGTAAGCTTTGTGCTATCTGGGTACATACTAGGAGAATATAATATCGAAGGAGTTGACACGAAATTCAGTAGTACAACTCAATGTCAACTCAAACGTTCGAAAATTTTCGAAAATTTAGTAGTACAAATCAAAGACAAGCAAGACGAACGAAAAGATGGCGAAAATTTTTGGAACCCTCGAAAATTGAAGTTTGTATTCAATATTCAGTAGTAGAAGAAATTCAGTAGTAGAAATCAACGACAAGTCAGGCTGTCGAAAATTTTCGAAAATTCTGTAGTACAACTCAATGACAATCCAGACGGCCGAAAAATTGCGAAAATTTTCGGAACCCTCGAAAATTGAAGTTTGTATTAGGGGAACATGATATCAAAGAAGGTGGAACGAAATTCAGTAGTAGAAATCAACGGCAAAAGTCAGACAGTCGAAAATTTGGCGAAAATTTTCGGAAATCACAAAATTTGAATTTTGTATTAGGAGAATATGATATCGATGGAGGTGGCACGAAATTAAGTAGTACTATTCAACGTCAAGCCGGACGGTTTAAAAACTTTCGACGAGTCAGTAGTGAAGTTGAATTTTTCGAGATTTTGGAGAGTGGTGAAGAAGAACACATTAACTGTGGTATCAAACATTCTGTATTTTTCATCAATAAAATGACAATTTCACTTATTACCATATACATAACAATTTAAAATGTGTAAATACATGTGGGGTGTGAAAAATTGTGTACAAATTTTTATTTTTTTTTTACCACTCTATAAAATACCTTCGGAAAAAAAATCTATAAAAATCCTTTTCGGAAAAGTTTCGCTGCCCATGATGGTCATAGATCTCCATTTATCTCAGGTCCGTACCGTGTGAACCGGGAGTGGTGTTTATGGGCCACGCGCGAATGAATAGATTTCCACATCACTCATGAAGGTACTATTCTCGATGCGTTTTTTTTTGTCAGTGGTATTCCCTGTAGGCCTATTCCACTGCGTCACGTGATAATTTCGAGAAAATTCATAATCAAAGCCATAACGTAATATGGCGATACAATCAGAATTTCACCTAAGTCATAATGTACACGGTGTCCCAAAACTCCTGTGCTTCCCGGAAATGGGAGGTTCCTGAGGACATTTGGAGAGACATTTTCCTTTGCAAAAATGGCCGCCGCGGCTTTGTTTAGAGTTATTAACGAGAAACACGGATCAATCAGAGCTCGACCTAGACGACGCGTGTTGGCAAAGTCGGCCAACACAAAGTACCTGGTGTCACAACTGACGTCATATGATAATTAAAATGATGTATAACGATATAAAAGCGGGGTACATACAGGTATGCATTATTTCGTAAGCATTTGGAAATGCGGTGCAAACTTGTTGCATAAAGAATTGTAAGGAACGACAAAACCGTAATACAAATACAGGGTGGGACAATAACTATGTCCACTTTGAATATTGCCGTTATTTGTAATAATATGATAAAATGTTATATACAAAACTTACACGGTATAGAGGAGGACATACTGTGACACAAACATTTTCTGTATGGGTGGAGGCATAGAGGAGATTTCAAAGTCACCTTGATTATTTACATCATTACATACCTTAGCATGGGCCACGTGCGCACGCTGCTACACACAATCTCATTCACACATGTACATGAAAGCGTGATTCTGCCCGATATGCCATCTAGCGTGATCTAGCGGCGACCAGAGAACTAAGCTCTATCTATTACACTTTTCTGAGGGAAGTCTGAAAGTCTGAACATCTCTATAATACACCGTGCTTAGGTGTTTTCTTTCTTCGTGTTTTCAGGTTTCGCCGTCAAATGACGCCAACAATTTATCTGTTTCAGGAATAACGGAATAACTTTCTGTGGAAATCAGCGGAAATGGCTAGCGCGAAGTTGCGCGAAGCTGCTCTTAGTTCTCCAAAATTGCTTTATAAATTTTTATTGCGAGAATGTGAAAGATTGCCTAAAGAAGCGCAGCAATTTTATAAACATTCAGTGAAGCAGGTGAATTTCTGGCTTTTGAGTTGGTCGAAGTAGAAAACGTGTATAACCAATGTAAATAAGTATTTATATTCGTCTAACAGTCTAACCTAAAATACTATGTTCAACCTCGTTTTCGATTTAACAGTTTTCAAGTATACTACATGCATAATATTTATCTATTTATCAATTAGAGTTTCAAACAGCACGTTGTTGAACCAGACAAGGAACGTGTACAACTAATAATGAGAAAGGCGGTACAAGACGCAGAATGGATTATCAACAAGGTATATATTTTCTGTTAAACATTAGTGCAATGCGTATTTAACAACATTATTTTTCTGTACATTGTAATGCTTAATTTTTATCTAATTTGTAGTATGCCAAAACGAAAGCCACGGAAAAGCCTAAACAAAAATAAAGAAGGTAGTTGTTTTCTCACACTCTTTTACTCCTCGGTTATTAAGAAACTTCAGCAGCGTGGTTATCAGAATGGAATTTACAACGTTGACACGTTTGGAAACTAATTTTGCTGACTCGCAATTTTGGAAAGCAATCGATATTTGGTGTGACAATCCTCAAGTTGCTAATCGCAGGCTATTAACATGCGTCAAAATATTAAGCGTCGAAGTAGACTGCGATACATCCGACATTTTTCAGAGTATCTCATCTTTGGACCTTTCTCGCGTGATCGTATCGCCCAACGAGGATGATATAGATATAAAAAAGTTATCGGAGGCGCTATGTATCATGGATAAGGTTTCCGTTGTCACATCCAAAAGTAAAACTGTTTTATACGTACGAAAACAATTGCCTCGCATACCAAATGTATTTTCCTCCGGTATAGAGTTTTCATTATTGGAGAAACAGGAGAATCGGGTAATAAGTGTCCACAAATCGTTTTTCACAGAGAAAAGGTCTCTCGGTCCTATGAGAGCGTATACGATACAACAAAGAAAAGACGGTTACACTAGTATAAGCGTGCATCGGTTGGGTAACACGACACCTGATCCTAGTATAGAGTGGTTGGACAAGAAGCTTTTCCCATGTTTATTGAAATGGATGAGAAGTGCACAGCGCCACAAAACCGTGACAGCGCATTTACCATCGTTGAGTCTCGTGTCCGCGGAAAAATATGCGAAATTATATTGGGAACTGAAAGAAAAGTACAGCGCAAAACTAATAGAGAATTGGCCGGAAAATACAGATCCGATGAAATTTGTTTACGAAGACATCGCTATTGCTACTTATCTATTACTAATATGGGAAAAAGAGAGATTGGAAAGAGGAACCAGAGAGTTGCAATCTTTCTTGGATTTGGGCTGTGGAAATGGTTTGCTCGTGCATATCTTATTCAGTGAGGGTCATCGTGGTTTAGGAATTGATTTGCGCAGAAGGAAAGTTTGGGACTTGTATCCGCTTGAAACGCCGTTGCAGGTAACGTATTTGTTGATTTTGAACGAAACATTTCGTCTATATGCTCGGAACTCGGAACGATGATGGTACTTTTTCGTAGGTTCGCACCATCATTCCATCTTCCGCAACAGTGTACCCAGACTACGACTGGATAATAGGCAACCACTCGGACGAATTAACACCATGGATTCCAGTGATCGCCGCCCGCAGTTCCGCGGATTGTCGTTTCTTTCTGTTGCCTTGTTGTCCATACGAACTCGATGGTTCCAAGTATCAGAGGTACTCTGCTGCGAAGAGTCAGTACTCGGAGTACATAGATTACATAAAAAACGTATGCTTCGAATGCGGCTTTAATACGTATGTCGACAAATTAAGAATCCCTTCGACGAAACGAATCTGTTTAATCGGATGGGGAAAAAGACGCGACGTCGACCTAGAAACGAGAGAGCATCGTATCCAAGAGATGATCGGTGCGAAAGCTACACTAATTCGACAAGAGAACAAGAACACAAGTATCGACGCAGTCGCGGGCGAAGAAGCGATTCCCGTAAACGAATGGATTTGTAATTTTAAACCGAGAGACACGGTAGAAAAAGTGCGAAACTGTACGCAACTAGAGAAAACGTTGATCACGGGCATTGTTGACACCGTAGCAAATCAATTGCTCTCAGATGGTCGCGTGATATCGCTCGACGGATCAATAAAAAAGATTTGGAACGCCGGTCGATGTCTCGAATTGAAGTATCTCGCCGAATCAATTCCACGCGAAAACTTGATACGATTACGCAAAGAATGTGGAGGTCTTCAAACCTTACTGAAAAATCACAGCCACGTGTTCCGGGTTGCACAAGGAAAAGTTCAGTTTCGAATACCGGGTGAACAAATGCAAGAAAAGTCGAAGAGAAGGGGAGCATCGGTGAGAAGAAAAGTGAAGCCGTGCTGGTTTCACGAACATCATCCGAACGGCTGTCCCATAACCGAGGCCAACTGTAATTACAAACATTAACAGTTCGCTGTGCTAGTCAAAACTCAATACTTCGCTTCGTTTCAAACGCATATACCACACGATAGGGATCTATATTTATTTTTGTATAAATACGAATGTGTATATTCTGTACATAGAAAACGTCTTTCTCTCGTGGAAATATAATCGATCAGCCAATGACATAATGTCAGTTTACGTCTTCCTCGTACCTTTTATAGTCTATACCAGTGTTTACCAGAGTTTTAACATATGTGTACTTCTTCCGTTAAGAAAAATCGACAACATTTTAAATAGCACGTACGCGTACGTTCTTTGTACTGGTCAACAGAAGACTCGGAGGTACGCGTACCACACTTTAGGAAACACTGGTCTATACTAAAGACTATAGGAACAACGATACGAGTATTATTGTCTCTATAGCTGATTTCGCAAATCTGACTTCTTCCCACTTTCTTCAATGAGATGTCTTTTCGGAGAAGAAACAATAATAATAGCAGCAGCAACAACAACGATAACGATGATGATGATGATGAAAGAATAATAATAATAGATAAGAACAAAACAAAAAGAATAAATTATTACGATGATGTTACAACGACGGTAAGTTATTTAAGAAATTCAATGAACGACATGTCATCTAAATTCAGACTTTTAACCTCGGTCAAATTTCTCTCCGGAGACTTGCGTTGCAACGACTGTTGATTATGTTTCGTTTTTTTCGAGTCAACAGGATCCAGCCGATGAGCGCGACTCATGTGCGTGCGAAGATTGCCTTTTTGTGTGAAAGAATATTCGCAGCGTGGACAAGGATGTGGTCGATCGCCTGTATGGTGCTTTTGATGCATCTGTAACGTGGATTTTTGAGCGAACGATTTGACACATAAGTCGCACTTGTACGGTCGTTCGCCCGTGTGAATTCGTTTATGACGTTCGACTTGATACGGTTTCGTGAAAGTTTTCCCACAAACGTCACACTCTTTCTTCGACGGAGTTCCTTTGGTAGAGGGTTTCTCTAGTGTCGGCAAACACTTCTCAACGGTCGGAACCTTTGCGAACTGTTCTATCTGCGATGGCGTTGCAACGCTGGTTAAAAGACAGTTGTTTGACTGCAATTGATACGGAGACGATAGTTGCGCTTTCAATGCGTTCTCCGCATGAATCGTTTCTTTAGCAACTATACTTTGGTTGGTACCGATCTCAGGAGTAATATTAATCATCGATGCGCAGACGGAATCGGCGACAACAGTCGATTGTGGATGCAGTGTGTTGCCAGTCGATGCCGGCTGCGTTAATAACGATTCTGCAGTCTGTATGGTAACGAGACCGTTTGCCAGAAGAAAATGTAAGTTGGCCACCAATTGGTTACCATCGTTTACGGACAGTATCGAATTATTGTTTGGAACGGATCCCTCCGACTCGAATGTGATTTGGTCGGTTAAACACGAAGCAGTTGTTTCAACGTTAATTGCTTGCAAATTCGAATATTCTGCCTCTGTTGTTTGCGACGTTTGCTCATAATGCTGATGATCATGCTGCTGTTCTTGCTGTTGCGATTCTTGTTCTTGTTCATAGGTGCACACCTTTTGTCGACCAGCATCGCCAGATTTTTCAATATCTGTCGCCATAGCGACTTCTGCTATGGCAGCAACTTTCAAATGTTTTTGTTTCCTCTTGAAATTTCCTTTGTGCTCTCGGGCGTGTTTCAACAAATGTACTTTCCTATGCCCCGAGGTTCGGAATCTCGAATCGCAGATGGAACATTTGAACGGTTTCGAACCTACGTACAAAGATTGTTAAACAATGAAGCGTAGCTATTCATGCAATACTATAGTATAGAATAGTATAGCGCTCACCTGTATGCAAACGCATATGTACTTTCAAGCTGCCCTTCGTTGCGAACAAACTACTACACACGTGACAACGAAACGTCTTTTTGCCGGTATGAACTTTGGTGTGAGAATCCAACGTGCATTTTACAGCGAAACTTTTGCTGCAATAGTCGCATTTGTATGGACGTTCCCCCGTGTGCGTACGGACGTGTCTAACGAGATCGCTTGGTTTACGAAATGTTTTCGGACAATATTTACATTTATTCGTGTACTCCTTTCGTTCCTTTTTCTCCGTTGCTACATGCTAAAACATTTATTCGAAAAGAGAAATTGTTACAATGCCGATCGCAATAATGCGTGTATCAACAATTTACCTGTACTCGATCCATCACCTCTCGTTCCGCAACCGTGTCCAACAGAACTCTTTCGGACACAGTTGAATCAGAATCTATTGCGACGTCGTTCAATGACGATTCGTTATCTACTGTTGTTGGTATTTGCGACAAAATTGAAACATCCTTCTCGTTCCACGGGAAACTTTCATGAACCTTGCTATGCGATCGCGATTGCGTTCTATCACCGAGATATTTTTCGCACGACGAACTACTCTTCCAGTGTCTGCGAGAAATGATGAAATCGTTAACACCGATTTCGGTTCGTTTGATCCGATCTAACTCGAGCACTTACTGTTTATTCGTATGTATTTTCGAGTGTCTGTTTAATCCACCGTTCGTATAAAATCTTGAAGAACATTCCGTACACTGATATTCCTTCTTACCGCGATGGATCTTCAAGTGCTCCTATAATTAAAAAAGCTCCACGTTGATCGATTGTCGTGACGGATTAATTCGCTATTATACTACCTTCAACTTGGTTGCTGTAAATCCTTGCTGGCTACACATATGGCACTGCAACAAAGACTCCCCCTGTTGCGATTGATTTAGATTGATCTCATCGTTTTGACAAAGAGACGACTCGAACGACAAAGATACTTTTTGGCTCTTTGACGAATCCTTGGACGTCCTCCGAAACTGTTCCCTGCAAATATTGAAATGATACAATTTTATTATACTATCAGTTGGTGTATCGATGGTACGCGCGCATTCGTGGATTATACACTCTAGAGCAGTGGTCGGCAAACTCATTAGTAGACTGTGGATATTTATGCATTTATGGCTTCTGAAAATTTTCAGAAAAGCGTAGAATATAAAATTCGACAGAATTTGGTACAATTTTTATTCATTTCAGATCTGCAAAGGCTACTACCACCGGAAATAAGATTTTATTTTATTCCACTTTCTTAAAATTTGTCTGCAAAAATTGCAAATTACATAAACATTCGCAGTCTCCTCATTAGTCAAAAGAGCCAAATATCAGCAGAACAACGATTTAGATTTCTTTCCAAGAACCCTGGAAATAGAAACTGCTCTTTATTTGAATTTAGATGTAACACGCTGACTGATTGAAAATACTATTCTGATGCTAATTGTATTAAAATACTATTCAATTAAAGTAAAATACATTTATTTGAAACACGTCATTTGTGGAAGAGCCGCAGTTTGCCGACCACTATTCTAGAGAATTTCGGTCAACTTACGTTAAGAACGTTGGGTCGTTGACGACTACATCCACATTCTTTTCAGTCTCGCAGATTTTCAATTGATCGCTCGCATTTCCTTTTCCTGTAAGATTTTGCTCGGAAATTAGCAACACAGTTTGCATGTACCCACTTGCTTGGTGACCGTCGGTCAAATTCTCAGGCGAAACAGCCGAAATGGCAAGTTGATTCGATAACTCTCCTTTCACACTTTGCGGCAATATGCTTGCCATACTCGTTGAATTATTCGTTTCAAGGCCAATATTGTCCAGTGTCATTTCAGCATCCGGCTAAAAGATAAATGTGTCTTCATTCGCTAACAGTGTTTCTTCTATATATATACTTTCGTCTACACCTACACGTATATTGAAAATTGTATTATATCTGAATAACTAACTTGCAAAGTAATATGATCAATCTCGAACGAATCTAGCTGCGACGCGAACACTTGCTCTTCAGACTGTTCCGTGTTGTTACCGTTATTAGAATTGTTGTCACTCGTGTAAATGACATTTAACGCAGGTTGCTGATGCTGCAATTTTGCATTCTGCAATTCACTGGTATCACAGGAATGTTTCGAATGGTCGCTTCCCAAACCAAGGTTCATTCCGATGTTGTAAAGCTGCTGGTTCAATGTCTCTTCGATTTCTTGTATGCTCTCCTGCGAATAGAATGCGAATTTAGAACGTTTACAACGATCACAACGAAATAACGGCCATGTAATGCAGTAGGAAAAGAATGAAAAGTATACCGGTGTTAGAGCTTGATCGGTCGAATAAACTGGTAATGTAACCGAACCGCTTTCATCGATGTGCAACATCTGTGGATTTTCTAGATTTGTCACGGTTATCTCAGTCATATTCTCTAAAAATCACATTAGAATTTTGTGAGAAAATTTTTATCGTACAGTTTGTCTAATATTCGTACGCTAGATCAAATATATACAGTATTCAATATACAGATATTGTATGTATAGAAAGTGCAAAGCAATACGCGCGTACGATTAATAGATGTCGAAGTGGCGAAGTTTGTTGATAAAAGTGGCCTTATTTTCTCTTTCGTTTCGATCACATTTTGAAATTGATGCGGGAAAGTATGTGGAAAGGTTGATCCCATTCGTTCTTGGAAAGATAAGTTGACCGAAGACAACGGGTTGTCGGAAAACGTGGAAGTTGTTGCGACTACGGTGCCGGTACCGGTGTCGGTGTTTGCAGACACGTCGAGTGGAACATCGTTAACGTTACCAGAAGGAAAATTGGACGGAGAGCAGCAAGATAGCTCGGACGTTGTTTCTTGTGTAGAGCTCTCCTTCGCATTCAACTTATTCGTAGTCTGTTCTTGCGATACCAGTTTTTGTTGCTCCAGTTGCTATCGTTTGAGAGGGAAAGAAACGATAATATGTCGATTAATAATTAATTTTGTTACGCTTGCGACGCAACTTTCGCTTGTTACAGTAAACGCACCGTACCCGTTGCACCAACTCGTGTTTGTGTATTTTCATATGTTTACGGCAATTCACGTAAGTCTTGAACGTCTTGTGACAATATGGACACATGAACGGTCGTTTGTTACTGTGAGTAACCAAATGTCTTTTCATGCTACTCTGCGTTGAAAATTTTGCGGTACAAATGGAACACCCGTAAGGTCTAGAGTCTTCGTGCGTGTGCAAATGCGATTTCAAAACACTGTTCGACGTGAATCTCCTGAAACAAGTAAACAGGTAAAGAACTTCTTGCGCAGCACGTAAAAATGACGAAGAAAAATAAAAAAGACAGGTGACATCTCTAAATAACCGTTTTGTTTGAGCTAGCCAATGCACACCTGTCGCATTGGGAACACCGATAAGGACGTTCTCCGGTGTGCCGTCGATGGTGTTGCTTCAAATGACTGATTTTTCGAAATGCCGCTTCGCACACCCAACATTTATGTGGCCTAGCTGGATCGATTGCAGCATCGTAAACACGCTTTTTCGAAGGTATCTGTACCACGCATATCTTGTTTCCGGAGTCACTGATTACCAACGGCTCCGACAATATCACTTGAGATGCAAGGCTCTCCGTTTTTGGAGACATCTTTGACTTGTTTGCGTTAATTTTCTGTCGATTACTGCAACGAGCGGCTATGTTAACCGTTACGTCAATATCGGCATTACCGTTATCGGTGTCGTTATCGTTATCATTATCATTATTATGATCACGATCGTGACCGTGACCGTGATCGTGACCAGAACCGTTATCATTATCGTTATCGTTACCAATCGATATGCTAAAACATTCGTCGGAGTTCCCGTGCGATCTACAACAAAACATGGCTGTTCAGAATACGATTTTTCCAACTAATAAAATAAAACGTGCAACGGACTCACCTTGTATGAATAACCAAGCTACTGTGACACGTGAACGTTTTATCGCAAGTACCGCAGGCGTATCTCTTGGTACCTGTATGAGTACGCTCGTGCGCTATCATGGTAGACTTTAAAGCGAAAGAACGATAACAGTGCGTGCACTACAAACAGAAAGATATGTCAGTAGTGTTCAAGCATATTTATTATTCGTGCTTGTACCTTGAATGGTTTTTCCTGTGTATGGACTCGTAAATGGCGTATCAGGTCTGATGGTTTCTTAAACTCTTTATGGCAAAACGTACACGCGTACCATCTTATATTCCCTACACACCGTTGCTTTATCGTCAGGTATTTTCTATAATGCGAACGCGCAAAAGTATCAATGAAACGGATTCAGAGGTGATATGCAAATGTTGTAGCGTGGATTACCTGGTACCGCTATCCGATGCTCGGTCCAACAAGGTAACGAAATTTGTGCGTGCATCCAAGCTTTTTGCTTCGGATGGATCATCGTACAAACTTTTGTTTCTACTAGGTAACCCGCTATTTTTCAGTGCTTGTTGTAGAATATCTTTCTTGGTGGGGACATTTGCTAATAACCCGGACTCCTCAAAGTTTTCTGGTTTTCCATTTTCAACTTCGTCCGTATTCGACTCTAAAGACGCCAGTTGCGTTATAACGTTGTTTACTGTTGCTCGTATGTCCGATTCCATGGTGTCGGCTGATTCGGAGATTCTGACGGTAGCACTGTCCTGAAAATCATATATTTCTGTATCAAATCGTTCCGACGCAATTTACCGTTATACCCAAATAAGTTCGTGCTTTCGTTATTACCGCGTTACCTCGTTCACTCCTGTATGCATACGTTTCATGTGACCGTTCAAGCTGCCAAGCTTCTTAAAAACGCAAGAACAATAATTGCATCTGTATATAGGCTCTCCCTCTGGCACATTGTGAACTCTCGTTATATGAGCATTTAAATTGCCTACAAATACATGTGAAATAGTATACAGAAGATCCACAGTCTAATTATAATCATTATCGTGAAATTAGTTATCGTGTTACCTTTTTGACTAAATCTGGCGTTACAGAGTTCGCAAGCATGGGGTCGTATACCATTGTGCTGCCACGTATGAATTTGTAAAGAACTCTTTTGCGTGAACGCACGACCGCACACCGTACACTGAGAGGTTCAATAGAAGTTGAGTGAAAAAAATTCGGACTGAATCAAACTATAATTCTGTGGGTTTGAAATGAATTTACCTTGAACGGCTTCTCACCCGTATGCACTCGAATATGACGCATTAATTGGCTTGGCTTTTGGAAGGATTTTAAGCATATCGTACATTTGTATACCGTTTTATGTTTGGCCCCTCTTTTTGTCTGCTTTACAACCTTTGTCTGCAACTACAAGATAATAACGCACTAAAAAATATTACTCAGAACGTCGGCTGCATCTTACCCTGTAATGTTCACGAATGTGTAGTCGATACAACGCCGGTTGCCTGAACTGCTTATTACACAGTTTACATTTTCTTGCTTCTTCGGTTGTCCACTTTTCTCCGTGAAGTTTCAAATGCGCATCCAACTGAGTCTGCATCGATGTAATGTTCATTGTTAAGAAGAATATTTTTCGAATTATGCATTCAACGTGTACTCACTTTGGTCGAAAAAACGTCTTCGCACTCCGTACAAAACAAGTTCTCTTCTTTCTCGTGTAACAGCATATGAGATTTTAAGCTGGCCATTCTTGTAAACTTTTTACCACACTCGGGGCACCTCGGGTCACCAGAATTATGTGTAGCCATGTGAAGCGTGAAGTTTGTCTGGAAGAATTCATCGCCGGGCAACGGTTACCACCTTGGTGAATTGCGATCCACCAATAAGTTTACTAAAGAGCGTGTAACCAAAACGAAAGAGTACTTTTAATTACCGGTACATTGAAAGATGCCGAACATTTTGGGCAGCGATGTGGCTTCTCTTCAGCATGATTGTCCATATGCTTTTTATATGGAGCTTGCTTGGAAAATTCTTGCTGACATATGTCGCATCTCAAGCCCTCTTTGTTCTAATAATAAAAAAACTGTGTTAGTCGTCTAATCCTTTTCCTGTACTTTACACGAATACAAAGCGATACAAGCAACAAATCGCGAATAGCATAGATATTGTTGAGTTACTTTCAATGCAACGGCAGAGCTCTTTTTGGGTCTTCCAGGACTATTCGTTCTTGCGATTATGGCAGTCGATTTCCCTTTAACAATTTCGTTGCTCTTCTCGCTCTGCGAAGACTCGTCATCAAGGAAACCACTAATCATATCCGAGTCTTCTTTGGTTTTGATTTGACTCGGAGCATCGGAATCGACTCGGACACATTGCTTGGACAGTTCGAGATCCAAACCTTCGCCGGAGTCCAAACCAATTTGAAGAGGAGACTAAAAAGTATCCCATAGTAATATATAATATATATAGTAACACGAAAAGTAATACAAAAAGAGAAAATATCAACTTACCGGATGTAATATCAAACAACCATTTACATTTTTGATATCCATCAACGACCCGGCTGTGACGTTGTGACCAATAAGAGTAACCGGAGTCGCGATAACTTCCAGTAGACCGTCTTTGTCTTCTGTAAAAATTCTTATTCATAGATTCACTCGCATATAACAATACTCGAGTATTATCGATAGAACTTTCTCACCTGTCACTGCTAGTAGCGTTCTACCATCTTCGGTAGCAACAATATTTATTGGCACTGTCGCGACCGGGTTAGATTCTGTGATTATAGCGTGTCGTGTCAACATTCTCTCCGCAATCGTCACCAAGAAATTTTACGTAGTTTGCCGGGACAAGAACAATGATTAATCCTTACGCGCTGAGAATATTTTCCAACTAGCCGTTATCATTTCAGGTTGCCAGAGATTTTTTGACACGATTCGAATATTGTACACTATATCGAAACATGCATAATTTCATTACTTTTCAAAGAGTTAACCTAAACTCGCACAGAGTAAGAGGTTAAACACGACAAAGATAAAGGTCGTTATTAAATTCCGTCGAAGTCAAAAAACTACTCGAAACAGCCGAGGAAGCTGAATCGGCTAAGAAACTAGGTAAACGAAAGCGCGAATGGTACTGATACTAAATAGCACTGGCTGCTAACGACGACATTGACTGATTTGACTATTCGCAATTGAAGTATGGAAATACTGTAGATAATAAGTGGTAGCAGGGGTAGGTTGAGTGGTTGATAACATTAGAGTTTAGAGTTTAGAGGGTCGGGTTGGAGAAGAACAAGAAACGACGAATTATCACTATGACACACAGTTCAAGAATAATAGGTGGTTCACAAGGAACCGTCTCAGGTTGTGACAGTTACGTCTTGTTGTCGTGACTCGACACCAGATGACTGACTCGTACTAAAGGCAAAGCGGTCTTTTAAAAAGTGAACATAATAATCTCTGATAGAGTCAATAGAGCGTTTCGTTCCGGTAGGGTCATCAGTAGATTCCGGATGATTATGCAAAATAAAAAGTTTGTGCACCAATTGCAAGATGCAGGAGCTAAATATAAGTTTATATTCTTCACTAATAATTTTGAAATCTTTTAATATTTTCACTGTTTTAAATTGCACTTGCTCATTTTTGTTATAAATACATAAAATCCGGTGTCTATACATTATATTAAATTTTCTTTAAAATTAAATATAATTTGTATAGTCATCAGTAAGGATTTTCTAGCACTAGCAGATTCTTGCTTTAGACACCTGATGATAGAAATTCAGGTGGGTACCATCGAGAAAGTAATGTCCTTTTTGAAGCTGCCACAAAGTCAGGAACTTACAGCGAAATGTAAAATATGTGGAAAAAATTTCCGCCGACCACAGTGCACGATGTAACAAAGAACTTCCTTTCGTAAGCCGTGATGACGCCACATTTCCTTACGAACACGAGTCCGTCTAGCAGCTGACCAGAACAACAAAACGCAATTGTCACAGATTTCAGGGCTGGAGATGGTCCCTTGAACCCATCTTGAACCACTTATTTCTTACTTAATTTCTTCTTTCTTTTCTTACTTAGTTCTTACACCGTGGCCTCACGTCTTACCTGTGGTGAGTCACCACAGACTTGAGATCAGTTACCTTGACTTCAGAACAGAGGCGGCTAGAGAGGAGGCTAGCTTCCCCACAGTGGTCTAAAATGCGAAATTTAGTGACATCTTGCCCAAAAACCAACTGTCTCATACATGTAGATATCTGTTGAATGTTTATTGCTTTCTAAATATCCATCGACTTTAAAAATGAAAAAATTAATAAAATTTATTGAAAATCATTACTGTAACAGACAGTTAAAGTTGGAAGTTTTGAAGACAGCCTTCCTGTCTAATCTAACCTTCCTCATGGAAAAAATTGCTTTTCTTCTTTAAGGTGCCCTGACGATCCTTTTTAATATTTTCCTACCATTTTTTTTAGTGAAAGGTTTATCTTTAAGCTGTTGTTACGTCCCAAGATGGCCGCAATTTAAGATTGTGATATTTTCAAGAAAAATGAATTTTATATTTATATTTAGGATATTACGCAATTTTTGAACCTACCTGCATTCACCGCAGGTGAGATAGAAATCACTTTGAACACCTTCTGTAAATGCAATTTTTTTCGCCTTTTTGATCATAAATGACCTTTGCTGATCTTCAAAGACATTCATGTTGCACCTCGTTGGATTCGTCTCAATAGCCACTATTAGAAAACAAATAACAAAACGTTGCATACTACTTAAAAAAGCAAAGGTGACCTTCACATCTCTGAAGCGACTCCACCTAGCAACAAAAGATTAACGCCACAATACGGTCCGTGTTGTCTGATGCAACTTTTATTTCGAAAACTTTTATATTACTCTCATACTTTCGGTGTTATTGTAGGTGGCAATAGTTAGTGTCTCACCCTGTGTATATTATACATGATTGATTTGATTAATTATCATCCATGGCCGGTCCGCCGGACGTGACACTGTAAATCACAATTATCAATTCAAAATTAGTATTTGTAATGTATTTAAAATGTTACGCTAAATGTAATGAAGAAAATTTCGTGGGAGATAGGGGTCTGGGCGTGCCGCAACATGCCTCCGTTGACTTCCTCTTTCTGTGAGCTCCGACTTCCATCCTCGGGTCGGGAACCTTCGGGTGCCCATCCCCTGAACGAGAGAGGGAGGCGACGGGGGTCCAAGTTCGTGAACACAGCCGAGAGGCCCACTGGAGGGGGACGCTGTGTACTAGAGTAGGTTGTTGGGGACTTAGACCATATATGGTGTAAGGTTGGGGGAGGAGTGTTGCTCCTCCGAATGTATCATTAATGGGGAGGGAGGGCAGTCAGAGTGATTTTAGTTGCGAGTCCCTAGCCCCCTCCCTATTAGCTTAGGGAAGTCATCGGTGTGGAATACATATCCCCGCCCATTGCTCCAGGGGGAATGCGTAAACACCTCACCAAAAAAGGGTTCTGAGTCTGGAAACTCAAACGTATAAATGTAATTACAAATGAACATGCGCGTAGTGTTTTATAAAGCAATTGCAAATACAACGCAACCAAATTTATTCGAGAAGAATAATTTTTAATTAAAAAATAACAATTGTTTAATCAAATTGTAATATAGGTTGGTCTGTACGACTCACATATGTGACACGTTGGTAGGAGTAAAGGGTGGAGATTTTTCGCACAGTTCTACATCAAAATCAGAATCGGACAAACAATATTCGTGGAGATTCGAAAGTCTCGATTCGGACCTGAGCGTGGCCGGTGAACCGGAAATGGATGTAAAAGACAGCGACAGAGCAGCTTCGTTGATCGAATGGTTGGTTTTTTCGAGGTTGTCGACGAGTCCAGTTTTCAGACTGTCAAACGTGTTCAGATCTCGTATTTTGGGTGAATGATTTGCAAGTATCGGTGAACAAAAGGACGAGGATTTCATCGCGGTCATGTTAAAGGACCGCCGAGACGACGTGTCGGGATCACGACCGGGATCACGATCGCGATAACGATCAGGTTCGTAGGAGAAACTGGAAGTCTTCCGATATTGGATGCGCTCGATTTTTTGGATTTCGCATGATCGAATCGGAACCGGGCTGGTGCAGATCAATTCTTGGTCGTACGTTGGACGATCTAAATGCGAAGTCGCATCCGAGTTTAACTCCAAACCTTGGATTTCTTTGATGTTCCTATTTTCGCGAGTTGGATTGTCATCGAGGGTACTTTTAGTCGTGGAATCGTTTAATCGGCAAGCTTGGTCTTGGTCAGTTGTTTCTGCGTAAACTCGATTGCTATTGGAAGTATCGTAGGAATCGTTGATATAATTATTGGTCGTTCTTTCAACCCTCTGTTCGTTGTTCTCGTTGGCGCCTGGTACTCCAAGATTCCTCATCCGTTCTACATACTCGCCAAGTGTTTCTCTTCGGACAGATTTCTCGTCCGCTCCCTCGACAAGCTGATACATTTCAGCGACGATACGATAACACGCGTGTTCCCACCTACTGGACTCCGATGAAATTCGATTGACGGTAGTCTGTCAGGAAGGAAGATGATCGGCACGATATTTGAGGAGAGAACGTATAATACACATTTAGCATGAGAACGGCCGTGAATCGTGCCGTGCGTACCATTTGTTGTTCGAGAGTATAGTTACGCGCTTGTTTCATGACGGATTTCGGCAGGCCGGACAGTTCTGCTAGAACGATACCGTAATCATCTGTAGACGCCACACCGGGTTTCAGTTGATGAGTATACGTGTACCGGCCAGAATCTTCGCCATCAGCTGTCGCTTCTTGTTCTCGCGTGCTTATCGTTTCGAAGCAATGGCTAAAATAATGAAAGATTAGTATGAATAAACGGTAGATTTATATGTATAGACAGTATACTATCCGTACACAGACACGGTATTCGTGTCGGTATCCGTTATCGAACAAGATATTCTTCACGACGTTCGAATGTACTGATCGTCCATCAGGAGATGGCAGTGAAAGAGTTGTAGCGACCATGTGATATCCCTACTCCGCGCTACATGTCTTTCGCAAGAGTAGGGTTTCGCAAATCGCCCAGCGCCCCACTGTGAAATCATTGCTATCTCCTGATGGACGATCAGTACATAAATGGGTACAGACAGATATTAGCACAGACGCCTATCGACACCGGTCTGATATTCTCGCGAAGAATATTAACCGATAATACGAATACTTGTTAGAATATTTGTTTGATTGAGAGATTGTGAAACTATCTCGATGCAGAGGCGTACTTGGTTACGTTACAATACAAGTCGGCTAGTCTGGTTAAATAGGCGAAATGCGTCGCGACAAAAACGAAAGCCGTCGTGTTCAAAAGCCGTTGGCATATGGCCCATGCAATCGAAGCACCTTCTTCGGTCGCAGTTCCTTTGCACAATTCGTCCAACACAATCAACGAGGTGGGCGTGACGGATTTTAAAATGTATTGTGCTTCTTTCATCTAAAACGTACATTGGAAAGAGATAGATAAAAAGATAGGGAAAGAAAAATAATAAAAAGATAGGGAAAGAAAGAGGGAGACCAACTTCGAGAACAAAAGTGGAAGCATTGCAATCTATATCGTCGCGAACTGCTATTTTGCAAAATATTAGATTCGTTAGGCGAAAGACCGCCCGTTTGGCTGGCACGAAGCAACCGATCTGCGCCATTATATGTAATAGAACGACTTGCTTCAGGTAAGTCGATTTGCCGCTCATGTTGGGTCCAGAGATCATATGAAAGTTCCAAGGTGTCGATGCAAACTGAAATATGTGTGTATACAACAGGAAAGGATCAAACCAATCGGATCAAATCGAATTGGATCAACAATTGGTAGGTGTAGGTATCTGCTATACAATACATTATGCCTCGTACAGACCTGAACATTTCGAACAATAGCGCGTCGAACCGCGCCGCGAACAGCGCATTACGGCGCGCCGAATGCCGCGCCTCGGACAACGGCAAACGGAACGAATTTGTGATATTTCTATAATTTCTTGCGAACAACTATGGAAGCTGCAGCGGCGTATACTACACAAAGAAATACAGGAAATATTGGATATTTATTGAGTGACTTAAAGTTTCAATTTCAAAGTTAAATGTTCAGGTCTGTACGAAGCATTAAAGACATCAGATTCGAGATTAAATGACTTCAATTTTTGGAGATGTTATGACATTTCGACGAATATTGCAACAAACGGCGTGCATTTCGGCGCGCACGAACGCGAGTGGGCAGTACTTGCAAATCTGTTTGTAGGACAGATAGCAAATCCTAAACATTCATAATATAAAGAATAAATGTCAAGAAATATGAAGAAATTTATAAACAAAGACATCGGTGATTTAAATTATCTGAAAAGATTATATCTCTACTTCCTAATTTGTTTCAAATTATTAAAGAGGCCCTTGATATGAAAAACATTGTATTTGTTTAAAACAATTGTAATGATCTAGCAAGTAAAAACACGTTTATTCGTACAACAAAACATTGTTTAAATTAATTCATCACGACAGTAGTGTTGCCGCAATGTTGTAACGGAAAAATTTTAACATTCCGTACTAACAAAGTTATATAATGTCTTTGTTTATAATCTTTGTTTACAAATTTCTTTCTATTTCTTGACATTTATTCTTTATATGATGAATGTTTATGATATGTTATCTGTCCTGCAAAGAGATTTGCAAGTCCTTCCGTGCGCGCCATCGTTCCCTGAGCTAATGGATCGGCCGCGCGCTCGAATGCGCGCCGAAATGCACGCTGAAATGCGCGTCGCGGCGTTCGTGGCACCGTTCGGCTCGCCGAAATGTCATAACATCTCCAAAAATTGAAGTCATTTAATCTCGAATCTGATGTCTTTAATGCTTCGTACAGACCTGAACATTTCACTGTGAAACTTTAATTCACTCAATACATTTCGAATATTTTCTGTACTTCTTTGTGTAGTATACGCCGCTGCAGCTTCCATAGTTTTTCGCAAGAAATTATAGAAATAGCACAAATCCGTTCCGTTCGCCGTTGGCCGAGGAGAGCCGTTCGGCGCGGCATTTGGATCGACATTCGGAGCTGCATTCGGCGCGCCGTAATGCGCTGTTCGTCGAAATGTTCAGGTTTGTACGAGGCATTATACATACAACGTTGTTTGGTACAGGATCGTCGAAACCAAAAGCTTCTAAAACCGGATGCCTCGAATCGAGTAATTCCAGCTTCGATCCAAACATTGGTTTAACATAGGCATGAAGCGAACTCGTTTGGGCAAGAGAGCTTATTACGTCCAGTTCTGCCGTGTCGGTGTTCAGTTGAAACAGGCAATCGATGTGCTCGCGAATACTTCGTAGCATATCACAAAGCAACCTGCCGTTGATGCGATACATATAATAGTACTTGAGTTATGGATTCGTATGCTCTTACGCTTGGAACCGGTACTTACACGTTGCTCATTAAATGCAATTCATCGGACGCGATCTTGCACTGTTGGCTCAAAGTTGTGAGCGCGCTCGTGGTCATCATGCAAACTCTTCTGCTCTTCCGTACCTTATTATAAACGGGGTTGTAAACGTGATCGTAACCGTAACAAGGTAAAGATGAAGGCGAGAAGCAAAGAAGTCAGACATATACCTCGATAAACTCGATTGGCAGTTGAAAGTCGTTCGAGTTTCGCGGAAGAATTGCTTGCACGTGGTAGCCCTGCGTCGCGTTACATCCCAAAGATAGAGGTAAATTGTATCTCGACGCCAAATTCTCCACCATGGCTGCCGGAAATGAAAAGAAGAGAAGGAAGAAAATAAGAATTTCAAAAGGTCGACAAAGTACGATCAAATTCGACTCATTTGGTGGTTCAACCGACATTTCATATCGTCGATCAGTTCACAGTACGTTCGTCGTGCTACATCGAGTAAATCGTTGATGCCTGCCTTGATGGCGAAACAGCGTTGCATATTTGACGAAGTGTATCCTACCACGAATCTCGCATCCGGGTGTATCGTATTGAGAATCCGTTCCCGCATCAGCCGAAATCGAGGATTTCCCAATCTCTGGAAAATTCCCAAGAGATCAAAGTAGCGTAATGGAGCAGGAGCGAGAGCGAAAATCGGAGTGGAAATTGAAACCAAACGCGAAACCTTTCGGATCTGTAGAAGATGGTCTGTCTCTGCCGACGTCAGGGCCTCTTCAAGCTCCGGAATGGTGTCCAACATGCTCTTCAACAGTAGCACATAGTTTAAATTATGTTCAGCGCATTGCACGCTGTTTCCGTGAAGAACGGGCGTCGTCGACAAAGCGGCCAGTCTATCCGCGCCGTAAAGTCGACGTACGATGGGCTGTAAACGTAACTCGTAAACCAATACGCAACCTTGTCACAAAGTTATCACAGCCCCTGAAGCGTACCTGAATAACAATTCGCAACGCGCGATTCGACACTAGCTCGGCGACCGAAGATTGTCGGTCAACGATCACGTGTTGATCGCACAGAGGTTGCAGGATGTTGGCGCGCAACAGTTTTCTACCCATCGATGTCGAACAATGATCGAGGAGTCCCAGCAAGCTGACGTTCCGTTGACCGGATTGCGATTGAACCAACTCCAAACTACGTGCGCTCTCTAAATCTGCGATTCGAAGCCGATCGAAAATCAAGAAACAGTTCGAACGACAAGAGACTGTGATCACGACTCACCTATGCAGGTAGCGTCCGGTGATCCTTGAAACTCGATTCGAATAGATTTCGGAGAATAAACGATGCGCTGAGAATATTCGACGTATTTTAACAGGGCAGCAGCCGCAGCTAACGCGTAGTACCTGCAAAAAGATAAACGATTTCAGTTCGAGAAACCTCGAAAAGCTTTGGAAGAATCAACACCGCAACAACGCGATACGTGAAAATACTTGTGCTTAACAAAAAGCTCCACGGACGAGTACTCCCCCGCGCAGAGGGTTCGCACCCGTTCTAAGCCAACCGTGTCGTTGAAGTGTATTCGAGATATCGGTGTTGGTTGCATTTCGGGAAATTTCTCGATAATCGAATGGTAAAGCATATTTCTCCCCGGGACATGTTCGCACATCGTGTCCGGCATCAGAACCTGTAAGCAGTTCGAGTTCTGCCTCAGTAAACAATCTGCTCTTGATTTGCTATGAATCTGCCACCAACACTTGTCCACAAATTCCGATCTATCTGTCATGAATTCCATGCCAAATCGGGGGCAGACCCTGCACTCGTATAGAGGGCAGGTCGGTCGTACTAAGAGCGGACCTAACTTTGCTTTAAGAGTAAATATCGGGCAAAGACGTTATTGTCATTATTTTAAGATTTGTAAATATTTAAATTATTGAAAATGCATGAAACTTAAAATTACATAATTTAGAAATGTAAATAAAATTTGGTTTTCCCTCCTGCAGCTAAGTTTACTCCGACTTTGCCCGATATTTACTCTTACAGCAAGATTAGGTCCGCGGTTAGTGCAACCGATCTGCCCTCTACACGAATTCCAATCCATCTGTCATTCAAATAGCAAATTCATAGCAAATAGGGTAGACTATGTTCTGCTTCAAGCTTGGTTTTGGCTCTAAAATGACCTTTTGCTTGCAAATTACGATTACAAACATTCATAAAAATTTACTCGAAGCAGATTTGGATTATTACAGTTCTGGTCGATTCGACCGGACATTTTAGTAAAACACTTGCTTGTATCGGATCGAACAGGTACAACTTGGTCAAGGTGTTCGTGTACGTTTGAGTGTCGCTTATCTGACAGAGAATTAAATGAGGACATCGGATATCCAACGCGGCCAGTCCTACTTCGGCCCTTGCATCCCCGCGACCGCCCGTTATGGCTGAAATCGTTGTGTGCGTCGTTTTCATTCTATTCGTTCTATTCATCGATCGTACTATCGAATCACGATAGTCCGGCCTTATTGGTATTTTCGAGTTACCAGAGGACCAAAAAGAAGACATACTCACCGAGCACCACGCCTCCGGATTCGTACGTACTCGTACCTACTCCCGGGGTGGTCTTTGAACTTTTGCCGGATCTAACGAGACCGAGTGCGGTCAACACGCAAGCATATAAGTACATCTGTTGTCTAAGTTTAAACCGTCGACTCGAGACAACTCCACTCCACTGGATTCAAATTCAAATTAGAAACCTGGGAACCACTTACCTTGAGATTAAGTTGCGCGAACAGCTAGCTAACAAAGAAGAAGATGTTGAACCTCGAACTCTGCGTACGTTGCGACCACGATTCGAGCTTCTCGAATAATTCGAACTCGTTGATATCTGTTTCGTTGTTGTTCGCCTATTATTCGCATTTGGTCTTGATTCTAGACAAAAATTATATATTAAATATAAAATATTGCCTAGTCAGCAACATCTGCTCGAGCAGATTATCAGCAATTTGATGGTCTGTTATTTTGGTGCCAAATCACGTTTGGAGCAGTTTTTGGTCCTTATTTGCTCCGAAAACAGATGGTTCGGTATTTGTCTGGAAAGTTTGGTGGCAAAATCTTGTTATGGAGCTAATTTTGTTATAAGAGTAAATATTCTCCCTCTAGGAGAGAAAATCGAATTTTATTTAAATTACTAAATTATATAATTTTAAGTTTCGTGCATTTTCAAGAATTTAAATATTTACAAGTCTTAAAATAATGACAATAACGATTTTGCCTAATATTTACTCTCGAAGCAAGGTTAGATTCGCTCATAGTGCGACCGACTTGCTCTCTATAACGAGGGCAGGGTCTGGTATTTCAACCACCAAACTTTGCGAACGGATACCAAGCCTAATGCGGAAACAGATGTGTTGGTATTCCCTTGCAAAGTTTGGTGCCAAATTCACATCAAATCAAGAGTAGATTCCTTACTGGGTATCGCGTAAGAAAACGAGACAAAATTCGAAAAAAGCCGATACACGTACGATACTTTGTAGTAAAAGGTATGGCAAATGGTTGCTCGCGAACATTAATTTCGTTCCCCCGTTTCTCCCTCGGTGGTTGAAACAGCTTGTCGGTTTGTATTACGTTCATATTTTTACGGTAGAGTTTAACGTTTTATCGTCCGAAGTCGTTAGACGGCAGTGTTCGAAGCGGCAAACCTGAAATCAAACATAGACGTTTCGAACGGACCGTTGCGAGCTACGTCACCTTTCCGAATTCAAACGAAAAGGCGGGAACATGGAAATTCGGTTCTATAGGCACAGTGTATCGTTTCGATTGTTAATATAGAAGTTTTATTTACAAATTCGTAGCACGCGAGTATGCCCTTACGATGCAAGTAATGCTGAATCTTGTAATTAGTCTTTCAATTAGGCAAACCTAAAATCAAACATGGACGTTTCAAACGGACCGTTGCTAGCTACGTCATCTTTCCGAATTCAAACGAAAAGGCGGGAACTTGGAAATTCGGTTCTATAGGCACAGCGTTTCGTTTCAATTGTTAATATAGAAGTTTTATTTACAAATTCGTAGCACGCGAGTATGCCCTCACGATGCAAGTAATGTTGAATCTTTTAATTAGTCGACTCGCGATACATTCAATAAATAACGTTATCATGGGTGTTACGAACCGGAAATAAATACCACTTAATCGTCGGCTGTTAGCTCTTGCACTCATTCATACACGTAATCACGCTACAAAAGACATGCACGCGCAAGCAACAAACTAGCAGTAATTAAGCATGAATTTTCATTCGCACTCGCACTCTCATTCTCGCTCTCACTCTCACTCTAACTCTCGCTCTCACTCTCACTCTCACTATCACTATCACTAGCATTCACATACGCACTCGTATTCGCGGCATACAATTACGAGAAAATTGATCGACTACAATTTTCTCGGTCGACGAGTACGTTGTATTCGAACCACCGTACGCTGTTCGAATAAGAAAGAAGCAATCGATAATTAGTAATACTTGTTATCGAAGGAAGGAACCAATATGCGGTATCGCTCCCGAAAGAAAAATCAATTCGTGCACTGTGAATCGCGGGTAACGTTATCGAATATGTCTAAGATGGAAAGAGGCTGCTTTCGAATAATACGTTAACGATTCCTTCCGAACCTCTTTCGATCGATTAGTAAAAAGTACAAAGACGACGTCGTTGTACGATCGCGCGGTTGCGCGTTCACGCGAACGAACGTTATATACAGAAAAGATTGCACACGATCACATTTCACAAGTACGATGCGTATAATATTTCTATAATTGTACTCGCTTGTATATATTATAATTGACGCGCTGAGATGTAAATGCTTTACGAGAAATAGAGAAGGGTTAAGGTGAAATGTAAAAGAAGAAATGCGGGTGGGCGGACGATCGAACTTCCCAAGGTTTGCTGCTTTCATAGCATCGTAGATCGAGTTGTTCGTGCTGAGTATTGCAGCACGCGCATCATTGTACATTGCCCACCGATTAAACGAATAAAGGAATAAACGAATAAACGAGTAAACGACTAAACGTGACTCTCAAGAGGGACTTTAAACACTTTGGAGGCCAAACCAGTGTCTGGTAAGGACTGTGGTCGAGCGTTGGTCGCAACGTTGAAAACAACGTTGCTCGGCCCACGAAAGCTGACCTCGATGAGAAAACTAGCGTCCGTGTGAGCACCGATACGACCGGTGCTCAGATCCGGTGAGCTCGTTCTCAGTTGACTCTTCTTAGGTCTGTACTCGTTTCTGGCAACCCTCTCAGTTTCCGCTTGCAACTTGTTATCCAGCCAATGCACTTTGTCGAAATCTTTCGTGCCGCCGACCGTGTGTCTTCGCTTGATCGACCGTTCCGGCATGCCATTCTTTCGCTTCAGTTTCGTCGCGCTGTCTTTCCGAACCGACTGTCGTCGCTTACTGATGTTGCATTCCGTCTTTTCGGTCTTGGTTAACGATTCGGACCGTTTCAGTTTGCTGTTCGGTGAGTCGGACCTCTCCGAGTGCTTGTTTAAGCTCTCGGATCGCTTCAACTTGCCACTCGTCGGGGACGACATTTGCAATCTCTCGGCAGAATGCTTGTTCAAGCTTTCGGACCTCTTCAATTTCGAGCAAGTGTTTTCCGATCGTTTGTTCAACGATTCCGATCTCTTCAGCCGCGACCGGACTTCCAAATTGGTCGTCATGCTTTCAAATTTTTCTAACTTGTTCGTGTAACTCGCGTCCGAGGAGTCGACGAGGTCGTAATGAAAATACTTTTCATCCTCTGGTACGGATCTGCCGTCTCGCGTATCTCGCGCCATCATTGCACCACCGTCTTTATGCAACGCAGCGGTGAGTCTGTAGCATTCCTGCGTCTCGTTCGATTCGTCAGCCTCCTTGCACGATCGCGGTTCATCTTGTTTCGAATCGATTCTCCTATGAGCGATCGCGCTTCTATCGTTATCAGGCACGCCGTCATCTTTGTCCTTGTCCTTGTCCCTGTCTCTGTCCCTGTCCCTGTCGGTCTCGATTCTTTCAGCGCTGCAGTTTGTCGTCACCGAACAATCCGTATCCTTTTCCGGGATATCCTGCAGGTAAAACGATATCGATCATCCAACAAACCCTTTGCCTTACTACCACGCTAACAATATATGTCAATCATTAAGTACTTACAGTCTTTTGGCGAACGTGTTGATGTTTCTGGAGGCTCGACTTGTGCAAACTCGGGTCTCGATAAGTCTCTACCAAACTGGGATCCACCGGTTGAACGGGGACCGTAAGTTTTCGTTCATCTCTTTCTTCTCGTACACCTTGCAGGTGTCCCAAAGTCGCGGCCGAGTCTCGCGTTCCCACGATTTCTTCGTCACTAACGGACGCGTGCTCCGTGCCAGATCCGCGAACACTGTGACTCGACGAATTTACCAAGGACTTCCATTTTCGGTCGAACGTTGTCGTCAAGCTTGTCAACAGATCACTACCTGCAAAAGCATCGTCCCGTTTTAGTGAAAAAGGCACGTCGATCAATTCGAGCTATCGCGTTAATCATTTTGTAAAATGTTGGAAGCGAACGATCCAACGAAAGGCGCGTAAAGCATTGTTTCGTGAAAATAGTAGTGGTGGTGGTGGTAGTGGTAATGGTAGTGGTAGTGGTAGCGGCAATGGTAATGATAATGGGAATGGTAGTGGTAGTCGTAATGATGAATATGGCGATGGTGCCGCTGGTGGTTCTGGTTGCGATTATTATAAAACATTATCGAACAAACAAACAAATTTCAGTTGACAGTGTAACAGCAAACGCAAACGCAAACACAAGCTCAAACTGTTTATTCGATAAACGTCACGTTAAAAACGTTCTGTAAATCCACGTTGCAAATTCCCTTATAGCCGTTTTACTATTACATTATCGTGTTTCTCTTTTCTTCGTTTACGAATCGCGACTCGACAACGACTAACCCTATTTTCAAACAAATTTCAGTTAAAAAGTATTGCAAACAGGACAAAATTATAAAATGAACGTGGAAGCAAAGGGATGGGCGAAATAATCGCGACTCGACAACGACTAAACCTATTTTCAAACAAATTTCAGTTAAAGAGTATTCCAAACAGGACAAAATTATAAAATAAACGTGGAATCAAAAGGAATGGGCGTTTAATCGCGACACTTTTACGAGATAAATTGCGGCAGGATTGCGGTTATAGTCAGTGGGGATGAAGACGGAGTAGTATCGTTGACTAGCGTGCGCTCAGCGTCAAAAGTCAAAACGTAACACAAGAAAAACAAGTGGGGGAAAAAAGTGTGTAAGAGAAGGAGAAAAAGAAGACAAAATAAATGAGTAAAGAAAAAAAAGAGAGAAAGAGAGAGAGAGAGAGAGAGTGAAAACCATAACGAATAAAACACAGTGAGAAGCCATTCGGGTGAGCCAGGTTCATTCGAATGGTTTATTAGCGCTCGATTTGCTTGCGACTTGGTATTCCAGGCTGCGAGCCAAGCAATTTACCTCGAAGAAATCTGTTTAAAGTCTTGGAAGATAATCCGGCCCCTGAGCCCGACACCCTTCGGCGTGATTGATCGACGATCTCGATAGATTCCGCGAGTTCAGAGGGCTCCGAGGCCGGTGGTACTCTCGGCAAGGGTGCAACGGATATCGAGGATCGTTGCACGACATCGACGCCGGCCTCGTCTGACACTGGCTCCGTCGGCACTTGCATTCGCCTTGACATCGACATCGACACCGACACTGGCATTGGCATTGGCATTGGCATTGGCACGGGCATTGGCATTGGCATTGGCATTGGCATTGCCCTGGGCATTGGTATTGGCATCGACATCGGTATTGGCAATGGCATTGGCATTGATATTGGCATCTGCATGGGCGATGGATCCTGTGTCTTCGAGGTGGAACCAGTGGTGTCTGTGGTGGTAGTACCGTGAAGGTGGGACGATATGTACCACCAAAAGCCGGGGCTTGCCGTTTGCCTAAGTGTTTAACGTATTTGCACCGTCATCATGGACGCCCGGAAAACACGTGCTAACAGTTGTTGTCAGTGGCGAACGAGCGACTCGACCAACCAACGAACCAACGAACGAACGAACCAGCGAACCAACGAACAAATCAGCGAGCGAGCAAATAAACGCTGAACCAAAATTCGAGCACGTCGAGTCTCCTCTCCTGCCCTCCTTCGACCTCCACCTTCTTTCTCGCTTGAGTTTTACCAACTTTGACATCTTGGATTCGAATCGATCGTGGATGTATCGTATTCCTTCGTCTCCGTATACGGCCAATAATAGACGGAGAGAAAGGGAGAACGAACGGGTGAACGAAGCAAGAAGATAAAAACGTTGAAGAACGCATATTCGTTCAGGCGAGATTCAAAGAACGTACGAAGATCGAGCAGGAGGCAAGCTCGAAAACAACGCCGAGATCAATCGAACAAGCACGCATGCGGTCAACGAATCGTTTTGCGACAACCGCTATGAACGCGTGCTAAAGCTAACGTAAAACGTTTGCTGCGAGTGCAATCTCGATCGTACGATCGGACAAGACCGAGCCTGACTCGTGAAAAGAAGAGACAAACCAATGGAAGAAAAATACTCGCATAGTGCAACGGTACGTCGAATGAAACGACCAAGCTCGGTCAGAGAAGATTCACATTTATCGAAACATTGCATGCACACCGTTCAGCCTCAAACGAGATCTTGCTTCTCTTCAATTTAAACTCTTCGGCAGATATTGCTCGAAAGACGCGATCAACTTTGTTCGCGTACCGCGAACGTGCAAGCCAAAAGAAAGATTTGAGACAAATCAGCCGCGACAACGTCTTTGAACTATACTATAATATATAATATAATATATGTAATACGAACACATCGAATGCGGTGCGGTGCGGTGCTCGATGCTTCGTTAGCAACTTTTCGAAAAGCAGAGAAAATAAGGACGCCAACAAGAGGAGAACAACAATAACAACAGCAACAAGACAAAAGAGAAAAGTGGCGAGAGAATAGAGAAAAGAGAAAATAAAAGGCGAAATATGCGACGAAGAACGCGAACGGAAGGTGAACAGAGTAATGTGCATCTACCGTGAACATCGGGCAACTGAGCTCGCACGATTAGCTTAAAGAGTAAAAAAGAACCAATTATGTGAAAGTACCTAGAAAGCTTTTTGTTAATAGTTAGGATCTTCTGAGTCCATTGCAGAAAACAAGATCCGCCTACACTCACCGATCGTCGGTGGCGACGTTACGTGGAAGAAAAATATAAAGAGAACAATCGTAAATAGATGTGCGTGAACCAAACGATGGTATAGATAGGTTTTAGATTTAGATCGTAATCATAATATTATACGAGTAACGTCGAAATTCTGTAAACGCTAATTGCGGATTAAACTGCGGTAAGGAGAAGTTCGGCGAAGGAAACGGCGATCGGATCGTCCAAATAGAAAGTTGGGAGCATCGGAGGGAGAAGTAGATTGGGTTTCGGTGGAGAATGGAGAATGAAGATTGAAGATATTGACGACATTGGCGCGAGAACATTGAACATCGAAGGAATAGTTGTCGATCGGTTCGTAGGATACTATACTAACCGTCGTCCGAAACGTCGCTCGAAAGTGGTTGTTTTCGATGTTGGTGCATCGACGGTGAAAGCGACGATCGAGAAATGTCGTTCGTTTCGTGCAGCGAGTCCAAGCTTCCGTATCGGGCCGGCGGAACCGTCGAACTTTCCAACGCCGGCTGCGAAACGGTGGAAAACCATGCGAATAAGGTTCGAACGGCCAACGATCCCCTCCTCGGTCGTGATCTTACCTCCTCTTTGCCCGTCTTGAATTTCTTGATGTTGGAATCTAATCTGGCGAGGTTGTTCGGTGGTGGTGGCACCGGTGGTGGTGTCGGAGTTGGGGTCGGCGTCGGTGTCGGCGTTGGTGGCGGAGGTGGTGGCGACGGCGGCGTCGGCTGTGTTGTCGGTGTCGGTGTTGATGGTGTCACCGGTGTCGTTGATCGCAGAACCGCCGCCGCCGAATCGCAACAGTCGACGTGCTGTTGCGCGAAACGTCTGGTGCCGTTCGCGGTAGGCTCTTGTTGCACGGCTATCGAGAGAGAGGGGATTCGACCTGTCGATCGGGATCCCATGTCGAGGTGCGATTTATCAGCGATCCTGTCGTTAAAGGCGGAAAGTCTAGCAGACGTGGCAAAGTAAGTCGGTGCCACGGTGGTGTCGACTATACTGTCGAGTAGATCGTCGTTTTCCATTTCACGTTTCGCCAATTGCCACTCCATCTCGATTCTTCGTCGCTCCTCCTCTCTCTTCTCGGCTTCGCGTCTCTGCCGATTCTGATCTCTCTGCAACATCGCTTTAGTCTCCTGCTCGAACCTCCGTATTCGTTCTTGAGTAGTTGCGCTCAATCCAGCGTACGTTCTTATAGTGATCTCGTCGTTGCTCTGTTTCGTCTCATTCGAAACGCTCGAGAGCACCGAACTCGCATCGTAGCAGCTCAAGCCAGTCTCGCTAGAGAGTCGTGACGACGACTCGGAAGCCGACGAGACGGCCGAGCGGCGAGTCGGTTCGAGCGACTCCATCGTAGGATCCATCAGCGAATATTTCCTCGATCTATCGAACGGTATGCTGTCATCGTTGATATTTATCGTGTCAGCCGCTGTCGCGTTCTCGTCACGGTCGTGATCCGATATTCCGACACTGGCACCGACACCTGCACCGGTACCTGCACCTGCACCTGCACCGCCATCGACACTACCGCAACCGACACCACCAACACCACCACTCCCGACAACCATATCCATCGCGGCCACGTCGATCGTTGCCGATCGATCCGAACAACGACTCGGTTGACTCTTATTCTCGTGCATCAACACGATTTCACTGACAGAACACTGTCGTTCGTTCAACGCCATGCTGCGTCGATTGGCCAGATGTTCACTTTCCAGCTTCGATTTCGACTGTGAACAAATCATTTTTCAACTTTAACAATGATTCAATTGAAATCGGACCAAGCCGAAATCGCAATCGATTCTACGAACCTTTTCCGTTTCGTGACTCTCGTTGTCCGTTTCATCTTGTCCTTTCCTTCGTCTTTGTATTTTACGATTGGCAGCGGATATGATCGACGAAACGATATCTTTCGCGGACGCCATTTCTCGAACACCTGTCAACGCAGCAACCAACAGAGGATAAGATCGGGGAACAGCGTAACGTAAAGCAATACGTTGAAAATCGCGACAAAGGGTCAACGATCACCGAATGGTACTACCTTCAACTTTCTGGATATTGTTCAAGAGAAGGCTATGATTATTGCTTGAGGTTGTGTCGATCTCGTTCGTGTCTGCTGGAAGGCTTAGATTAACGCTCAGTCTGCTCAGATCGTCCAAATCATCGTCCGAGAAGAACCACTCCACCTGCGAAACGCCGATCGAATAAAGATTAGACGAGACAATTATTACACGATAATTATCAAAAGTATTAGCACATTAGATAATTAGCAAACCATTCTATCAAGTTTCATTTGGCATGGGTACGTACATTGTTTAACAAGCTTTCAACGATTCGGCATTGGTGCGACATATCGGTGACCATGGTGACCATGTTGTCCCTGGAACCACTCGCTCGAACCAAAGTAGGCCCAAACACGATGGCTAAATTTTTCGCTTCCATCTTATTGATCTCGCTGTGCTCGACTATCCTCTTTAGATGGAACATCAAGTATTTCAAAGTTTCAAAATGATGTTCCGGAAGATCCCTGAGCAACTTTCGTATCGTTGTCATTCTTCTCTGCGGATCTTCGACTTTGTCGGCGTCGATGAACATTGGATACAATTCAGCCGTGAGCAACGAATCGGGCAATTGTCGGAAGAAGGATTTCAGAAGAGACGATATCACGTTCACATCGCTCCATCTGGGATCCTACGAGAATCGGGACGAACAAATCAATCACAACGTACACTACAGTTTACGATAAAAGGATAAGAACGATTTCGTACCTGCAGATTAATATTCTCGAATCCTTTGTTCACGCTGTCGGTCAAATGCGAAATAGCCGCCGTGTTACCGGGTACTCTATAAATACCGATAACCTCCAGGCCTCTTGCCTCGACTATACTCGTACACATTTCCACGATCAAGGGTACATATTCCGAAAACGATGACTGTGCAACAAACGAGTAAGTAGGTAAGTAAGCAAGTAAATATATAAATAAATAAGAAAAGAAGGGAGGAAGGAGGTATTTACTGGTGGACACAGCTCAAGCGGTACTTTAAAGGTGGCACCCTCGGGTGGTAGCTGGGTTGTCGGTGAAGAAGGCGGTCCGGTTTGCCCGTGCATTCTTCGGAGTTGTTTCGCGACTCTGCCTTTCCACGTCTTCGTTTTCGGAGAAACTATGTTTTCGATCGTTTGACTTGACTTTCGCGCTTTGTTGACCGGCAGCTGACCGGTCGGAGATCTATTCCGGAACGAGGTCAGCTTCTTGATACCTTTGTGCCCTGGAAGCGGACTCAATCTTTGTCCATTGCCACTACCGTTACCGCCGCCGTTGCCACTACCGCTGTTCGATAGCACGATCGCACCACTGGCGCTACCGCTAGTCGTTTGATATGTCGCGCTACCGCTGCTGCTACTGATAGGGCCCGGAGTTTGCGGGACAGCTTGCTGCTTCAAGCTACTATTGTACGCCATTTCCTAGAGTTATATTATCGGTTAAAAGATATTGTACAAGTTCGTGATGTGAACGCTGAACGTGTACACAGCCTCGACGACGTTTCAAACTTACGGATGGCTTTTCAGCGGCGGCTTTCTCGTGCAACGACCGTAGCCAGAGCGCCATAGACGCGGCATCTTCGGTCTGCAGTAAAACTTCTGCGCTCGGATTCGCTAAACGCAGCACGTGTTTGCGCTTCGTATAATCCTCCGCGATATCCACCAAGGAGCATCTGACGTCCACGCTCTGCGCCACACCTTCGCCGTCGTTGGCCAATGAAGGACTCTAAACAACGAAATCATACGATTGCCCGTCTACACAATCTACAACCGATCAACTACTATCAACTACCAACCTACCTGACTGTGACGATCCTTGTAAAAGCAGAGAATCGGTCCGCGAAGAACACCCCAGACTTGTTTCCACGAACGATCGGAAGATCGCTGAAACATCCACGACACGCGATCCAAAATTATACTCGTTTTCGCACAACGCTACACCAAATGAACTCTGCCCGAATCGAATCGAGTTGATTTACCTTGCCATCAAGCACCGTGAATTTCACGTGCAACGGACCCTCTCGCTCGAGTTGCTCAACGATGTCTTTAACGGTCTCAGTCGTCTCCTGGCCAGTGCACGCGTTCCTATGAAACAAATCACTCTTAGTCTTGTTTTCTGCACGATCATTGATCCTGCTCACGCATTCACTGACCACTCGGTTTAGTTTAGTTATCTTTTCTTCCTTTTTTCCCCGATCCGATGGACGTTATTAATCGTAAAAATAATATTTAACACTAGAACTACCGAGCACTAAACGCAATTGACATACTTTGTAGGGGTGTGCGAGTACTCGAAATTTCGGGTTTGGGTCAGGTCGGGAAATTTGTTCGGAATCGGGTCGGGATTCTAAAAGTTTATCAAATTTGGGGTACCCGCGATTTCGAGTACCCGAAAAGGTAATCGGGTCGGGATCCCGAAAGTTTGCAATATTCGGGTACTCGAAGTTAAAGTTGGGGCAAGCAAGGCTGCAATAAAATATATATATATATAAAATAGAAAAGTATGTATGATCCCATCGATCTGATTCGGTGGGTCTGTCGCACGTGTTGTCCATCTGTCGGGATTGAAGTTGTCGGAGCGCGGTGGTTGTAAACAATTGGCCGATTCGGAGCTGATCCGTGCACGTTTTTTTGTCTGCTATAACAACATTTTCAGGTATACCGCCAGTGGTCGGGCACAACCCGTCCGGAGGGCCGATAAATAACTCTGTGCATATTGAGATGTCCAATCATATCTACTTATATAAATACAACTTTAACTTCGAGTATCCGAATATTGCAAACTTTCGGTACCCCAACTCGACCTGATTACCATTGCGGGTACCTGAACTATATAAACTTTCGGGATCCCGACCTAACCCGACTCAATCGTTGCTCGACTTGACCCGAGGCTCGGGTATCCGCAAAATCGCATTTATTTAGATTTCGTACCAGTTTTGTTTAAATATGTACTTCAATAGAGAAGTTCACTAAAACAATTTTTCAAAGAGAATATTTCTAAAAGAACAAGTCAGGACCAAGTCATTTTGACCCTCCTTGGTAGATCTAGTGTTAACAGAACATACTACCGTAGAAGCGAGCAAGTCGGTAACTCCTTAACGGTCAGCAAGGACAAGTACGTTTAATCAGTAGCGTTTGTTAGTGGCGAAACTTTAAAATCGTTCCAAATCGAAGGAACAGAAGAATGGCGACGCAAAGAAAATTTCTCAATACAACGTTACAACGTTACAACGTTACAATGACAACGACAACGACGGCAATAGCAAAGACGAGTGGGCGCAACGAAAACATTCATCTACGAGAGTAGCAGACATCGATAAGAACGCAAGGCTACTCGCAAAAACAAATTGTTAAATGTTTTCGTGCTTGGATCAACGTGTACCATCCTCACCGAGAACTATTTCTGTTTAAGGACGCAGACTGTGTCATGTCCTCGAAGATGCGCCGCAGAGATGCTATATCGTTTGGAATCAGCGATAGCCGCCATCTCTTATGACCGCTGAAAATACGGACGGAGGCAGTACTTGAAAAGCGGTGCACTAAAAGCTACCGCGCGATAATCGAGATTCCCGATGTGAGATACGAGAGACGAGACACGTGCAACCAAAAGGGAAGAGACACCGTGCGGTCTACGTGTAAAACCCGGAGCAACCTTCGTTCTATTGCTCGAAGCGCATTCAACTTACATTCTCGAAGTGTGAATAGGCTCGGAATCGCTCAACTCCAAATCGCTGTCGACGTGCATTCGTTCACCCCAAGTTGCTTTCAAATAGGAAACCCTCCTTGTAGCGCGATCTTCGTCGGCTAAAAAACATTAAGATCGAAACTTTGACATCGAATCGCTACGTTTCACGGATTTTACAATTTTACGGCTCTTACCAGTTTGCACATTCTTCTGGCGTCTGAACACAACCTCGTTACCGTGTACGCTGTCGCTTGTCATCGCCACGGCCCCACCTAGAAAATACGACGATAAAAAGAAGGAGGAAATAAATGAGAAAGAAAGATGAAAGATAAGAAAGGAGGAAAAGCGAAACGACAGGACGGACAGCTAGTTTACCAACCATGTTCCGCACTCGTGATTTTTGAATCTGTCGAGTTCGCGTACGAATCCTCGTTCTCCTTTCCTTTATTTTTTTCGTTCGCGCACGTGTTCTCGTTTTCATTGTCACGACTGTTCTGCCGTCGTCCTTGCGGGTCCTCTTGCCGTTGCGGCCATCGGTGCCTCATCGTTTGCATACGGTCCAATGTCGATTCCCAAGATTCCTCGCTGTTGCTGCGAACTCTCGGGCAGAGAGTTCCGCCATCCATAAACCTCGATATCGGGTTCGACGTATCTGTGAAGATAGTGAAACGAAAGAATGAAGGAACGCTGTCGATACTCCTCTAGTGTAATACATACGAAACAAAACAGAACGAACGGACAAACAAACAAAATACCAAATGTTAGTATGCTTTTAATGGTTACGTTGTCGAAGAAAATCAGGTACACCTCTGCGAACACTGTTTAACACATTTAACGTGCCTTGCACGAGCAAAATTATCGCGTTAAAGCCTACAACAAATATTATTGTATCATGTATGCACACATGTGGAATACAGATGTGTATATGTACAAATACAGCACGATATAGCGGTGAATGCAACATTGATAACATTAATTAACTCAGTTTTGGATTCGAGAGATGTCTACCTTGGATCGGTTTAGAGTCGGTTGGTGCTTCACAGTGAATGCGTCTGCTGCCAACAGGTATTATTCTGTTTCCCTTTAATCCGTTACCTAAATATTCACGCATGATATTACAAGAAAAGAGTAGAATATATAAAGTCTGCAAAGCTCGAATATTGTATGAGCTGAGGTATGGTTCATTGATTTCACGCCGGTATTTCCAATAACTTGAACGCTACTTGTGAATGAGAAAATCAAAGAATGAAAGAATGAAAGAATGAAGGAATGAAAGAATCGAACGAAAAAAAACAGCGACGAACAAGGGAACCTACCAGCATCCAACGACCTGGTTTCCCTGGTAGATACGGTCGATCGTCGTGGTTCTTGAGCCTCGGCTTTCGATTCAAATTCTCTCTTTCGAACAGCAACGTTTGGCACGCTTCGCTTGCTGGACAGTCGCGACAGCTCGCTCTTGTAGAGACTGGTTCGATCACCGGTCGGTTCGTCGTCATCGCTGAGCAGACGTCCCGATTCGAATTGTTTGGCGCGTTTCGACACGATCTGTAGACCTTGGGGGACAGGGGGCGCCGGAAGTTTGTCGTTGGCCTTCTTGTCCGGGCCCGGAGAAGAGGGAAGAGACGAGGAACCGTCGCGCGAATGCAAGCTGTGTTCACTAGACAGCAAGGCTGCGGCGCTCGTGATGTTCTCGTGTATCCTGGACAAAGTACCGACAAAACCCGATTTTCCGGCGCTAGCTACATTTCGATGCGGCGACGACGGTGGTTGCGGTTGCGGTTCCGATTGCGGCTGCTGTTGCAACGGACAGAAACGACTGTCTTCCAACGAACGAGAACTACTGAAATATTCGGGTTGTTCCCCCGTTTCGGTCGCTGTCTCCGACCGTTTCAGTCTTTGTTCGTTTCGTGGATTCGCGGGAACCTTGTCCAACGCGAATTTATCGGAATACCAGGTTCTGTCGTGACCGGATCCTGGCGACGAACACTGTCGTTCCTGCTTCGAATCGTTCGGAGGCCAGATCTGTTTCTGAAGTTTCTGCGGCCGTGCGTAAAACTCACGAGGTATCGTGGTCGAACCGTTGCTTCGTACTGGAGACTCGCACCTCTCTTCCGATAAAAACCAACCGATCGACTGACTGGTGAACGGTCTTCGTAAGAATTCCTCTTTCTGTTCGAAACTCTTTCGCAACCTGGTCATGATCACGGAATCGTCAATGCCAGAATTTTCGTTACCGCTTCTCGCACCGTTGGAGTTTCCGTTTCTTGCTTCACTTCTACTTCCATTTCCATTTCCATTCCCATTTCCGTTTCCGATCGTGTTTTCGTTCACTCCGGTCCCGAGAAGAATACAAGAGGAATCGTACCGGGCAGGATCATCGATCGATTGAACCGGAGACGATTCTCTTCCCGAATCGATGCTATACCTCGAACCAGGATCGCAAGATCTGAGCGCGTCGGTACTGGCGTAGCTTGCCACTTGAAAATTGTTGATCGTCGAACTAGCGGTACTCCCTTCGCTGGCACGTCGCGAACTTACTCTTCTCATGGCAGGCCGATAAATAGGTACCTGTGGTTCTGCCCGAGACAAAGGATATCGCGTCACACCATGATGTGGTTGGTGCGTTTGAGGATAATACTGTTGCTGCTGTTGTTGTTGTTGATGCTGTTGACAGTGATGGTGACGGTGATGGTGATGATCCTGTTCCTCCGAATCGACCCGAGACGAATTTCCAAGACGAACGCGTTCGTATATAGGATCCTTGATTCTGTCGTAAATTTGTTCGCTATTCGTTCTGGAGTAGATGGATTCGGGACGCGTTCTATCGTAAACATCGTATTTGTCGTGTCTCGAATCCGACTGAATCGATCTGTCGCACACACGAGTATCGGTCAGCTTTGAAATATCGTCGCCGATCGGTTGTTGCGGTTGATTTCGCAATCCTACTTTTTCATCGATCGAATCGGAACGAGCCGTTATTCCTTGAAAGGGTTTAGCATGATACGTCGTCTGCGATTGCGCTTGAGACGGTGATTGCGAGAGCGTTTTCCCGTTTGAATGTTTCTGCTGCTGGTTTTCCTTGAAAAATTCAGTGGATCGCGTATCTTGATCCCGATAGGGAAGACCGTCGTCGGTCGGTCGATCGGTTTCGCACTGTATCGAACTTGGCGCGGAACAAACCCATGATTGTCTCGTCCTCGGAGACAGACCGGGAATCATACTGACGGATCTACGTTGCTTTTGACCAGTGCTTCTTTCCGGAGAACGTACCCGCGGCCGTTGATTCGTCTCCGGATTGTGTGCTGTTTCGCCAAAGTATCGTTGCAAAATATCGTCCTCCTTCGAAACTACCAGTAGTCGTAGCCATGGTCCTGCTTGCTGGATACGCTGCACCACTTTCGCATACTGTTCTCCACGCGTCGCTTTACCGTCAACGGAAACTACCCGATCCCCTGTGCGCAATCCTGCTTCGGCTGCTGGAGAATTTCCGCGTACCTGCTTCACGAATATTGTGTCCATTGGCTCTTCGATTCTCGTCCTCTCATGTCCGGGCAACATCTGTCACGAAAACCAATTTTATTCCCTCGAACATTTATCCATTGGCATTCGCAAACGATTCGCATACGAATTCGATTCGATTAAAATACTTACGCAACAAGATTCCGGGGGGTAAACGATAAAGTGACGAAGGGTAAAGCCGAACCCATTCTCGCCGCGGCGTAAAAGCAAAGTTCGCGGCCCCCGTGGCGGAGAATCGTCTCGTTGAACACTTCCGATTTTTGCGATGGTTCCTCCGCTACCGCTACTGCTACCGCCGGCGCCGCCGCCGCCGCCACCGACAGCTACCACTCCCGTCCCCGACTGCATGGCCGACATTGACGGTGCCGGCATTGAAACCGAACCATCGTGTTCTACCTGAAAGAAATTCCATTTACCGATGCTGTTTCAGAAAACCGTTTCGAGCAAACTTCTGGAAAGGAAGAGCGATATCGAGAGCAACGACGATGATCACATATTTTGATTCTTTCCCCTCTCTATCTTAGCTGCACTCGCCAAAATAAACCGAATCAAAGTTTGGCACGATCGTTTGATTTTACGTACCGTATGCGCCTGTCCAACGAACCCTTGAGAATTATTTCGGTCTTCAGCCATCGTTCGTTCCCTGAAATTGTTCAATGATTTGTTCAAATTGAAAATTCATATTATGAAAAATTTCGTGTTTGTATACAGAGTGGGTTTCAATCTGAATCCGAATCCGAGTAGCAAAACCAATTTCGACCAGTGTTTTGGATAGCTAGTTTCGCGTACGTATTCTACGAAGACATCGGCAATCATTGTCGATTACTTACAATAATTCACATTACATCAAACCCGACTTACAGCCGCGTTTACTATGTATGCTTTTTAGTATACGAATGTACGCACAGACGAACGAATCGGGTGGCGGAAAGTTGAGCGAACCAATCTACTTTCTCTGCGTCTCGACATACTTTCCGGATATTATTCACGACTCGAGATCATTTTCTTCAAATTTCTTTTTCATATTCCTCGACTCGAACCGTTCTCGCATCAACAGCAAACCAGCCTCTAACATTTTCAAATTGTCGTATTTATCGGTTCTTTCGTTGCCTTTCTTATTACTTTGTGATCGACCGTATTCTTCAGTCTATCTTTGCTGATTTCTAACGACGAACAGGAACACGAACGACGCGGAATATTAGAAGTGTTCCTCATCCGCGAATAGATCCAAATAGATGCACCTCTCAAATTGCTGAAATCAAAGAGTATAGCCGACTAAGGAGGTCAAAAGTGTCCCTCAACCAAATTGAATTTGCAATAAGCCATTCGGTAACTTGCCCAAAGAAAATACATACTTTCTGCCACTTTTCAACCCCATATTTCAACATGTGGGGTTGAAATGGCGATTTTAAAAAAAATCAGACATATTCAGCCATTAGAACGCAAATTTACAAATATTTCAGAATGTTTAGCTTCGAAACCAAATTTTAAGAAATAAAAAACTTGTAGACGTCATGAAATATTGGATTGGAACGAAAGTTCGTACCGTTTGTAAATTAAAATTGAAAGCTAAAATTCAGATATTTATCCAATAACATATTTTCCATTCTGTTCTATTACATTTTGCCATTTTCGAGGTAATTTCTCATGTTATTGAATAAACATACGAATAAATACCTTAATTTCATCTTCGATTCTTAATTTGAAAAAGCTGCGAACTTTCTTTCCAACTCAATACTAAGTTCGCATTTTTTCCAATTTCAGCATCTCGTTATGGTTGTCAGCATATAATTTTTCAGATTTTTCAGAGTGGGGGCACATAATTAAACAAATTAAAAACCGGTAATTTTCGAACGCCCTCTGGCAGAAATTGGTTTGACCTTGGAGGTTATATACATTTCTCCCGATTTTGATTAACCGGTACTTATTGCACAATACATACCGAGGTAATAAGTATTTTCTTTGGATAAGCTATCCAAAGGCTACACCCTTTCTCGAGTCGTATCGCGAAATGGAAAATGGTGCAATTGAATATAATGTGTATCGTGTCCACGCTTTCCCCGTTAATGTTACTGTCATGATAATGTTAATGTTAATGCCAGCGACCGCCATTTTTCATCGTCGACGTTGAATACTTTCGGCATCGACTTTCCAACTACCGTACCGAATAACCCTTGATTCAATTACCATGACACGGACACGCACAAACGAAGGCGCGTAGTTACGCGCAAAATTGAACAGGCTTTCGAAACATCTAAATATAAACGCGGGGGGACTCGTGGTACCGTGATTATCGAAATACATGACTAGTCTTTTCCGCGATGCTGGTTGTTCACCGGAACCAATTAAGGCGACGCTACAGCTACATTGCTTCGATCACTTGCCGGTTCTGGGAGTAATTTTATCCCGCGTTCGTCTGCTTTCCATTGTTTTTATCAGCATCGAAGCTGCGGCTGCATAGTCGAATGGTTTGTTTACTCAAAAAGAAACGGAACGTACCGGTGTCGATTTGATCGTAACTGTGGTCATGATCATGATCCTGTTCCTCTACATACTCTCCAAAAATTCTTGAAAATCCGACATTACGAAAAAATCTAATACACAGTTCCGGAATAGCAAGTAACAACTTAACAATGAATTTTTACGATAATGAAATATAAAGAGAGGAAACTCGTGGAGAGAGATCGTAGGAGCGATGGAGGGGTGGGGTGAGAGAGGGAAAGGCAACGAGAGAGAAAGAGAAGGAGAGAGAAGCGAAAAGAGGACTGCACCTAGAGCAAGACACGCATACGCACACGCACAGTCACACGCACGCAAGCACGCACGTCTCACGTAGAAATGTAGAAATAGTAGACTCGCGTATCGAGTGCTCGCAGCTCGCAGCGCCTCCGTAGTGGATAGTTACCTCGTCGTCTTCCGTGATGCAGCGATGAATCCACTTGACTCAAGAAATTTGCACTCGTTCCTTTGCTTTCCTCCGAGCTGTTGCAAAGTTCATCTGGCCCGAACGTGCACGGACGAACCAAAGATGAACGCGTCGAACAATGATACTCTAGAAGCGCGCTCGCCGCAAACGACAGTCTTTCGGCGGACGATCAGTTTCTTTTTCGATCGCATAATCCTTCTCGACCAGCAATTATCGAGATCACCGTTTACCCTGATACTCTCTTCCATGAACACGCGCGACACGTAAACGAACCATCTGCAAGCACGGTGTTACAAGCAGCCCGCAACACCACTCGTTTCGATTACTTTGACACACACACTCTTCGCCGACCTGTTTTCACTTCGCGTGCTCCATGGTTGCACGATAGCACGCTTCCAGCCTGGCCATTGTGGCGGCCAACTTCCTACACTCGCCACAAGATGGACAGATAGCCAAAGACCTTTCTCGCTACTCCCTGATCAGTCACCGATCCCTATATATACCGTTCTCAACAGCCTTCCGATATTCAGCGTCTAAGGCAGGGCCCGCTAGATAGCCTTACCGGGATGAGTCCTCTAGTAGTAGCGGCGGCGGGTCTAGGACGAAAACGCACGCTCCCTCTTTCCTTTTTCTTTCTCTCTCTCTCTCACATTTTCAACAGCCGCCACAAACCATCGACTCTCGAAAATTAAACCAACGGTTATAAATCGTCTTCCGACGCCAAACGTGTGTTCCGTCGACGCTGTAGGTACGGCCGTGGCCGTGGCTGTAGCCTGTAGTTTTTGTGTCTGTGACTCGCCTACTCGACGAGGTTATAATAACACCAATGAAAAACTTCAAAAACTTCACATAACGTTCTAGGTCGGTTCGACTCGCTGGTCCAGTTCCGTTGAAACCATTTGTCCGATCGCTTCGGCGTTGCCGCCGACTCGATCGTGGTTCTAAAAAGACGTTCTCGACGTTCACGATACTATCTTGAATACTACACGATACGACACGGTAATATGGCGGCTCTAACAGAGTCGAGTACACTGACGGTGGTCAACTTTCCAGGCGAAACCCATTGCAACTCGACGTATATTACACCTCTCAACGTTTCCGACGATACGCGTTCGCGGTTCCCTGTATCCTAAATTCGATCGACCAAACAGGAAACGTCAAGAAACGCTACTTTCGCGCCCGCCATTATTCCAAACCGTGTTCCTCTTCCCTTTCGACTCTCCTTTCCCCACTTTTTCCTACTTCATTCTATCTCTCTTTCTCGATGCCTGTAGCGACCACCATCCATCCCCACCTGTCTCTGTCTCACAAGGTGTACTGTGTAGTGTAAGCTGCGCGCGCGACGTCTGCGTCGATAAATGGTCAACGCAATGACTTCGTATCGGCCGTGGTAACGTCACGTCCTACCGTATCGACGGGCGGTAATCATAATCGGTAATGTCGGCTTTGAGATTCGTAAGGCAATTTTGCGCGTTTTCTAACGCTCAAGGATTCTGGATGAAAGTTCAAATACAGGAATCACTTGTACAGGCGATGGCTCATTGTTTTGTCGTGTATAGTATGTACAGAGTATAATACATATATATTATTATTGTATATACGTTGTTATATTAAACTAATGGATAATAAGGGTAGCGCTTATTATTATAGACTACGGATCTTACTTATTACTAGACAGCAAAATAAAAACTTTCTACCTGTATACCAATAAACTGGCCTGAAATAAAAATGTAATTTCTCTCTTGAAATGTTTAATAAAAAATAGTCTAATGTTTTTGCTGTTTTAGATTACACCTTTCTACCTGAATACCAACAAACTTGCTTGAAATAGAAATGTAATTTCTTTCATGAAATGTTTAATAAAAATTCGTCTAATGTTTTTGCTGTTTCAGTTTACACCAACATTCAATTCTGTCACGAATGCATAAAATCCGCAGTCTAATTATCACCTATTGGCTATTCGCTATTCGCTGTGACTCGCGTTGCTTGTTCCACCAGATTGAACGATCGTAAACTCATTTCAGTCTGCAACGATTCCAAAGACAAAGGTAGCCGAGAATGTGAAAGACGAGATACATGAGCATCATGAGCACCATGTCTCTCCAAAAGTTCGACTCGTCGAAGTCGTACCGGTTCAATACCCCTAGGCCATCCGTGATGCAGGGTAATTCAGGGTCGAGTGTTTCGCAAGCTGTGATCATTAAAAAAAAAAGGAAAAAATAAAAAAGAAGCCCACCATTGGTCATCGGTCGCGTCATTGTACAACTATAAGTCCGATCTACTTACATATATTGCGTACTCCGCTCCATTGAAGTATCGTAAGCGCTTCGTTAGAGTACAGCAGCCAGGAAATGTACTTTATCCAACGGATGTATATCGGCAACGACCTAAACGAATCAGGGTTAGCCGAATCGGGTTATCGGAAAATTTCACATTTATTTCATAGTACACGTACTTCGGTACGTGTCATTTTAAGTACACGCCCAGATAGCACTGAGACGTCTTTAAGACGCCTGCCGCAAAACATTTAGACGTCTAAAAGACGCCTCGAAAGTCGCTCGACGGTCGCTGGAAGGTCTTCCGAATGTCTTGTGTTACAAAACGGTACGTCTTAAAGACGTCTTTTAGACGAACTTTTGACGTTTTTAAGGCGTCTTTTAGACGTCTCATTTCAGCAAAATAATGCGTAAAACCGACGTCTCCAAAAGGCGTCTTTTTGGAACGTAACCTGTTCAGACCTAAAACAGACGTAAAAACGACGTCTAAAAGACGACGTGTGCTATCTGGGCGGGTACACGTGTACAAATTAATATATATTTAAATATGCGTCTACTATTTCACTTTAAAAATGACGTTTAACCCTCTGCACTCGGAGCTATTTTAATTAAAAAATTAAACGTTTCTTCCGGCCTAGAATAATTCGATTCTATATTATTTCTTTCATTTTATGGATATGAAATTAATGTAATACCTGATAGAATACTTAAATGTTTAGTAGTTGATTGGATACCATATATTTAATAATAATTAATCTAAACAATATTGAGTACAATACTGAGTTACCACTCGAATGCTAAGAGTTAAATATATTGTTGTAACGACAACCGCGGAATTTGTGAAAACATTGTCTCGATACATAAATTAATATCAGTGTTCTAAAAATTATACAAACTAAAATGAGGATGCATAAATGGACGTGTAGTTAAATGCACGTAAAATAGCACGCACTGAAGTACGTGTATGTAAATACACATGTACACGTGTGTTAAAAACACACGTTCAAAACCACAATCTCTAATGCAAAGACTACGTACCCGAGTTTCAGGAACGGGCCCATACTGATCATCAGAATGTAGTCGAAAGGCACCAAGTACGCCATCGCCAGCGGTACGCTTTCGAACGCTGTCGAAAAGAAGCAACCTGAAATCAAAAATCAATAAATAAAGTAAGGGTGTATAAAAAGTAATGGTCGTCCGTCCTAGGGGTGAATTTACACCTCTGGATCGGTAGACATTCGTAGGAGAAACTTACCGCAAAATTGTTTATAACAAAGAAAATTGTTGTTAAAGTTTTTTTTTACATCAACGCCTTCTACTCATCGAAAAGAGAAAAAGTTTGAAAGGAGCCGTTTGTCGTAAACAAATAGTTTATTGAGATATAAGCTGTTAAAGTTTTTGCAAGATATGGTTGTGTGGAATTATACGTATAGACAAAAGCCTACTACTACAGTCCACACGTCCGTGTCGATGAGACAGAACATGATCGTGTGCGTGCCACGAGACGTTCGGGCAGAGGTGGGCATTATTTGGCGAAACAAATATTTCAAAAACTATTGAATATATTAGATTTTATTTTGCTTAAAGAAAATAGTATTTTAATTGAGATATACAATTTCGAAAATAAAATGTTTCTATTTGAACAATCTGAAACCTGAAAATAAAATATTTCTATTTCAACAATTTGATCCACAAAATAAAATGTTTCTATTTGAACAATCTGAAATGCGTAATAAAATATTTTATTTTTTGCATTGTTGTAATACTCTGAGACACCGCGTAAACATACTGTCTAGCTTATCGTTAAGAAGCGATTTACACTCATAAATGTATTGAATTCGAACCACTAATTTCAGCAATAATATGTAAAATTGAAATTGAAAACAAAGACGAAATACAAATATTTTCAATATTCTTCAAATAAAATACTATTTTCAAAAATTACTGCATCAAATAAAATATTTGATTTTCAAAGTTGTACACATACTTTAAACTAAATAGGATTATTTACTATTTACTATTTAAAATACTATTTTCCCGAGCACTGCGTACGGGCCTAGCGATGAATGTCCCTTTAAATTTCGTTTGCCTCGTGGCACGCACACGATCATGTTCTGTCTCATCGACACGGACGTGTGGACTGTAGTAGTAGACTTTTGTTTATATGTATAATTACACACAATCAAATTTTGCAAAAACTTTAACAGCTAATATCTCAATAACTATTTGTTCCTTTGATACTTTTTCTCTTCTCGATGAGTAGAAGGCGTTGACGTAAAAAAAAACTTTAACAATAATTTTCTTTGTTATAAACAATTTTGCGGCAAGTTTCTCTTACAAATGTCTACCGATCCAGAGGTGTAGATTCATCCCTAGGACGGATGACCATTACTTTTTATACAAACTGTACGTATCTAGACTCTAAAGCAGTGATGGCGAACCATTTTGAAGAGTGGGTCACAATTATTTTTATTTCTTTTTTAAATACTAGCCTGCGGGTCATAAGGCAGTGGCTTCAATTAGAAAGGGGTGGGGGGTAAAAAGGGTGCCAATTATTTCGAAACATCAAACATTTTGTTAAGAGATAAAGTTGACAGTTGTTTCTTATTGGTTCTCACTTTTGAAATAATCTAAAAATGGTCTCAGTTTCCTTTCTGATTTATAACTTTAACTTTTGCACACACATTCCACTTGGATTTTTGTTATATTTTATTTATATATTTTATTTTCATTTATTTATTAACTTTCCATAAACCTGACATTACTTATTTACATTTTATAATTGTTTAATATTATCGATTATCTTTTCTCTCTGTTATAATTGAAAAATGAACGTTACAATAAACGCGTAGGTCACTTACAAAGCCTTCGTGAGTCGGTATCTGACCCGCGCGTCATAGGTTCGCCACCACTGCGCTAAAGTATCGCGTTCACGCCGAATAATTCGACTCGGGCGCGTGTTCGAAATCAAGAGATTCACCGCAAGCGGTCGATACGTTAATCGTAAGCAGAATGACGAGCAAGGTGAGACCAAACGCTTCCATGGTGTCCCGTAATCCTGCCAACCAGTATATTATCGACGTGAACAATAGCGGCTCCACTATCAATCCAGGTACCTGCAATGCTAATCTTCGGTGAAATGGAAAGACTAGGGAATCAGAAAATGGAGAATCAGTTTTCGATTCCCAAGATGAGGTCGAACGGCGACGGTACTTGCCAGCGAAAGCATTCGCGCGACGTAATAAAGATGAATCGGATACATTCCGGCTCGGTACTCTCTTCGTAGGAGTGGTAATTGCTGGGGTAGCAGGGCGAGCGTAGCGTACATTGGGAAGAAGGCGTTTTCGGACACTAGGATAAAAACGACACCCTGCGTAGCTTGGATTCCTAGTTGATCGGGATTCAGGGCACCCACGAAGCACAGTCCAGCAATTAGAGCGACGCTCTGCAAAATTTCCAATCCGGTCTGTACCGCCTTGTATCTAACTTCTGCGGTCTCTGTACCCTCTGATCGTAGTTTCTTAGAATTAATTATCTAGAACGGTCTCCAGTTTCAACAGGTTTCTCTACTCACCACCTTCTGAAGGATTCTGATCAGCTGCAAAGACGGATCTCTCAAAACTTGCAAGAAATCTCGATAAACCAGCCAGTAAAGTCTCGAACAATAACGCTGTCTTTTCCTGTCGAAATGAAACACGTAATCGGTTATGTTGTAAATACTTGACGAAGGTATTTGCGTTGAAATTCACCGTGAATACTCACCAGATAGACTTTCCGTCGATAAGCATCCTCACCGTCGACTGAAACGTAAGTATATCGATGAAATCCAAGAGGATTCGTACATTCTGTCTATTCTATTCTATTCTACTGTCCAGGGCACGTGTTATTATAAAGGTGCTTACTGTCGAGGACTGCTCCGATGGAATTTCCTTGTCTAGAATCCGATCAATTTCCCTGGACAGATCGCTCGTCGAGAAGAAGTCGCACAGCTTCCGCGCAGACCCTTTGCCATCGTTCTCAGCCTCCGACCCGGCAGCCACCGTCGCTATCAAGAAATCCGCGGGGTTGTAATTTCGAGGACATACGTAACCCTGACTGGCAGACCGAGAACAAAGTACAGGGGCGCAATTAGGTACAATCGGCTTTCTTCACAATCCACAGAGTACGCGGCGGCTACCTTTGAAAAAATTGCACCGCTTGTTCCGTACGACCGGCAAATGCCAGCCGACCGTCCGCGATCAGGATCACGCGGTCGAACGAATCAAATATAGCGGAGCTCGGTTGGTGTATGGTGCACAACACGGTGTTGCGGCCTTTCGTGGCAAAACACTTCAACTGTGAGATCAAAGAGTTCGCCGAATGGGAATCTTGCCCTGTTGTAGGTTCGTCCAAGAAGAGTATCTTCGGATCGATCAGCAACTAGAAAAATCCATAACAGCGTCTCTTTGTTTCTCTTGTTGGAAACATCATACGTGGAACACCGCTATTCAACCGTTGACGTTGATGTTGACGATGACGTTATTGACTGCGTCTCCTAGACAGACGACACTCGCGCGTGACTGCACACAGTCATCACAGTACACTCACACACCGCTAGACCACTTATACATTAATTATACGTACGGGAGGATTGCAAGGGTCCAGGGTTCCACTCCTGATTTCTCAATAATGCAAAGATAGGGTTTCTTAGTAGTCAAAATCGCTAGATGAAAGATCGATCTAGGGGGCTATTTGTCTGAAAAGTTCTACTTTTACGTATACGACGCGTAATTCTCATTATTCGGCAGCATGTCGCGGAGCCACGCGAAGCAATGGACGGATGACGGTGCTGCCGCCTATCGTGGCTGTCGATATGCTGCCGAATAATGAGAATTACGCGTCGGAAACGTAAAAGTAGGACTTTTGAGGCACATAGCCCCCTAGATTGATCTTTCATCTTGCGATTTTGACTACTAAGAAACCCCGTCTTTGCATTATTGAGAAATCAGGAGTGGAATCCCGGACCCTTGCAATCCTCGCGAACGTATACGTGGTCTAGCGGTGTGTGAGTGTACTGTGGTGACTGTGTGCAGTCACGCGCGAGTGTCGTCTGTCTAGGAAACGCAATCCTTAACGTGAACTGCTTCTTTTCTGTTCGCAAAGCGAAAGCGAGAACGAGAACGATAACGATAGCGATAGCGTAAGCGAGATCAAAACATATACGGGTCTTTCTTACTTCGGTGGCGAACGCCAATCTCTTCTTCTCACCGCCGGATAATACTTTGTCGTCGACGCCGTTCCCGATTCGTACGTCGCGTCTACCGTTCAAACCAACGTTTTGCAGCAAACGATCAATCTTGTCACGGATCTCGGACATTCGCGTTCTTCCGTCTAGTTTCATGCGAGCCTGCAACGTTCAAAGTTGCGTACGCGTATAACGAAACGTACCGCACAGGGTGCAGACCACGAAGCGTGATCAGCTTAGATTATTCTGCCGTTAGTGGTTCGATCGGAAGTTCTTTCAGCTAAAATAACATGGTTCAAGGAGACCTTTAAAATGGTTGTACACTTTGAGTTGTCAAGGTCACCTTCAGTTTTGTATAGATAAATCTAAGAAGATCGAAGAGTAATTTGTTAACCTTTTACGCGAGTGTATTGCTGCTAGCGGACATCATTTTGAGCATCGATTCCATTAAGGTAAATTATATTTTTTAATGTTGCTTGCCGAATTCGTCTCGGTATCTTCTAACAGCTGGATATAGGAAAACTTTAGGTTGATCTATAGACGAACGAAGGTGACTCAGATTGCTCTGAAAGAATAAGTTTGACAAAAAGTTTACCTTAAAGCTTCCCTTGAACCATATTATTTTATCTAAAAAAAAATGCGGTGCAACCACTAACGGCAGAATAATCTTCTAAAAGCTGAGTATAGGAAAATTGTAGGTTGACCTACAGAAGATCGAAGGTGACTTTGATTGCTCTGAACGAATAAGGTTGACAAAAAATTTACCTTGAAGCGTTCTTTGAACCAAGTTATTTTAGCTAAAAAAAATGCTATGCAACCACTAATGGCAGAATAATTTTCTAAAAGCTGAGTACAGGAAAATTGTAGGTTGACCTACAGAAGATCGAAGGTGACTTTGATTGCTCTGCAAGAATAAGGTTGACAAAAAGTTTACCTTAAAGCTTCCCTTGAACCATATTATTCTATCTAAAAAAAAATGCGGTGCAACCACTAACGGCAGAATAATCTTCTAAAAGCTGAGTATAGGAAAATTGTAGGTTGACCTACAGAAGATCGAAGGTGACTTTGATTGCTCTGAAAGAATAAGGTTGATACAAACATTACCTTAAAGCTTTCCTTGAACCAAGTTATTTTACCTAACAAAAATGCGATGCAACCACTAACAGCAGAATAATTTTCTAAAAGCTGAGTATAGGAAAATTGTAGGTTGACCTACGGAAGATCGAAGGTGATTTTGATTGCTCTGAAAGAATAAGGTTGACACAAAAATTACCTTAAAGCTTTCCTTGAACCATATTATTTTATCTAAAAAAAATGCGATGCAACCACTAACGGCAGAATAATCTTCTAAAAGCTGAGTATAGGAAAATTGTAGGTTGACCTACAGAAGATCGAAAGTGACTTTGATTCCTCTGAAAGAATAAGGTTGACAAAAAATTTATCTTAAAGCTTTTCTTGAACCATATTATTTTAGCTAAAAAAATGCGATGCAACCACTAATAGCAGAATAATCTGAGGTGATCACGCTTCGTTGTCCACCCTGTATAGTACAGGTATAGGGCATAGGGCTTAGAGGGTAGTAGCAAAGGTAGAGGTACGTACATCGCGCGTACACACATACATAGTATATATTAATGTGCAATTCGCGTAATTTCGCACAGTCCATATCGTACCATGAACCAAAGATGTTCGATCACCGTCATGGTTTCAACGAATATATCTTCTTGATGCATGTAACCGCTGTTTGCCATCATGTACGGCGAATCTACCGGCGCACCGTTCGCACGAACGTCCCCATGAACCAAAACTTCGGCTAAATCGTGCGATCAGGAAAACAAGCGAACAAGCGATTACAGACGGAGAGGTAGAATCGAATTTCAAGAGATACTTCCAATCTCTTCGAGTCTTATCGTTAGGGTACGATACTCACGTCCATTGCGAAAAGCCAACGCGGTCATCAACGAACTTTTGCCAGCTCCGCTGCGTTGAAAAATCCAGAAATAATGGCATAAATATCCCGTATCGCGTGAACGCTGCACAGGGGAGTATTTGTCTCAAAAAGTTGGCCAAAATACGATTTTTATAATCTTTTGTAAGGTGAAAAATTTTAGTTACCCGAGCAATTGGAATATATGAACAACAATGTATGTTCAATGGGTGTGCGGGTACACGAAATTTCGCGTCGAGTCGGGTTGGGTCGGGATCCCCCAAGTTTACAAAGTTCGGGTACCCGAAGTGGCAATCAGGTCGAGTTGGGATCTCGAAAGTTCGCAATATTCAGGTACTCGAGGTTAAAGTTGTATTTATATAAGTATAATGCTGTTTTCGCAGGTTCAGAATGATTTTTGTATTTTAGTGTAATCGGTTATCGAACTTCGGTTTCAAGCAAGACATCGTAATATGCACAGAGTTTTTTTATCGCTGATTTGATCAAAGACTTGTCCCAACTTTAACTTTGACTACCCGAATATTGCAAACTTTCGTAACCCCGACTCGACCCGACTCGATTACCATTTCGGGTACCCGAACTTTATAAACTTTCGGGATCCCGAACAAATTTTCCGACCCGACCCGAACCCGAAACGGGTACTCGCACACCCCTACAATGTACCAGTTTTATTTTTTGTTGTTTATGTACTCGTGTAGCGTAGTTGTGTACTTCGACTGTATGTGACGAAGATGCTGTGTTAATATTTTCTTTAGAGACACTTTTTAGACAGATATACATTATAGTTTTCAGCACTTTTCACTTCCTTATTGTTTGCCTGTTTAAAATTATTCAAATTTGAAGATGGCCTACTACTTACTGCAATATTTCGCATATTTGTAGAATTTTCAAGAAAGAAATTCTTAGGCTTCCAAGTGATGTTCTTTTTTGCGCCATTGGAAACTGTAAAGATTTCTGTTAACAATGCGAAAAGAATTGGCTGCCAAGATGTGCCAATACGGCTTTTGCGTCGCGGTCACACTGAAAATGTCCAATAGTTACCACGATTTTTCGGGCAGAGCCGATAATTAATGAATAATTAATAAATAATCTGGCAAAAACATGTTTCGGACAAAAGTGAATCGGTATTCAGTCATCTATAAATCCCAATACAAAAATGATAAAACAATTTTTTTGAATAAAACATGATGGTCTACTTAATTTTTTAAATGCCACTATGTATTTTTTATTACATATTATTGTAGCTGACGTCGAGACGAATCCAATGACTCACTACACTATGCATGCAAATCTTAAGATATCGCTAAAATAGTTTTAGCCAACTTTTCGGAGCAAATACTCCACTGTGCGTCGTAGGAGCTGCAACTTTACCTCGCGCCGATTATAGCTGTCAAATCGCCGGGCCTCGCCGCACCTCGCACTGAAATCGATCGTCCATCGTAACGTTACCCACCAGTGATCTAGCTTAGCGTCGAAATCAAATGGAACGCACCATTGTAAATTAGTTGTTTGCATACGTTTCTTCTTCCGCGGTCCATCGCGTAAACCGAAACATCTCGCCAAGTTAGCGTGACGCCGTTGGCGTTCGTTTCCTCCTCTTTTCTGTCTTGATCGTCATCGTTGATCCCGGATCGTTGAATCTCTTCTGAAACGTTCATTGCGATCAGCAAATCGTTTCTTGTTCGATTCTGTTTCCCTCTAGCCCTCCAGAAATCGGTTTCTTCAATCGTTCAAATTCGGCCGCCTCGGTTCACCGGCATATTTCTACGATCCACCGTGCCTATGTACATATATATATACTTCGAAATTGTTTAAACCGAAAAAAACCGACTAACCGAACACGACCGAACGACCAACCGAGTCGTTCCGCAAACGGGATTCTTACTGAATCGAGTACGCGGTAGCTCCTACTCGGCCGCTCGAACGTATCCTGTTTCCCCTTATTCCTTCGACCAAGCAGAACCTTCGAATCCACGCGTACCCCGTTGCGATTTACTATACTAATATCATGATCGCATAACCTGCATACATAAGATATATACCTGCATACATAAGATATCGATTCTTTCCAAAACACTAGAAATGTTTGCCAGCAAAAAGTTTACGGATCGTTGGAGATTTGATTTGTCGTGAACGAATCGAACACGATCGATTCTTCCGAAACGACACGATGGCGCGGCGACGACCATTTTAAATGGAAGAATCGTTGTGAAAGAGAAACGTTCTATCGATTCTTCTCGCGATGTAGACATACGTGTATTCGAATATACGCCTGTATAATGTGTTTACGTTTCGTTACACGGTTACAGTCCCGACCATAGAAGTCATGGCTGAAAACTACCTCAAACTCTAGAGCTGCATGAAAAAGCTACAAAAGACTGGCGACGAGGAGAGACATGGAAGCACCGAACGAGGCCAGATTAGACGCATTACAGTAATCGAAGACGGAAACCTTATACTTGTCTCGTGCAAGGATTACGTCGCGGGCATGCTTCGATGGGACGCGGCGGGTACTTTTTATCATGCGTGCACAACTGTACGTCTTATGTCTTGATTCTTTTCGTAATGGCTTTCTCGAACTACTTCTTCAGCTACAGGTGACAGGTTACAGGATACAGGAGCAAGGAGCGTGACGGTCTCCCGATTTTCAACGATCAAAGAAATCGATTTCGCTCGTATCGCGAATTCATCAGGCTTCTTTCTATAATATTGTACGCGTTGAAATCGATCATCGGACAAACGCACTCGGTACATGCGTAGCTAGATTGCAATTTCTTTCTCGTTTGAATGTGCGCTCTCGCACGGTATAAGTAACAACCGGTTTATCAAAGATATCGGAGTCTACGCTTGGAAGGGTGGCCAACCAAGGTGTTTGTTACCGGCCATCCACAAGAGGTTCACAGCCCGCAACAAGTAACAGGAAATACCGAGACACGCGTTTCGTTGTGTTGCGTTGTGTCGCGTTACGTCGCGTCTCGTTCTATATTTGTGCTAGTTTGCCTTTTCGTTTCTTCTGTCTCTCTAACATTGCGGTAAAGGCGTGCCGCTGGGTACAACGGGAATGAGACGGCCGATGCCTGTAAGGGAAAACCTGCTTCGTCGATTTGGTCGTCTATCGAAACAATATCGCACAAACAATAATCTGTTACACCGTATCCTGTACCTCTGTACTTGTACCTCTGTACTTGTACCTATGCTCTTGTATCTGTCAATTTATTTTACCTCCTGTTCCCCTTATCCGATACAGCATCCTTGCTTCACAATTTCTTTCTTCAAGTCTCTGCGATACAATCATGCTATACTATATACTATACGTCGTACAGTGTGCACGTTGGGGTTTCGTTGCGAAGGATAATCACATGTTCCTCGAGGAAATTCGTCAAAGAATTTTCTTTCTTCAAGTTTCTGAGATACAATCATACTATGCTACACTATACTATACTATACGTAGTACAGTATGCACATTGGGATTTCGTTGCGAGGTATAATCACATGTTCCTCGAGGAAATTCGTCAAAGATCTTTTAATTATATCAACACGGGCTATACAAACAAGGAAAACAAATCGACATCGATCGTGTATAGTTGTCGCGTAAACCGCGAGCCGGGCGAAATGAAAATCAAGTTTTTCTCAAAAGGAAAAAAGATTTCCCAAACGATGGTCCTTTGAAACTGCAGCTGTTGCTCCGCGTGCGTGGATGGATGCGTGTGCGCGTTATGCGCGTTTCCTTCCTTCCGTTATTACCATTGCCTGACGCGCCGAGTCTTCGCAAGCAGGGCCAGAAACGCAAGTAAACGAAACACGATGATCAAAGAAAATAGACACGCGATATCCGTCCCGAAATGCTCCTGCAAATGAAAACGAATTTCATGACGAACGCGCGCGACATGTTTCGGTGCGCGTTGGTTGTCCAGTTTTCTTCTCCACTGGAAAAGGGATAGAATGGAATACGGTCGGAACTGGAACATGGTTCAAGGAGACCTTTTAAAATGGTTGTGCACTTTGAGTTGTCAAGGTCACCTTCAGTTTTCTACAGGTAAATCTAAAAAGATCGAAAAATAATTTGTTAACCTTTCACGCGAGTGTATTGCTGCTAGCGGACACCATTTTGAGCATCGATTGAATTAAGGTAAATTATATTTTTTAATGTTGCTTGCCGAATTCGACTCGGTACCTTCTAAAAGCTGGGTATAGGAACTGTCCACACTGGAAAAGGGATAGAATGGAATACTGTCGGAACTGGAACAAACCTCTTTGAAGTTGAACGTTTGGAGAACCATTCGTCCTGTCTTGGGGCACGTTGCGTTGCTTCTCGTGCACGCTATAGATTCCACGTCTGACCACTGATTGATCAGGAGAGCTTCGTTGCCGTATCGAAACCAGGACAAGTAGGAGAACCACTCGAAGTAAATAGGAACGGATCTGTAATAAACATAAGCGCGTTAACAACTTGCACGTCTTACACCTGTTCGTAAGGGTATGCGTTCTTACGCTGTGTTCAAGAAGAATCCACCGAACAGTAGGAACGGTATGATTACTGGGGGTCCGATGGACAATGCCATCGATAAGTTGCCGCTGATGCAGGATATCAAGTAGCCTGAAAAATCGTGTACATTGAGACGAACGGAAGACTACGTTGCTCGAACAAGAGCGATGCTCACCGAAAGACGTGGAGACGTTTGCGACTAGCGCAACGATTCCAGCGGTAATGAAGAAGTGGTCGACTCCAGGATGCAGTCCAATCATTGGATAGGCGACGACGGTGAACAGCAACGGCACAGCTACGAAGATGGGCGCTTCCGCCAACGTTTTACAGAGAAAATACACGTCGGTACGATACATGCCGTTCCGATGTTCCCGCAAAAATATCGGCAATTCTGCGCAGAACACCTACATCGCAAAATACCTAGATTTTATCGATCGTTCATCTTCCCGTTGATCAGTTTTCGATTTGTAGTTAACGGATCTTACATTGATAACGGCGAAAACGTTTTGAAAAGTCATGTTCGTGAGAAAAATGAACAGAGCACCGTTCACGTTCATCACCCCGTCTTGGTCGAGCCGTTGATCGAAATACACGATTCCGATGAGAAACGACACCATCTGCGACAAGGATAGATTTACAAAATGGACATTGTTCTCTCTCCCTTGATCGCTCTCTCTCCCTCTCTCCTTATTCCTCGCTATATTCGCAGGACAAATAAATTTCTTTCGGCAGCGCAACAACGTACAACGGTCTGCAGCAACCGAATTTTGATGAGGATGGGCTCCTTGATGACGGACAGCCACGATCGCCAGAGAACCGCGCGAAATTGCTCGCACCAAGTGGCCTTGTACGGCGATCGGTTGTCATCCGGATACTTCGAATCCCGAAGGGTGTCTTCGAATTCGCCATTCACCGCTTCCGCTTCCAACGCGACCTTCATACCGTGCTCGCTCTTTTGGAACGCGTCGCACACGGTATGAATAGCATGCCGGCAGGACGATTCTCGGCCTGGGACAACGGCCAGCACTTGCACAAAATAATCTGCCGGATTGTAGTTGCTCGGGCAAGCTGCGCCCAATCTGGAAGAATCGATCGACCAACGTGACAACCGAACGAAACTTTCTGTAATAGATTCGCGTCTTTCGACGCAACTCACGTCTCGAAGAAAACGCAAGCTTGCGAAGCCGTGCCCATGAAGGCTACTCTTCCTTCGGCCATCAGCAGAATTCTGTCAAAGAGAGCAAACAGTTCCGAGGAGGGTTGATGCAATGTAGCAACGATCGTTTTACCTCGCGCTACAATACAATCGTAAACAATAGAACAACAAGTTGACAAGTCCGCGAAATTTTGATCGAGCAGAATCAGATAATAGGATAGAAAATAGAGTAGAATCGAATCGCGTATCGGATCATGTATTGATTGGATCACGCACCGGCTAAAGTCTTTAAAACGGAGACCACCTGATGCGCCATAAACGAATCCAACCCGGACGTCGGTTCGTCGCAAAACATGAGCGGAGGATCGGTGAGAACCTCGGACGCGAACGACAATCGTTTCATCTCTCCGCCGGAGAGACCTTTAATTCTTCCTGGCTGTCCGATCACGGTATTCCGGCATTTCGTCAGGGCAAGCTGCAACAAACGGTAACAAGTGAAAAGTATCGGCACGGTGTGTCTATCGTTGCTACGAATACATTGAAACTTCGAAACGATTCGGATGTTCATCGTCCCCCACCTCGTTGATCACGTCGTTCACTCGCTCGACTCTTTGCTCCATAGGTATTCTTCGATCCATGCGAACCATCGCTTGGAAGAGGAGATGTTCCTTGACGGTTAGCGTGCCAACGAACAAATCGTCCTGTTGCACGTAAGCGGTTCTAGACGTTAGCATCGTGGAGGAGACTCTTCGACCGTTGGCTGCCATTACACCGGCGACGATTACACCGCGGGTCGAACGAAACGTCAACGCGTTCAACAACGTGGTTTTACCGGCCCCCGATGATCCCATGATCACCAACAATTCTCCTGGGTAGGCTACCCCACACACTACAACAGAACGTTCGATTTGGATTTTGATATACAACAGTTTCCGGTTTTGTTTCCATTCGTTCCGATATTCTGATCTCGTACCATCTTTCAGTAGATGTTTCCGTTCAATCGATTTCTTTTTGCGTAGGAAAGCTCGATCGAAAACGGTCTCGTTGTTCTTAGCAGTGTACACATTCAAATCGCTCCAGGTGTACGTAATCGACTCGTTTATAAGAGAGCGGGGAGATACCGGATCTCCGAGAAGATTCAGAGTACGTGAGATCGGTTTCAATTTCAGGAAGGTCCTGCTGTTTGTCCCGCGTCGCGAATCATCCCTTCTATCCTCTTCCTACGGATTAAATACTTGTTCGTGGTATTCTTTGATTAGTGAAGCGCATTCGTAAAAGGGAACCCCTAAAAGGACGCCTGAAGCCAATCGCGACTCACCGGCGACCCATGGGACGCGACGATTAAAGCAGAGTCGAATGTCGACGATAACGCAGATATATTTTATTCTTTATATCGCTTACCACTGTAATCGCATCGTAGGAGACTGCTTGCGGTTTATTTCCGTAGGTGGTTAACACTCTTGTGGAAAGCAGCGGCTCCGTCTCTTCCGTAGCGGTCATTTTCTTTTCTAGTTTTCCTTAACTTGTCTTTCGCTTTTCCTCGAGACCGTCGCGCAGCACGCACACAGCGTCATTCGATAGACGCGTTTCTCTCAAGGTGATTCCGAGCTGCAGAATCCTCTTTTTCCCGCGAGTACAACTTATCATGTAACGTAACTGCTTCGGAGGGGAGGCTTCGAAACCTCTCTTTCGTCGCGATCAATCGGTAAATTCTAATATGATAGTTGCAACAATAACAACAACAACAAAACTAATGGTAATAACAAAAGCAAGAACAATTACTACAGCTACTACGACTACGATAAGAAAAACAACCGGAGGCCCCTACAAACCGTGAAAACGATTCGATACGATTCGAGATTGTACGACTCGGCGCGGTCAACTCGATGCATGACAACGCACCGCAGAACTTTGATGCATTCTCGGATTGCCTGTCTCCCACCTTCTGTCCGCCGTGTTGCGTCTCCGCCTGTCGTTCCACTACTTTGCGTTAGCTTATGTAACGCGACTCCACGGATCCACGAGCTTACCGACAACGCGACCAATAACGAGGCAAAAGAATCTGCACAACGGCCTTGCATGCATAATCACCTCCGAGATATGTGATCGTCGTCTAGCAAAAGGGATCGATGATGGTAATTGAAAGAACAGGATGAAGAATGACTTTGTTTATTGTTATAGATACAATAGTATTTCCAGCGTTTGAAATGTCTAGGATTCTTCGGTGTTGTTTCACTTGCCTGTCGGTTTCGATTTCGATTCCAATTTCTATTTCAATTGTTACTTCAACTTTGATTTTGGTCGGAAGGTATAAAGAGCGTCGTCGTGTGTCGACAGAGCAACGACATTACGATAATCTGACGCGAGATACGGTATTGTGCCGTTTCCGCAACGAGACATTTCTAGCGTATGTGTACAAACGGCCGCGCGCGTATATTCTTTTCAGGAATCCGCAATGTCAATCAATGATATGTACCGTATACATCTTCCTATTCATATTCATACTCGTGCTCATACTCATACTGATGCTGATACTCACACACACTCATACTAACGCTCGCATTCACACCCACAATCATATTCACACTGCACTCGCACTCATGTTCGTACTCTTATTTATATTCCTATGTCTATACCTATTCGTATTCGTATTCCGCTACCGTTACCGTTTCCCAACGCGATAAAAAATGTCAGAGTACAGCGGGGAAAGGCGAAGCGGCAATCTCTGTCCCGCGATACACGCGTACGAGAGAAAGGCAACCGTTGTCCGATCGATAAACGATATCGACTCAAACAGATCGCTCCTTCTCTGACCTCTCTCGTTCCTCCATCTCGAGGGTACTTCATAGGTCTCCGTCGGTAAGAATCCCTTTGTTCGGAGTTCCATTTGTATTTACTTTTGGCTGTGCTTCTTCGTTCGACATACATCGATTCTGACCATTTCTCCATCTCGCGTCTCCGTTTTCGTTTCGGTGTCTGCTGTTTCATTTTAGCTGTCTTGTTGAGCTTTGCGTTTGATTCGCTCGCACCGGTTCACGTGGTTTTGTTATTTTTCGACATGTTATGAGAAGCCCAGTTCAACGAAGTTTTCCACGAATTGCAAAGAGCTTCGTCAAATTTGCTTCTAAAGTGCTTCTGTGCTTCGCTTTCGGACATCTCGAGTACCTGTTACAAACCGTCAACGAGCCAAATTATTACCATTGTTATTGTTGTTGTTGTTATTATTAAATAAGCGATACTTACCAACGTGTCCCTTAAATAATTCAAATCTTTTTCGGAAGATAATTCTGGCAGTCCCGTCGAGATCATCATGGCGAACAAAGACAATATCAAACCTCCGTGTTGCCGCAACACTAGGAAAGCTTCCTCGCAATTTCTTTGAAATCGCTGAAATTCGACCGCTTGGCCCTTCTTCGTTTGTCCCTTGTTTATTACGTGAACGAAATCGTTGGTCAAAACGAAAGGCACGCGTTCACGTCTGAATCCAAATTTTTCTTTAAAATGTCCAAGTATGTGACCGAAATCAACGTGAAATAGTTGGCCAGTTTTCTTCACCATTATATTGTCTGAATGTCGATCCGCGATTCCAAGTACGTACGTGGCCACACAGTAGCCCGCGCAGCTCAACGTGAACTCCTCGATAGCTTTGTTCAACGCTGCTTCCGTGTGATTGTGATCTTTTAGCCACGCGAGCAGAGAACCTCGCCTGAAGCAAGCAATCGAAAAGTACAACACAATTAAGACTTTGTTCAGTTCGTCGATACCGAAAGATCAACGAAAACAATCGATCAATGGGATCGTTTCGTTACATTACGTTACGTTTGTATCCACGCACCTAAACGCAGCCGTTGCCGAAAACGTGCCCTTCTCTTTCTGAATGTTCGCTATCGTTTCCGCATTCAATACCACTTCGATCATTCCGACTCTGTTCTCCGTCGATATGCAACCGTAAGGATTCATTCGTAAATCCAGACCCTCTCTCTTCCACAGTTTGTCCATGATTCGTAGCATCTGAAGCGTAAGCATGTCTTGTCTCAAGTCGTCCCCATGCTTCAGTATCAAGTAAATGTCGTCACCGAATGGATCATCGTTTTCAAAAACAAGCCAAAGCGGTCGCATTTTACTGTCCATCACTCTACATTTCTCAATTCTGTAAGCCGAATATCATATCGCCGAAAAGTAGGAACCATATCATCGTCGATAGATCACTTTCACTCGAATCGCTATCGTAACTATCGTATACACTATACGAGATGTATATACATATATGTATAATATTATACAATACTAAACTAAATTAAATGATACATGCGTCAATTGTTATTGTTCGACCACGAATCTTCTTCGTGGCAATCAACTTACTTGATGCGTTTCCATCGGAAACTCGGATCCAGCGGGTTCAGAACGCTCGAGAGCGCTTCTTGGCAGTGTGGTTCCTGAATGTACTCTTGGAACACTTGCAGGGCGACTTTACGATCTTTTCTTTGCTTGATTTGCTCGGAAGCAAATTTTAGCTTTCCTAGGCAATCCATCTGTTTGAAAAGCGATCGCATGTGTTGCTGACTTCCTCTACAATAGGCTTCTAATATCAAACCGAACCGAACGGATACAGCCCCTACTTGCATTTCGGATCTGCGAATCAAAAAGGTGTCGAAAAGCTGTTCACTTGCTCGCTCGAACGCGAGCCTAACACGTTGAACAACATTTAAGAACGGTTTCGCGCCGTCAACGACCAATCCCACCAATCAACGCGAGAACGACCGCTGACAACGTGAGAACCGCCACCATACAATACAACAGAGAATTAGATAGGGCAAGACCAAACATTTTGCAAACCTAAGATGCCAAAATAGAAAATGGCCGATTCTCCGATTATTGAGGGCCCGCCTCAGCAAAAACTCGGTCAAGTCGCAAGACAAGAAATTTTCATGTTTCAGTGCTTGCACCAACTGCAGCAGATACAGACTCAAATCTTCATCGCTGACGTCCATCAAGCAACGCACGGCAAAGCTTCGAACGTTTTGATCGGCATAAGCATAATCCAATAATTCGAGTGCTTTCTCCACCGGTAATTTTGGCCATTGTTGAACCAACGCTGTAGCTTCGGCCACCTCACTGTTATACACGTCCAAAAAGAAGAAAGAAAAACACAGTGAAACTTCATTCCTTCACCTAGTATACGTATACGACTATGCACACACGCACATGTGCGCGTTAATAGTCTATCCAATGCCAAGATTTTCACCTATAATCGTTCCATTCGACGCAATGCAACAGTTTCGCCAAAAGCGTGGGAATTTTGTGAAGGCAGTGATGCCGTAACGTCCACATGATCTTTCGTTCTTGTTCGTGTAACTCGTGCAACGGATCTCTATCTGCTAATAGTCGAAGCTGCTCGAGTTGTTGAAGCTTCCCAACGTCAGAGTCTTGGTCCGGTTCCTCTTGAATCGATCGTTCAGCGGACGATTCGTGCAACTTTCTCGCGTATTCGACCATTTTCTCCGGTGTCGGGTACAGAACGGACTTTTCCTTTCCGTAACTAAATATTGTACCAAACAGAAGCTAGATATAGCTCGAATCTACGAGACCAAACAAACAGAGAAAAAGAAAAGGGAGAGAGAGAGAGAGAGAGAGAGAGAGAGAAGAAAGACGAAAAGAACGATGGATGGAACAAATTCAACAGAACTCACTTTGGAAATGTTAACATGAGAGCAGATGCTCTATCTATATGAGGATTTGACACTACCGTTCCAAGGGGGTGCAGTAGATCATCGTTTTGCATGTCCTCTGCGTACGTCCACGTGTAAAGTGTCATCGCTCCGGTTTTCAATTGAGACTTAAAATCGTATATAGTTGTGTTGGCCCAACACAATGGGTTTATAAAAACTTCTTGTTTCGTGTCTCTGACCAATCTACGACTTTTCAGTCCTTTTGCGGTTTTACTGATTTCGTATAAAACGAAACACAGCCTCGCCATCCGCGGTATGTCTCGCACTTTAATGTCGAATCTCAAAGTTTCCTCCCACTCGCAACTACCGTCCGCGTTCACAACCGTCTCTTTCGTCTTCTGACTCTCGCACAACGATTTCCCGCCGTGAAAAACTCCAGCCTGAACTCCGATCTGTAGGTCGATCGTTTCAAACGAGAACAAACAAGTATACGTTCGACAATAGTACAACATGAAACAATACGATAGGATACGATTACGATAGGATTAATGCGCCCTACCTCGACGGTACGATGAGCGGCATCGCAGTTCAATCGCGATATTCCGTTCACTATGAAAGAGAACGGTTCCTCGATTTTCCAAGCAGATATATGTTTACCCTTCTTGCGTAGAGTCAATGTAGAAAATGAAGGCCTCGTACGTTGCAAACCATCCGTTTCTGCATTCTCTACAGCAGTCTCCTGATCGACGGAAACACTGTCTTTGCTTAACGTAACCAACGTTGGTAGAATGTCTTTTGCTAAACAGTCCTGAATATAACTGAACTGTATCAAGGGATACTCTCCTATTAAATATTCCTCTTGTCCACAGACCTTCAGCGTAAAGTCGCTCGGATGTCCTCGAGACATAAAGGTATTTGCCCGTTTGTTTAAAATGGACACCAACAACTGGTACGGCGTCATAGTATGCGACATTTGAAACGTGAACGCTGTCTGAAAATTATAAAAATTTCATTCGCATTTATCATTTAAAATCCCTTCTCTCCTTCCCGCCCACTTGCAACCCGCCAATCACGCTCCTCGATAACGCTGCACCGTTGACAAGAGTCAGTTTCTTTTCCCGCCACTTTTTCGTCGCGCCACTTCGCGCCTTTTCATGACAAGCCACGTGCGGTTTATAACCTAATGGACCAATGTCAAATACACTCGACTCGTGTGTCGCGACAATTTCAACTTTCTTTTCAGCCTAACCGTTGGATTGTTGCAAAAAACGCTCGAGCCTTTGTTTATTGACATATCGAAAACGCGCGCTGTTTACTATTTAGTAGAGGCAACGCATGCGCGCACGAACGTCGGAGATTCGTTTCGATAAAAAATCCAGAATTTCGCCTTTTGTGCTTCAAATATGTCGACGCTCGAGGCAATGAACGAAACGAATAACCAAGAATATAACGATACAGATATTGAAGAGATCAATTCTCCTTCCTATCGTTTGCTGAAAGCTGAAAACGAAAAATGCCGACAAGAAGTACACGATCTAAGAAGAAAACTCGAATTGAGTGGTGTCATGCTTGGAGAAGTTCAAGAGGCGAATGAATTACTTGAGTGCAATTTCGGAGAACAAATTTCGCAAAAGGAAAAAATAATAGGCGACACAAAAGAGAAGTAAATTCATTTTTTGCAAAAGCGACTTTTCTTTCGTAAACCTCTTATCATTCTATTTCGTCGTCTTTTATTTTACAGATTACGCGTTACCACGGAAGAATATGAAAATACGATTTCGGATCTTGAAACAAAATCGGCGGCACAAGCGACAGAAATTCAGCAACTGAACCAACAGATTAATCAACAAAAGAAAACCGAATGCGCGCAAATCGCAGATCAATCGACAAACGTTTCCCTGGAAGCAGACAATGTCTCGCTTAAAAATCGCGTTGATCAACTGACGGCTCAGTTGCGCGAAGAGAAACGGAAATGCGGAATCGCCGAAGAGACGATCAGGGATCTAAGAGCCCAATGCCATCAATTGCAACACGATTTTCGGGTAAGAGATTATAGATCCCTACAGTACTAGAAATTAAATATCCCTATTTCACGTGTATTTAACGTACATGTACTTCATTTTAAGTACGTGGGTACACGTGTACTATTTCAGGCATATTAGATACACGTGAATTAACACTATTAACGCATCCGCATTTTAATTCGTTTTAACTTCTAGGATACAGTTACTAATTTTCGAAAGCAGGATATTGGTATATAAAATAGATACAAAAATTATTTGAAAACTACTTCTACTAAAAAAATGTAATCACTAACCATTCTGACAGTAAACGACTTCTTTTGGGATAACAATATTCTTAGCTGTTGGAAAACACCATTCCACAACAACTGCTGTAAACATACTAGCAACATATCAGTTGCATCCGAAAGATGTTTCTCAACTTCTGGGAATATAGTGACTTCCAAAAGAAATCGACTGTTACCAGAAAATGTAAATATGTTAGTGTTTTTGTATCAAAACAACCGCAGCATCTGTGAAACCATAGTCTTCATACATAAATAAATATCGATGTTCTAAAAATTATGAGAATTAAGTGAAATAGTACACGTGTACCCATATACTTAAAATGACACACATTAAAGTACATGTATATATAAATACACGTGTGTTATTAATACACATTCAAAACCACGATCTCTACTAGAAATACGTAAAAAATACATGTGTATCCTTTATTGACAGGATATCAAGGAACAATTGAACGAGAAATGCACAGATTTGGAGGAGGCTCAAGCAATGATTGCGTCGACTCGTACAGAAGCAGGTTCCCTGAATCTGAATGTAAATCCTACAAATGAGTCATCAAAAGGTATGCAAGTTCATGATCTTATTTCTTCTTTCTATTGTTCCTATTGTTTCTATCAATCTAATCTTTCGTTTCAGGCAACTCGCTTTTTGCTGAGGTAGAAGACCACAGACGAGACATGGTAAATAAAACGAACGCGTTATACCGCAAATACGCCGAAGTGAAACGCACGTGTGCTTTGCAAATGGCAGAGATCACAATGTTGAAGAAGGAACGAGTCTTGACACTTAGCGAATGGAAGAACAACACAGGCAATGTCTCGGCAGAAATGCAAGAGTTGTTGCAGAAATATAAAAGCAGAGTATCGGATCTTGAGAGAAAGCTCAAGTCCGAGATTAAGAAGAACGAACAGCCGGACCAAAAAAACTTAGAATCCGCAACTTTTGCGTAAGTTAAGCTTCGCTTACAAAAATTTCAGATTGGTTTTATTCGATCTAGTTCCACTTACTTACAACGATTCGTGCAGGTACTACCAATCCTTGGTGTTTGCCAAGAAAAAGGAGATAGATGAACTTCGTGTCAAGATAGAAGACCTCTCTACGCATTTGTTGGTACAAGAAGAGACAAAAATGAACATAAGCAAACAACTGCAATATTCTCAATATAAAATTTTTTCATTGGAGGTAATTAATTTTCGATTCTATACCAATTGGAAGATGTGTAAAAAATATCACTTTGTTTTATAGGCTGAGGTACAAGTTTTACAAGGAAAATTCAAGTTAAGTCAAAAAGGGTATAATGCAAACACTGAAACGCAACTCAAAGAATATCAAGACTGTGCCCGTGTTGATAACAATGTAAAGGTTGCAGAGACTAGAGTAGTCTCTGCGCAACAAGAGAATACTGAAGCAATGCTGCAAGACAAAAAAGATATGGATATCTTGGATTCAATGGAAACTGAGAAAACTACTAATCGCAACATTGTTGTGACGCAGATTGCTACATCGAGTGACACAAGTAAAACTAAATGCATAAAAAATGACAACAAAGACAAGAATACATGCCCCGCAAAAACTGTACAATTCAACAAGAATATTGTTTATATATCGACCAATGCCAATATTTAGTAATGCTACTTGCTATTCACGCATTATGATTAAATAAGTCTACTTATATACATAGTAACGCAGCCGTTACGACCCTCGTCAACATATCAAAATAAGAAAAAACCAATATTTGTATGTTTTCTTACCTCTGTGTTCTCGAGTTTTGTAACAAGAACAATATTGCCATCCTTCAAACGACATTCAATGTTCTTTGGGATAGCAGCAGTCGGTGCTAATCGTGTAGGAAATTGGTAACTAACTTTTTCTACCCAAGACATTTTCCTTCTATCCACAGCAACTTCATCCCCTAAAACTCGCATTTTCCATCTAAAGTCGTTCACTTCGGAATTCTTCAGAGCCGCAAACTCGTGCAATCCCTTTCCGATTAATACACCGATTTGCGAATCTAGATTTCTGTCGCTTTTCACACCTTCATGCTCTATTACTTTAAGCAAAGAGCAAAATGGCTTTATGTCGCACAAACGTCTGGTTTCATCTCGCAGCTCTTCAGTTTCGGCATTGGAATTAATACATAAGAATACATAGGACAGAGCATCTTTCAATGTGCCATGAAGAGGATATTTACTGGCTTCGTCCCAAAGATCCTAAACACAAGTCCGTTCCTATTGTAAATTCTCTATAGACCCGATGCTTTGTGTCGCAAGTAAGAAAGATACAGTCGACAGTAGCTTACCTCTTTTATCTCAGCCAAAGTAATGTTACGATTAGTTTCAAATGGTATAACGACTCCATTTGGCATCAAACAAATCAACTGAACGACTTCTGTGAGTGAGTTTTCCCAAAAATTGTATGTATATGCACTTGATGTATGGATCATGTTGCCGGATATTATGAATAAAATGTATAAAAATTCAATGTAACACAGCGGACAATTGCCGAAATATAATTAGTTTAAGAAAGGAGAAAAAAATACATTCTCGAAGTCGCATCGCGACCAAAGATATTCTTTCTTCCTTAGGCAATGTGTCTCCATTGGTTCGAGTGGTAAAGAGTCGCATGACAAACGCCCGTGTTTCATGAAATTTTATCCATCATCTTTACATCCTTAAATACAACTTCATATTTCCTTCCAACTTTTGAAAACTTTCGAACTCCGTTTAATTAATAAACTTGCTTGGTTAGCTATTTGCTTCTAACCGAAATCATCGAGCTTTCCATCGATGTTTACCCCTCGGTATAATACAAGTGTAACTTTGTTTGACTAATCGTGAATGAAATTCATGTGATCGTCTCCCTCTATGTGTGATAACAGCACTAGTCAGCCATTACTTTCACAAATGCATCCCGTATCTGTATTCTGTCTACTACACACGCGCGCACACGAATGTATGCATGCACACAGGCGCGCGCGCACGCACGCATAACGCACACATATATACGCAGTGCAGCCACACAATTGACAAAATAAACTGTCCACTGTCCACCTTATTCCTGTTTTCCGGAGATGTTATGAAAAATAGCACTCCGTCTACGTTATGACGTTCTATGGTGCAGACCACAGCGCCACGTATGTATACTGTATATGTACAAAATACATATATTCGTTATATCTATATTTATACCTGTGCCTATATCTATACCAGAGGTGAAACTCTTGTCGGAACCTTTGATGTACATAACCTCGAAAAATTTCGAATCCACATATGAACAATACAGTAGCTTTGTCGATGGAATTTAGTGTTCATCACGTCCTGCAAAACTGGTTTCTGTAATGTGCGAATCTGTAATAATATTCGTGGTCCCGAAGTGTAGACTCCTCCTCGCGTGTAATGTCAGAATTCGAAGAATCGAATCGGTTTAATGTCGAAGTTTTCCAATATGCAAGTGGTAGAAAATCCCGCCTTTTAAAATTGCGATGAATAAATTGCCACACTTCACCCTGATGTGATTACCCCTGACTATTCGCAGCCAGTGTGGCTACCCCTGAGTACTCGCAGCCGGTGTGGCTGCTCCTGATTACTCACAGCCATTGCTTCCCCCTTAGAATTTCGTAAAAAGAAATTAAAGTGCACGGGAGTTTTCCATATCAAATTTAACCCCTTCCCCTACAATATCGTGTTTGTCTCGTGATAAAGGTTGTGAACAGAGTCTAATAAATATATATGCTACTAATTTCCTTTAAACCGAAATAAAATTCGACTTTGTAATGTTCAGCTATTGCATATAAGCATACAACAGATATAAATTTTCTCCTTTTTTTAGGAAAGTATACGAACTACAAAAAAGTTCTAATCACTGAAACCGTCGAATAAATCGTAGGGCAAGGGGTTAATAAATTAGCGTCGCGACAAATAAAGCTTGCGTTTGTTTCGAGACATTTATTATTCATTATTTGGGTGCGTTCCGTTTCACGCATTATGCGCATAGACTGCATAGAGAACCGTTCCGTTTCATTCAATGCACCAGAATGCACGCATCAGAGCGCTCAGAATTCCCCAGATTCCCACCACCTCTCGCGCATCAGCCGTGCATCAGCTACCACAGTTCAGAGGTGAAGCGTTTGATGCGAAGTCGATGCATTACCGGTAAATTTGAAAAAAGTAGATGCAAATGAATGCAAGCGAAGCACATTCTGCACAGTGTGAAGACAAACATCTGTAAAGATGGACCGAGTAGAGTTTCCTGTAATTTTACAAGAAAGTAATGAGGTGTTGACACTCTTACTTGATAAAGAAAGTGTTGTGAGAGCAACTGAAGGTATAAATATATACAATCAATATATTTTTCACATAACATGTAAATTATATAAATTACTAAATGAATTACATAACCTCGAAAGTAACGAACGATAATTTTACAGATGAACAATTTTTACGACAACTAGTAATCGAGTATAAAAGCAATGCTGAGCAAAGCAAAGCCATTTTTGATTCGCATCAAATGCATGGAAAAGCGTTCCGTTTCCAAGCGCGCATTATTTATGCGCCCAATCAGCGAACGAACATTGGATCAATTGGTCAAATGATGTACTACGAGAAGGAGCTCGTCGAGGATGAAACATTGTTAGAAGAACCCTTATCATTTTCAAACATTAGATTTTTTTGGCGTTTGATATTTTATATTACATTATTAAGTCTGTACATTATTTTTCTGAATATAAAAATATTCAATATTACATAATACATCTACAAAAAAGTAAAGTATCGAAAAAATTGATTTTGATTTTTTTAACACCGATACACTATAGAAAATTTTGAAAAAAATTAAGGACAATTGTTTCGATAATATCAGTCGCATTTAGCGGAGAAGCAATATTTTTTGATAATTTTGGTATTGAAATATTCTCTGAATTATCGCGGGTCTCGTACAGAGCCCTTTTTTGCAATTTGTTTCTTGAAACTTTTTAAACAATAATAGCGTACGTTTTTATAGAAGAATTTTTTTTTTGTACACTTTTTCCAAAAAGGGCTCTGTACGTGACCCCGCAATAATTCAGAGAATATTTCAACACAAAGAGCATCAAAATATATTGTTTCCTCGCTAAATGAAACTGGAGTGGGGATTATCGAAAAATCAAGCTGCTTCGTAATCTCTGTCTTTGTCTCTCCTGCGAGCGACATATCTCTCTCTTCGTCGCAGCCCTACAGGAGAGACGAGGATCTCTCTATCCTTGTCAGGAGCTTCTTAGGGTTTTCCGCAACTGTCGCTGGAGTCGCTAACGAAATTTTCTGTCGCTCCCGCGCACCCCGTGAAACGGAACGCACCCTTTGTAGATTAGCCTACATGTTGATTTAAATTTCCCGCGTGCCTGTACGAACGACTCACATCAGATGTACCACTCGAAGTTCTTGTTGTAGCCCTACTCTATGACTGTACGCTGTATTATAGTTTTAAATTGTTGGCACTTCTGTTGTCAATAGTACACAGTTAGGTTCGGTGTTCCAATACTTTTATATCATATTAAATATAATATTGTCTTTCTTTCTAATAAATTTCTATAAACGATGAGCGTAATATCGTATATGCGTGCTGTACGTACATGTGTATTACGAAGTATACTTTATTTGTAATGTAACCTACAATCATTGTTGACATTCACAAAATATACAATTACTTTCCAGATATTATTAGCCGATTCAAATAATCTTATAAAAAGGAGTATTCATGTCAGTGCAGTGTATCATAAATCACAGTCTGGGATTTACAGACCCATACCAAAACAACCTCAACCATTAACATATGAAATGGCAAATCCTCCTCCTCAAATTGTTGCTAGAAAATCTTGGAACTCTTGGAACACTTGTACATGAACAATTCTCTTTAAGCTGATGTTCCTACATGTTTCTCCGTCTTGTAAGATAAAGTTAATTTTTTCATTTTCTTTCAGCAAATATAAAAGATGGTAATAGACCATCGGAAACTCTTGTAGAGGATATATTTATTAGAAATTTTATAACGGGAACGTGGCATGATCTGTTTGGAAGCGAAGTAATTATTAAACGGCAACATAATCTGATCAGAATCGCTGGTATTGTCATACGGAAAATACCACCTCATAGAATGTATTTTTTAATGGGCTATTCTGAAGAACTTTTAAGTTATTGGTTGCATTGCCCGGTTAAAATGGAGATTGTAACAACAGCAAGAAAAGAGGATGTTATATACAAAGTAATATAACTTGACATAAAAATGATTACAATTAAAAAATATATATATTAGTGTAAATAAATGTATTATATTAATAAAAGTGATTACTTCAACTTTCTAATCTCAAATACCTATAATATGTGCATATAAAAACACAGCAGTATAAAAAAAAGTATTTGCTAAATAAAAATATTGGCATGATTTTCCTTTGATAGTTTAATATTAGAATTGTTATTTATTGCAATTTTGTGACAGCATAATCGTAAAAACAAAATATTAAAGTAGACAATTATTTGCTTCTTGAATATTTTCAATTTATTTTACGTTAGTTAATAAATTGTTACATTCAATCATGACTCAAACGCAGCCCATATACAATCATTGCATTTTCAATAAAAAGTAAATTACATGTCACTTGAAAACAGGTATTTAAATAAAAAGGGTTCTTAAGTGCAGACTGACAGAGCATTCAAACTTTTTTTTATATATTCTACTAAACACATTCTCTCCTTCGTTATGTCCTTACAACTCTTATCTTCAATATTCAATCAGGACCGTGTTGCTACTTATTTGTACTTTCCATAAATCTTTGAGTATTTATATGAGTGTATAGTAATGAGGAATTATGAATAATTATTAAACTATGATTTATTTTGCTACAAAACAAATTCATGATATGCCAGACATTGAAATTATTGCAATAATAAAAACTTAACGTATAAAAGTATGATTAAAATCTATAAATCGATGACCATGTATATTTCATGTGTTGACATCAAAATATTTAATAATCGAGTGTTCGTAAGGTATTTAAGAAGATTCATAGAGATATACATTTTCTAGAAAAGCTTTTCGCATGTGTTGAAACATATACTGTGTCTGTATTAGGAATAAAAAGAGAATTTTGGAAAACGAATCTTGATTCCAACATTTTCACTATGCAAATAAAGAATGTCTAAAAGCATACACGAAATCTGATTGAATTTACATTATTAACATTGAGATGTAATTATCTTTATGACGGACGCAACAATTATGTTGTAATGTTTACAATTGTTTGATCATGTTTTTATAAAAGTACAGGCTGAAATGTGCTGTGCTTGTCTTATTTTAATCTACTATTACATTCTTATTAATGGAAGTCAAAAATTTACATTGTAGCACGAAACTGTGTAGAATGCAATAAATATTGCTTAGCTTTTCATCAAATTATCTTTGGATTAACATTAAATATTATCTTTCAGCTACTATAATGTGATTATTTGTAAAAAGAATCATACATAAAAGTGACTGTATTGCAAAATTTTATATTTAATATTTGTTCAAAATGAAAGTATAGACATTCTAGTGAATAAAATGATATTAGTATGTCTATAAATGTTCTGTACGTTTTATAATAAGAAGTATATTACTGCTAAAATATATATATTAGAAAATTATTTTTTGGTGTTACCTACTATACTGATCGATAATATTTACTAAATTCGAAATGTATTTTTATATAAGAATACAGTATATTCTGAGAGCACATAAATTACCATATTATATGTAATTTATTTAATAAAGCAATATTATTCTACACAGTATTGTGCATACAGTGTATTTATTTACGTATATACCCTTAAATTATGTAGTATACCCAGAATTACAAAGTGTAGGTACATACTACATATAATCGATTAAAGTGTAGAGGATGTACTAAACATTTTAAACAACAGAACTTGATGTTTGCATCACCTAGAATTGACAATTAATGCTTAACCACATAAAAATATTTACCTACCATCAACTAATCTAAACCTAGCATTAAATTTTCTATATAATGGAGAGGCTCAGAAGATTGAGAATTAACATAGTTAAAAATATCTGTAACATTGGTATTTTAACAATACTAAAGGTTGATTGAACTACTTTGAGAGATTCATTTCTTTAACGACGTAGAATTGTTATAGTTGAAGTGAAAGAACTTCGTAAGAGTTCAATGAATTCTCATTTTATAATTGTATTGAAATTTCGAGAAACATCACACTCTTATTGTATCAATCGTGGATAAGTAAATTTCATGGAATATTTTTCATTCTGTTTTATGATAAAATTAGACAAGACTTCTTACAATTTTTTACTTACAGCAAATCTAAAAAGATACCTTAAAGTCAAATTGTTCTTGCATTATTCGTCTTTTCATGAATGTGGAATGATCCTGTTTGTAACATGCCATAATTAAATTGTAAAATAAAACAATTGCATGTCTTTTTGGTACATAACTGTAAAAATGATTGAAACTTAGTGCTAAAGAATATACTTTTTTTAAATCTTTATTATTGAACCATTTTCTATTATACAAGTAAATACAACTATTTTATGTAATGAAGTATTTGCATAAAGCAATTAATTGAAAAAGAAATTTTGTGCAAGTTTCGATAATAAAAATAAATTAAATGAAACTAATATTATTTATTTATTAAAGTAAAATATTTACCTAAATAGTGGTTCTATCTAAGTACTCCATTTATTGTCATACTTATACGATCATTTTTTCTCTCTAAACAATTTCTATCTTTTGCCATCAATTATAATTTACAAATATAGACGTACTCAAGTATTAATTACGACATGTAATAATATAATTTTAATATATCGCTAGTTGACTAGAGTAAATTGATCGGCCCCGCCAGCAGTAATAACGGATGTTTATTGGTATTAACAACTTTTTTATATATAAGGAGATGCGAAATGATATTATAGAAACTAATCTGAATGTTTATAAAGGTTCAATAGACTGTTTTTGTTTATAATCTTATGTATTCTCTTCTATCACAAGTATTGTATTAAATATTAATACTGTTATGTCTGACTAAGTAATACAAAATTGAACTTGATCGATATTTCCTCGCACACAATAATATACTTAACATGTGTGACTTAAATTTGTTAAGCATTGATATGATATTTCTCCGTCCTTCAAAGATGTCACACAAATTTTACATAATAGCAACATATTTATAAATTTTACATATAAAAATTAATTATGTAGTTGAATATAAACAACGAAATTTTTATGAGAATTCATCGAACTGTGTTGAGAATGTATTCAGTACGGCATAGGACACTTCTAACCCTATTGCTATATTTATTTTGTAAAAAAGAAACCACATTATCCTTAATATCGGAACGAATTAAATCTTTGTTGTTTTTTACAGTGTACTTTGTATTATGGTTTATATGAATTCGCATTAGCAAAAGTGGTGTTATTACATTAAAAAGCAGTAGTTCTCAAGTTAACGTGATAGGACAACAAAAAATTAATTTGCATAGATATAATATACATACAAGTCAAATATTATAAATAACTCAATTAGAGATTTACGTTTATTTTCATCAATCATTTTCCGTAACATATAATCATGAATATACATATTAAAAAGAACTGTATTAATAAATCCTTTAGAATGACAACGTCCAAAAATCAAACCAAAATTAATTATTGGGAAGAGTATTTACATTGAGAACCACTGTGTTTAGAATAGAGTACACATATGATGTCTAAGCTAAAATGTTATATTAATAATTAATCTTCTCGAGCTTCTATTTGATGAAGTTATTTTGAATATTGTGGCACAGTCTTTGTGTGTGCCAAAATGCACAATTAACGCACGGTGTCGTATAGTGCTTTCATTCCTATACATACAAGATGATAGAGATTAAGTGCTTGCTTTTTCCTTAACATTCCAAATAAATTGTTTCAATTTGATTTAGCACGAACAACGTTCAAATAATTTATATTACTTTCCTAATCTTTTCAAAGTGACAAACAATTATCTATTCATATATTAAAATATTCAAATTACAATTAGTTTTATAAGCACTCATACTTTGTTGATAAAATGTAATCAAAAGTTACATATGCAAACCCTTAAAAAACTGTGTTCAAATGCTGTGCATTGTACCTCAATAGAAACTTTTATACATCGATGCTATTTGTTCCATCCATCAAAAATAGCAAAGTACATCTTTTACATAAAATATTTAAAACGTTATTTTTACAAACAGAGAATCAAATCTGATAAAATATAAAGATAATGTTACTTCCTTGCTGTAAAAAACGTAGAGGTATTGTCAGGATTAAAAAGTGATTAAATTCTAAACTTAATACATAATATAATATAAAAATTATTGATAATTCTAAATTTTATTTCACTTTAAGAAATTTCATATTATATGAGGAAAACAAATACAATACAATTTTTTCCCTATTATATTAATGAATCAATTAAAAAGAAAAATATTTATACGAATTTTAACTATTCAGTGTTGAGCTTTCGAAAAGATTTTGTCATATGAAGCATTAACATCTATTATTATACATCTTATTGATGTTAAAATAGGTACAGATACCGTATAAAGAATGAAAATTTCGAGTTTTTAAAAACTTAGGCCCCAAATTATGAGTAACCGTTGTAGTATAGTTTGCGTATCCATTGTTCATTTGATTGAGTAATAATGTGATTTGTGGATAATATATGAATACATATACAAATAGACACTGCCATTTCTATTCTCATTAATTAAAACTAGAATGTAATTATCTACTTTATACAACATTTACTACACACATGACTTTGATAAACTAATTGTATACTACTTGTATAATTCAGTTGTATTTTGTGCCAAATATAAATGGATCATATGCCCATTTTTTTCTAATTATATTTATTATCTAGAATCAAGATATTATGCAATGTATAGTCGCTTCATTTTAAAGATATTTGGAAATACTATTGTAAATAAATCATGTATCGAAATTTCCTATAGTTCGTGAAATACTTTGTTTATGTGTTCCGTTCTTAGTGAAATAAAAAATAAAAATTAATATAATACTTGTGGAAAATTAAAAGATTGTAAAACTTACAGTACTATCAGAGAAATGAATTCAAATTTTTAAGTCAATCGTAAATCCTTATAATGGTTAATAATTTAATAAATTATGTTTCTAATATTATAGTATGGTAAAACATCTATTGTAACACTAGAGCTCGTTACTTTAACTAATTCAATAAAAATCCAACAAGTTGTTTGTAAAACATTTAGAAAAAGTATTATATTATTTGTGATAGAAATCAGAAGGGCAGATTGAATAAACCAAAATTAGATGCTTTCTTAATATTGTCTTAATACTCGTAATTAATTTTTCTAGAAATAAAATTTTTGTGATCGATAAATAAATCTAATAGACTCTCCATATATTTTTATAGTTAAATTGCACTGAAAATAATGAAAAACGTTAAAGCAATTTTGATTAATAAACAATGAATTAAATGCTAATTAGGGTTTAAAGACTTGCCAAAAACATTAATTTATATGAATTTGAAAGATAAGTACAACAACAGTAGCGATCGTAGAATGCAACTGAATTAACAAGTAGTAAATTGGTATGGTATATATTAATAACTGGAACAAAATCTAATAAGTGAATGTTAACTGATTTTCACGATGCTATGATTGATGAACATCATTACATTATCATACTTACAAATACACTCACTACAATATCATCTATTTCTTTATATAACATTATCATTATCAATATACGTGGCCAATAAGAACAGATTTGTACTTGCATTGAAATTGTTAAGTCAACTCCAATCACTTCGCACAGCCCAGTATAGCGTGTATGTTTTCATTATTTTTTGTTTTTGTTTTGTTTAAAAATACAATTTCTTGTTGGATGGCAGCATTCTTATAAAAAAATTGGCTTGGAGAATGTTGTAATGACATTTAGGAAGAGATTAGGGGGTTCTTCTAGTAGATACTAACTTGTTAATAAATATGTGAAATTGTTCCAATTGTTAATGTCAATATCACAGAGGCTTGATCGGAATATCTTTTTGTAGGAAAATAGGTATCTACATATTACGATGGTGATAAAGGTTACGATACTCTTAATATGGGAAAGGTAAATCTTAAAAATGCAATACACTATACATGGGCTAAACGCATTACAACACGACTCCCTTCACCTGGTCATTAGAATTGTTCATCAATATCTGATAATTTGTTGAATGTGCGGTAATATGGAGTATTTGTAATATTTGCCATTAGAATAGTCGTTGACTGCGAGTGATATTGCTAGAGCCAGAAGTAAGAGAAAAATGTGATGGAGATTTTTTCCTTATTATTGTTTATTTCCTTATTGTTACTTGGGCCTAGTACGCAGCGGCTGCTACCTTCGTGAGATCAATCCATTGCTTGTTCCTACTGTTGGTGTCATTTCTAATTCTACCAACAGTGGAAAATGATCTGAAATAAAAATACAAAACGTAATTATGATTGATATATTGTTTCTTACTATATAATTCGATTTAAATTTCTGAATTTACCAGATGGAACATGAGGATGTGGACACCCAACCACTTTATGTTCTCTAAACCAATCTGCACTTAATGGACCCAAAAGTCCTAATGGTACCATACTTTGCTTTGAGTAGAAAATGTAGTCTATTATTCCTTTGAAATCGAATCTGTAAAATTCAATATTATACGATATATAAAAAAAATATACATATATAATCTAAATCCAATTCATTATTGTAAAACTTACGTGTAATTAGTATAGGGCATGATGTCTTCACTATAGGCAGATGCAAGTTTAAAAGAGTGAGTGAATTCATTAGGTTTGTCGCAACCAGAGATCTTTTGTAAGCATGATTTATAAGCTAAGTCTTTAAAGTCACGGTGATCGGCCGCTACTCGTCCGGATGTAAGAAATTCGATTACTCCTGTTTTGTAATTGAACATAAACATTTGTTTAAAATTTTCAATATCAATCTTATAAGTTATACATTCTTGTTTCACCATCTTAATAAGTTACTATATATACAATTAGCACTATTTTCTTAACTGGTTTGCTGTAGGTACATATGTTATATTTTCAATAAATCCGTAAAAGAATTTAAGTGTAATTGATGATATTAAAAGAAATGACATCTGCCTAACTAAAATTAAAGTGCCAAAGTATACAAAGTGTCTTAAAATGGAGATTATTATAGGGTTATCGTAGAACAATTATATCTTACCAGAATCAGGTAAGGAATTAAAGTCACCACAAAGTAATAGTTGAACATTGGAAGAGTCAGGCTTGTGACCAAGTCTGAAAGACTGGCCAGCTTGGTCCAAAATGGAACGTAATTCATTGCTGAGCATCATTGTTTGAATTAATTTAACATCACAAAATTCTGGATCCCAGTGGATGTGTGCTGTACATACTAAAATTGGCTGCTGAACTTGTGCTGGATCAGCTGGCAAGCCTGAAAAAATAATCAAAAATGTTATATTTAAAAAGAAACTATAAAAAGAAATTTGTCAATCTCAAGACTAGTTAAGATATCTATGACAATGTATGTCTTTTAAAGTTTAATTTTACAAGTACAATACTTTTCATGCCAGAAAAGATTGATTTCCGTAATTCAATGTACTAATTAAATGTACTAATACTACTCAGTAAACTCCAGAGCTTTAAGATTTTCTTATTCTATAGAGTATAGAGTATTTTAGTAATATCGTACCATGGTTGAAAATTACTGCTCTATAAACATTGGTCCTAAAATTTGTACACATCTGTTATACCTAAGATTTCAATTTTAATATTTAGTCTGTATTAATGTAATGACAGTTTATTAATGATGGATTTGGTCGCAAGTTGCGACTCGCAACACTCGCTCATTTGTTGATGCATTCTGTCGTATTCATGTAAGAATGCAGGATAAATTGAAAAAGAAAACAACACAGATCAAATATGAAATATAATTTATTTAGAAACTATAGGAAATAGATGGATTAGTTACTGACATAATTATCTAATACATAAAGTATGTTGACGATGTACATGAAAATATATATCAACGTAGTACCTAATTCAAAAGATGAGCGTTTAGAATAGTATTAACAGCGTATAAGAATTTTCTTTGCATGCATAAAATAAAACATTGTCAAAAAGTAATAGTTTTTTGTGTAGGGGCCATTCAATGAAGAAGTATTTCCTTTGCAAAATTCATATGAATTTATTGATTATTAGAATATTACTGTCACTGCGAAAGCACCGTAAAGAAGAATACAAGGGTAAGCAATTAAGGGACGTTGATTTTCCTCTCCACATATGGTAGTAAGCAATCTAGATGCAGAGAGCGTTGCCCAAATAACAGTCATCAGCGTAAGACTTAATCCTATCGGGCCTTTCAAAGTAGTAAAAATACTAATACTAGCAAGCGCTACAATAGGTAGTAAACAATATCCCAGAACGGATGCTATGGAAAATAATGTGATATTGCTTCTATGGCTCATCAGTGACAAAAGAAAATACATGAATATACATGATATCACTGCTAGGCCATAAACATAACTGAAATTAGCTTTTGAGTTTGCTAGTGACAAACACGCTGCAAATAATATGCAAAACACAACTGGACCGGCCAAATCAGAATCTTGAAGCAGATAGTTTGCATCGTCCAGTTCTCCTCTTTTATGAAATGGATTTAATACGGCCAACGTTCTTTGTAATATTCGTTTGGGATCTATACCCAGTTCTTCCAAAAGTGGCGGTTCATCCTCTTCGTCTACAAATCCATTTGATCCTACATTTTTACATCAATCATTATAAAAAATGTTGAGTTTCAGAAATACACATATGTATAGCATTGTTGATATGATTTAATCAATCACCTTTCGTAAAGTCATCCTGATTGTACATATCACTGTTGTATGTACTCTGAGAGTGGTTAAGATAGCTTTTTTGGTTATATGAGGAATAATTGTCAGATTGTTGATCATTGTATGTCTGGAATTCGAATTGTTGGTTAGGTTGTCCGAAATCAGAGGGATCGAAATTATATTGTCCTTGGATTGGCTGACCCATATAATTTTCTCCACCGGTATAACCAGACATATTTACAAATTTTTAGTATGCTACACGATTGATCTTTAAATTTAAATATGAGCTGACAGATGTGATACTCATTGGTAATAGTGACGTCACAATATATCTAGAGGCGAAACGCCGCTTTAGTTTAGGGTACATAGGTTCACTGCCAGAGTGCTCTGTAGTCGTCCAGTCGTGAATATAGTTCTCTATGTTATCGATCATGGGAAGTTGGGAGCGAAATTTAAACATCACGTAGGATATTTCATGAAAAATTTGCCATTATCTCCAGTATTGAAGATTTTAATGAAATTTAAGTGTCAAAATTTAATGTGAAAATGCATGTTTTGTTGCATGGTAATATTTAAATTTGGCTATTCATTTCCTTCAATTTCTATAGTGGAATAGAATGGGATAATATATTCCTAAGTATACAGCCTGATTTTGGGAAATGGGACAAATTACTGCTCTTTTTTAAGTAAGTATAGAGGAAAAAATCATATGTCATAGTACGTTCTAACTTCTTATGACCTTGTTTTTCATGTGGATGCACCGATGCACCCGCCAGGTGCAATTGCACTTTATCCTTTAATGCAACCCAATTTTTTTGTTAAATCAATCGATCCCTTTTATTATTCTATGTATAAAAGTATTAACCCACGAGATATTTTACATATTGTGTGTCAGAAACGTACTTTACTACAAGAAGTGTCTAAACTCTTGATATAGTTTGTAGTAACTAATACTACGTTTATTCTGGCCCAAAATGTCAAATCACCCTGTATAATTCGTCCCATATATTATACCATCTGTTGCGAAATTGCCATATTTGTTGGTTGAAGTTATATTATTTTTACACTAAATGGAAGATCACATTTACTATGTGAAATAGGGTATATAATGGAAGTTTTTTCTCTTCTCATTTTGTAGTTTTACAATAATAATAATATTCATTATTATTTCTAACTTCAGAACAATTTAAAATTATTGATATCGACAGATAATTACACCGCTTGCACTGGAGAGTACTTTTAGAACCAATTTTTATGTTTGCAACGAGTCCACCATGAAAATAAGTGGCCACCCTATACAGGGTGTCCCATTTGAAATGAACCACTCGAACAGTTATCTCCTGGAATACTTATCTCCTAAACTAATGGTTTTTCGATAGAAGAAGGTTAATAATTGTTTTACGGAAAATAATGAATTACATCGATTGGTGTAATCGAAAATACATGGTTCCAGTAAAAAAAAATTGAAAGTGATCTTCGTATGCTCTCTACACGTTCACCTACAAAAAAGCCATTGACATAGAATTTTGCCCTCCTCGAAACCGTATAACTTTTGTTTGAAACATTTCTCGATACAGTAAAGTCGCGATATTTTTCGGCGACCTTCTACCCAGAATTTTTCCAGTGTGTACCCACTCCACTGCCGGCCAACGCCGCAGAGCGGCGATGATTGATCTCGGCTCAGGTATATCGGTGTGAACCACTACTAATCGAATTACGAAACTTCTTCATTATTAATTATTTTTTTATGGGACTTTCACCAACTTATTTCTGGCATTTTTCTTATTAAAATGACACCAAACACGATATGATTTCAACTGTATTCAGTGGTTTAATCGACGATGGAAGTTTCGGGCGCAAGGAAGAACAGCGTATGGGAAAGAAAGAGACGCGGACAGTCGCCCTCGGCCCAGTTCAAAGAATTTCATCGTCGATTAAACCACTAAATACAGTTGAAATTATATCGTGATTGATGTCATTTTAATCAGAAAAATGCCAGACATAAGTTGGTGAAAGTCCCATAAAAAAATAATGAAAACTAAAGAAGTTTTGTAATTGGATTAGTAGTGGTTCACACCGATACGCTTCGGCCGCGCGATCCGTATTTATATGTTGTCCTTTTCTACGTTCGGCTTCGATTGTACTCACGGCGCGGTCGACGCGGTAGACGCAGTCATAAAAAAATGTCTCTACACGATATGGCTCCGTGCAGAACACAGGCCGTTGGAAATGTATCGCGACTTTACTGTATCATTAATAATTTCAGGGATATCCAAGTGGTTCGCTTCAAGTGAGACACCCTGTGTACGAGTCAAGATTAAATGTATATTACTGACAGCGAAAGTCTTAAAGCTGGTATTCGTATGATGCACTGATAAATGCAGAAAAACAACAGAAAAGAAGGACGAAGGAAGATTAAGGGGTGGCAAGCCCACGCTGTAATGTACTCGTGCAGTTGCACCCTGAAATGCAAGTTAATACGTTCGCGAAAAAAAGGGGATCGAGTGACACATGGAGGGACGGGACTGGTAGATTGGAGCGCGCGATAGGATTGGCAGTCCAGCATGAATTATATGACTGCTCTTGTACATCTGGTCTACGAACTTGCATCACTCCATCTCCTTCAGATGTTTCGAATACACGCTCTTCGACGAGCATCACTCGCAATTAATTAATCAGTCTCTTCGATTTCCAACGAGTCAGATGGTTCATTTTCCCCCGACTAGTTTTGTAATTTAGTCGCGTCCGTACCATTCCGCTTTTAATATGCTTGCTCTTGCGCTGTGCGCGACGTCGCGAATGTTATTATGCCAGTCTCGATCGTAATTGAAACGTCAGCTTTATTTTTCGTCTGTTGATATATGTTACAACTCTTTCCAGAGGCGACGCGTCGAAGATAAAGCTCTCTCTGGATGGAACGAATCTGATTGATCGCGATATTAAATCGATTTTCTATTCAATCGATTTTTGTCGCTGCGATTCAGAATCGATTATTTTCCAAGAATCGTCCATCTCTAATGTAGTGGTGAGATATTGTGCAAGATTTCTCGCGCGTGTGCGGCGATTTTGGCCTCAGTAGAGTAAAATTCTCGATAAAATAGGGTACCTTGAACACCCGGTAAAATATCGGTACTTTCCTGTTAATATACGCTACTGTTTAAAAGTATCCGGGCACTTGCGAAATGTGTAATAGCAACGCATAAAAGTTAATTAAGTATCTAAAATATTGACTAAAATCGATCTTCATTACTTTCTAATGGAATATCTAACGTTTTAAGTTAAAAACTACCTATGTGTAAACTTACCAAGGCTGCTCTTTACTTTACCGGACTCAAAATTTTTACATTTCATCTATAAATTGTTATGTATTTGGAATGTAATTCAATAGATTTGCATCCGGGGAACCTACAGATGGAAGTTCCGATCCTGTAGGATCAATGGTTCAGAAGTTATGGTCGCTTAAAGTTGAGCAATTTGCGGTGTTTTGATAGGTAAGCGCACCGCCATATTGGTTTGTAGTGACGATCGCGCGCCGTTTACCGAGCAGAACCGCTAGATGGTAGCACGGGCACGCATTAATGCTGATAATATAAAGCGGGTATTGCGATTATTGTTTGAATTTTGGAAGACATGACCACGATATTGCATTTTAATTGGTCTGGGTTAATTGGTTCTGAGATATTTTCTCTATGTTAGCGATATTATTGTGTGCTGTGCTGCCATCTAGCGGTTCTGCTCGGCAAGAAAATTGCTCAACTTGAAGTGACTATAACTTCTGAACCATTGATCCTACAGGATCGAAATTTCAATCTGCAGATTCTCCGGGTACGAATACTACTGGATTTCATACCAAATACATAATAATTTATAGGAGAGTTGCAACAATTTTGAGTCTGGTAAAGTAAAGTTTTACCCCTTACCAATATTAGACTAACAATAAGATTAAATACGAGATTCGTCGATGTATCCACCGCGATTAGATATTGCCGTTTGCACTAAACGCGGCAATCTTTCTATTAGTAATTTCTTATTAGTATTTGTATCGAAAAATTCTCTGAATTCGCTCTGCACCTTAGAAATGAAACAAAGTAAAGGATTTCATGAGATCCTTTCAAGCACCAAAACCGTTCCACTAGATTTCGTATTTGTGGATAGAAATTACAATACATTTCCGTTAAAAAGGAGAAGAAAATGTTTGTACGAATATGACATTGAATTAGTTAAGTATTCTGAACAAATGATTAATAGTTTGTCCTACATGGTAAAGTCTCCGTCTGTGCTCTTCGATCACTACGACAGATCACAATAGTCTCTCGCATTACGAACGTAACCAAACTTGGAGGGTCAATCACTGTCATCGTGATTGTGCCACCCGTTCCAAAGAAAGTCTCAACGTTGTGTCTGGAGTTTACGAGAAGCATCGAACTTCGTGAACTTATTTAATCAAGAAAGATTTAGGTTTCCTTTAGTCCGGTTTGAAAAGCATAACGAAGACGATGCTCTTTATGTTTGTTAAAGAGTATCATCGATGTAACAGTTTTACAAGAAATATTGTACATCTTACATCTTCGGTAACAGAAATACTTGTTTGTCATGCATCGCGAATCTAATATCTTGTAATTAACACGCTAACTGCCATGTCAGTCACATATGGGTGATATAAATATATTGTGATATATCGAAATAAACTGAACTTTATTAGGATGTGTAAAGTGCAGAAGGGTTAAAGTAACATCCACTATGATGATTTTCATTAAACTTTGTGTAGCCAACCGGGCACCTATTTACTGCATTTCTTTCGACAATTTGTTAATTTTCCTCTAAAAATTATACAAAATTTCTCTGAACGTCCATTCTTTGTTCGCTAATATATTAATTTATAGTATTAAAATGAGAATTTGTGCAAATATGTTGAATACAAAAGGTTTTAAGTAATGTATACAATTTGGTTAGCTATACAGGCTGTCTCAAAATTCCTTCAACACATTTTCCTTTGCAAAAATGGCGTCCGCGGATTTGTTATGGAGTTATTTACGAAAAACACGGACCGCTTAGCGTGGCGTCGCCGGTGGCCGAGCCAGAATCAATCCGCTGTAGCCGCGCTCCGATTGGTCCCTGTTTTTCGTTAATAACTCCTAAACAAAGCCGCGGACGCTGTTTCTGCAAAGGAAAAAGTCGCTTCGAATGATCTCAGGAACCTTCCATTCCCGGATGTCGAAGGAATTTTGAGATACCCTGTACAAGGGATAATCAAGTTACTTTGACTTTGTGAGAATCTGTGGGATTGATATTCGGCACTTAACGTGTTAACAGGCTGGAATATAAGTTTTAAATAAATAAATTCTGTAACGTACCATTATCCCATGCAGCTTCTTTCGTTCTAAGCAGCGCGGCAAGCCCGATGTTGTCTTTGGGCATCACTCTATTCAGCATATTGTCCGAGCCCTCCGCGTTCGCCATTGCCAATTGATTGAATTCGACTAAATGCTCCTTTATTAAGGTAAATCTGTAGTGGAACAGAAGAAAACGGAATGTTAGAACGATCGACGGATAATATTTCTCTCGATGACATCAAACGCAATAGAGCCGATCATGAAAGGAAGTTTCTCCATTTGGCTTGTCAATGTGAGAAAAACGTTGTAAACTCGGACAGTCAAACGATTTTCGTGATACTACTCTGAGACGCCGTCCTACGTACGCCATGTAGAATATAAACGTCCTTTCTGATATGTGTGGCACGTACTGTTGGGAAATATTCCTCACCGAATACCTATTACTCGCCATCATCCCTCTTACGTTCCTAAACCCTTAAACAAGATTGAATCAACGTCACTAGGTAGCCGTTCAACAGACGCTGAACAGGGATTGCGTGTGATCTCAGACGGAGATTGAAACGATTAAATTATTTCGAATTTACGGACGTATTGTTCTTTTAACTTCTCTGATCCTACAATATTGACAGTACTAATCCTTCGCAATCGGAACAATTTTAACTGGAAAATTAAACATTTCTTCCTAGCTAGAATAATTCCATTATATATGATCTTTTTCATCTTACGGATATCAAATTGATATAATACCTAATGCAGTACTTAAATGTTTAGTAATTGATTAGATACCAACATGTTTAAATAATGTAAACAATATTTTGAATAATGGTGCAGCAATTTTTATTGGTGACTCTCTAGTATACTAATTGCAATACGCACTGATTTTGAGATGAGATTGATTAGCTTGATCATAAATATTTTTATTGTCCGTTTTGTGGAACAAAAAGAATTGCGTAAATTCACACGTTATCGGCATTTTTATGATTTCAATCAATATGTAATCATTATGATTTCAATCGATATGTAACGTTACTTTGTTCACTTACTAAGTGAAGTGCGACAAGAGGAAATACCTCATCACATCCGAACAAGAGATTAAGAAAAATATTTGGAGAAGTATAGTTGATATTGACAGGGTGGAAACATATTATCCTTTTATATTGTCAAAGTATTTTGCTGTACACGCACGTGGAGAAAGAAATGGTAAATGTATTTACTTACTTGGCTGTTCGATAGAAGATAGCACAGCCATCGACGTATTTCCGGTCATTCTCCGCCATTGTCTTCGCTCGCGACTTCGGGGAAAAGATTCCATCGTAACCGTCGTGCTTGAGCTCGGGGAGAAAAAAATTGTAGAACTGATCCGTCTCCACCTCCTGCAGGCTGATGATGTCTGCAGCGTAATGTCTGATTTCGTCGAGAATTCCTTTTTTCCGATATTCCCAGTCGAGCGCCCAGCTTGGACAATAACCGTACATCTGTCGGGTCGCGTATTTGTCGCACAACACATTGTAACACATTACTGTGAATATACCTGTAACAGAAAATTAATCATTCCGTACAGGTGTGTAAATTACTATAATAGATCAGAGTTACAGATTCCTGAGACCATACGAAATCACTTTTTCCTTTACGAAAATGTTCTCCACGGCTACGTTAAGGAATTATTAACGAAAAACACGGACCAATCGGAGCGCGGTTACAGTAGACGGATTCCGGCTCGACCAATGCCAACGCAGCGCTCAACGGAGGCTGTCGCCGAGCCGGAATCCGTCTACTGTAACCGCGCTCTGATTGGTTCGTGTTTTTCGTTGATAACTCCTTAACTAAGCCGCGGAGAACATTTTCGCAAAGGAAAAAGTTGCTTCAAAAGACTTCAAGAATCGCATCTTTCAGGTACGACATTTTTGGGATAGTCTGTATTGTCAAAAAATATACTTAAGAACGAAAGTGTTTATGTATTTCTCTCCCTGATCATGTGAATGCTCTAGCATTCTGTAACATTATATGTAGTACCAGACTCAGTCAGGTTTTCAAGGAAAAAAGACTTTCCAAGGAAACACAGTTTTGGGACATCTTGCGAAATAAAATATTACACTTTTTTAATGGTCTAACACTTTCATTGCACACGTAATTATATTGAGTTGGCAAGAAAGTAATTTCGGTATTTAAGGTGAAACAAAACCGAATTTCTTTATTCAAGCGATGAACTTTCATCGATAATATATATTTTCTAATTTATTCTTTTTGGCAAAAGATCATCGAACAAAAGGGAAAATATCTTATTCATTAAAGATCATTGCTGGAATCAAAATATTGGGCTATATTTCAACTTAAAAAACATCAATAAATGATGCTTTGACGATTACAATAAGTCTGTCATAATCTACAAAAATGTAGTTTCACTGGAAAATCAAAATTTGTACGTAATAGTACAGCTGGAGACGAAGACCGAGCAAGGTGTTCTTTTTTGCACGGAGAAATGGAGCATCGGGAATCTAATTTTAATATTAAGGGCTGTTTTCACATGCTTATTCGGCTGTAACCTTTCCTCGAGAAGGGGACCGTCGCAGCATACTGCAGCCAATACTTACTTCAGTACCTCTATACTTTATTGGATTGCGGCAGATACCGCAGCTCAATTATTTACACTCTCTATAGGCAAGTTGCTCCCGGCTCCTAGCAACCGTTCGCAGTAATAGGACCACTGATTTACAGCTTTAACTCGGCCGTCTATCGCGAACCTGCGCTGAAATTAGCTCGAGCGCATTGGTAAAAGCAATATACGGAGATCCTCGCCGAGAGAATCACGATAGCTCTTGACTAAATCATTTCGCTTAATCCCGATATTGTCACTATCGATTGTTATCCACTTACGCTACTGGAATAAAATTTATTTACCCCCCTCCGGCAAAACGTGTTCCCTAGGACAAACCAAAAATTTGTTGCGACAATTATTTGCGTATAATAAAACTAATTGGTCACGAAAAATAAATTGGTATAAAGTAAAAATTGATTTTGCTAGAAACATTAAAAAAGTCTTCAAATGTTTTTGCTGTTTCATATTTCTTCTACTCTCTCGTTTGTAATATAAATTCATAATATCCGCAGACTAGTTACGAGCTATTGCTAGTGATTATCAACAAAGCCGTTTATAGACAGATAATTGATAACATAGTAATTATTAATTACAATAATGATTAAGTTCGATGTAGCGGTATTTGCTAGATACTTGTGTTAACAGGCAGCAGAGTCATCAGACTAATCCTTTCCTGTCGGAGCTATTTTAACTCGAAAATTAAACATTTATTCCGACCCAGAATAATTCCATTCTATACGATTTTTCATTTTATGGATGTGAAATTGATGAAATACCTCATACAATACTTACAGCGAGTGTAAAAGGTATTCGTATGCCCTTCAAAACAGAATAACTTTTTTATAATTGTACCAAACGACCTGATTTTTTATAATCAATTACGAAATGATATGCAAAAACGATTTTTTTAACAATTATAATTTACAAGGTTACATGCAGAAATAAAAAAGGCATTTTTTTAAACTTTTTTATTAGAGCCCTTAATAAAAATTTAAAATATATGTTTTGTAGTTCTATGTTAGTTGTACATATTCTGAAAATTACATCGAAATCGGTTGACGCAGGAGAAAACGACTTTTAAGAAACATTATCTGAGGAAGAAATTTCTGATGTATTTTCTGGAGAAAATTAATGGTAATAATTTTAAAATGTGTCTATAATATATATTTATTTTCTAAAAAGTTTTGTGATTCACATATTTTGCGTAAAATAATAATTTACATCGTGTCAATAAAATTTATGTGCAAAAATAATTCTTTTCAACTTTTCGATGCAAATATTCCAAATATTCCACTATCGCCACGGTTCTTCACGGGTTCTCGATAAATAATCAGAGGAAAAATATCTTTCGAACAAAAAAGGAACAGTATTCAGACGTCTACAAATTTCAATATATGAAAGTTAAAATTAAATGTTTTTTACAAAAACTTGAGATATATTTGATTTTTTTCAATGCTAAAATGTATTTCGGATTTCATAATGTTGTAGCTCATCTTAAGATGAATCCAACGATGTATAATATTATAACCTGGAGCCTATAAATAACGCTAAAATAGTTTTTTCCACGTTTTCCAGGCCAAATAGACCACACTGTGGCAGCATCTTGTCTCGCGGCGGCAAATAAAATGAACGTTCCGCGAAATGTAATATTAAACGGAAGATCGGTCAGCGGATAAAAGTAGATCGAAGTAGCCACTGAATAGTTCAGCAGACTGTGTCCCCGGCAACTTACGTAATTAAGTAACTTGCCTAGATTTTCTGAGACTGGTTCAGCTGCCGCGACTGGTCCCAGAGCCTCGGAAATGCTGTCTCTTTCCGCAAATGGAGTTACCGGCTTTCACGGTTCCTCTAGCTGCCATTGACAACTGCTTTCTACGCGAATCATGCCGCAAAAACACACCCACACGTTGAATACGAAAAGAAAGAAACGATCTCCCGATCTTCTAAGGATTAAAATCTGCGTCTGACAGAAACCGGATAAGTTCGTTCAGCCGTCCTCGCCGATTTCAAGTAGAATCGAATTACTCGACCTCGTGTGTTCCCATCGCTTCGATTATTAAGTTCGAACGATTGATACATGTCTTACTCCCATTATCATTCCTCATAAATCGTGTTCCTATTCCTACTTCTCCATGTAGGTCTCATCGATAGGACATACCTGATTGATATAGTACCACATTTTCTGCATCACGGAAATGCGGTTACCGTTACTGTCCACAATTCTCTTGGTCCCCACGCTTTTTGCTAAAACCGGTTCGCAGTTTTGTATTAGCCACAAACGATCGCACTTCGGGAAGAAACGAGTTTCGAAAATTAATTAAAGAAACAGCTAAATTGATGTTGCTCAATCGAATTTTATATATCTTTCTATTTCCCCACTTCATTCCTATTTCCTTATCAACTTTTATCTACAGTTTTCTTTAATATATTAAGATTTTGAACAAACAAACATTTACATTTTTATTTATATACAGATTATATAGATTAGGTACATAAAAACACACGCGTATTCTAATGCAACATTGTGTCAAAATTTCAAAGCAATCGGTGAAGAACTTTCGGATATTTAAGATTTTGAACAAACGAACATTTACATTTTTATTTATGTAGATAGATTAATTCTCCGACTGCTGTGCCGGAGTCATTTTTGACCAGGAACATCCAAATTGTCGTTTAAGTAATCAATTTGTGGCAATTAAACTAACTGAATAGCTGTTTCATTGAGCATATCGGAAAGACTAATGTATATACACAAGATATCATCAGAAGTAAATTTAAAAAAATTATTAATTAAAGCTGTGAACGGTCCTAAGCATCGCCAATTATATAGCTATAAAAATCATCCGTTGCCAAAAGACAAATAAGAGGTAATTCGGAGGGGCAAAGGCTGTTAAAAAGCTACCTCGTTTTCTTATTACTCATTGTTTTTATTGCAGCAAATAAGTTATTATTATTACTGTTTTATTTTAGATGAAATAAAATTGGATTAGTTTGCAATGAATATTTAAGCATCCAAATAAATGTAGCCATACAGAAAATATGAATTTCCATTACCCTCGTCATGAAGATTTTAACAAAGTCTAACAAATATGAATGTTATGTGTTTCTTTTTAGATTATATAAAATTGGATTCGTTTGCAATCAATATTTAAGCATCCAAATAAATGTGGCCATACAAAAAATATGAATTTCCATTACCGTCGTCATGAAGATTTTAAGAAAGTCTAACAAATATGAATGCTATGTGTCTCTTTTTAGATTATATAAAATTGGATTTGCTTGCAATCAATATTTAAGCATCCAAATAAATGTAGCCATACAGAAAATATGAATTTCCATTACCCTCGTCATGAAGATTTTAAGAAAGTCTAACAAATATGAATGTTATATGTTTCTTTTTAGATTATATAAAATTGGATTCGTTTGCAATCAATATTTAAGCATCTAAATAAATGTAGCCATACAAACAATATCAATTTCAATTACCTTCGTCATGAAGATTTTAAGGAACTCTAACAAATACAAATGTTATATGTTTCTTTTTAGATTATATAAAATTGGATTCGTTTGCAATCAATATTTAAGCATCCAAATAAATGTAGCCATACAAAGAATATGAATTTCCATTACCCTCGTCATGAAGATTTTAACAAAGTCTAACAAATATGAATGTTATGTGTTTCTTTTTAAATTATATAAAATTTGGATTCGTTTGCAAACAATATTTAAGCATCCAAATAAATGTAGCCATACAGAAAATATGAATTTCCATTACTCTCGTCATGAAGATTTTAACAAAGTCGAACAAATATGAATGTTATGTGTTTCTTTTTAGATTATATAAAATTGGATTCGTTTGCAAACAATATTTAAGCATCAAAATAAATTTCAATTACCCTTCTACGACATTTTAGAAGATTAAGACGTTTTAATCAATGTAACTGTAAAGAAAATGGTATAGGGCAAGGAGTTAATATACAAATTTAATATACGATTAAAATTTACGTTTGATATCTGGAGACCGCCGGAACTTTCGCGCTCACCCAATATTATTTTTCATCCGACCCTGACCGTTACAATACCGCTGGATGCCCTTTTTCCTATCCTTAATCTCGACCCAGGAACGCATGGAATTATTTGAAATCCGTTGGTCGTGATGGGTTGATACGTGCAGTAACGCGGAATGGGACTAACGACCATGCCAGCAGGACCGTGCAAATTACTTCTTGCGGCTCTCGCGACGCCCCTGACAATCATAATCATTACGGACCGTGCATGGTCAGACGTGCTGCGCAGCTTCTTTGGAAGACAGTAATTATGCGTCATTATCATTCCGACGTTTGCCTCCCCTCCAATACAATTAGACACTTATTAGAATGACTATTCAAGCTGTAATCATTACCATTGTCACTTTCATCGTTACTACTGACTGTACTTGGATCGTCAGATTTCATTAATAACGATGCCCCTTTACTTTCGTTCATCGGGCGAACGTTAATCTGTAAACCTGTCGCTTGTTAACGCGCGAGACGTCGCGTCGCATGAAAACGAGAACGACGGGTTTAGAATCGCACGTGTGTAACTATGTCATTGTTAGCCTAGTTGCGCTGTTATCAAGTTGCAAATGTTCATGCGTCAATTGAACAATCGGTAATGCGAGGCACGATACGAATAATGGTTCGTTGTGATCTGTTCACTCCGAGTTCTTTTACTTCTATTTCAGTCTAATGATGAAACGTCGATGAAAAAGTTCTGTACACTCTCAGAGTACCTCATTTGAACAGCTGTTAATAATTATAATGTAAATTAACCCCTCGCCCTACGATTTATTTTACGGTTTCAATGATTAGAACTTTCTTTGTATTGGGTTGGAGAGAAAGTTCGTAGCGTTTTCAAATTAAGAATCGACGATGAAATTAAGGTATTTATTCATATGTTTATTCTATAACACGAGAAGTTTCCTTGAAAATGGCAAAAAGTAATAGAACAGAATCGAAAATGTGTTATCGAATAAATCTGTGAATAAATATCTGAATTTTAGCTTTCAATTTTAATTTACAAACGCTGCGAACTTTCGGCCAACCCAATTGTTTGTAATTTCCTAAAAAAGGAGAAAATTTATATGTATTCTATGCCTATATGCTCTCCAATGACTATACATTAACAAAACAAAAATAGAATTTCAACACGAATATTTATTCATATGTTTATTCTATAACGAGAAGTTTCCTTGAAAATGGCAAAAAGTAATAGAACAGAATAGAAAATGTGTTATCGAATAAATCTATGAATAAATATCTGAATTTCAGCTTTCAATTTTACAATAATTTACAAACGCTGCGAACTTTCGTCCAACCTAATAGTTCGTAATTTCCTAAAAAAGGAAAAAATTTATATGTATTCTATGCCTATATGTTGTCCAATAACTATACATTAACAAAACAAAAATAGAATTTCAACACGAATATTTATTCATATGTTTATTCTATAACACGAGAAGTTTCCTTGAAAATGGCAAAAAGTAATAGAACAGATTCGAAAATGTGTTATTGAATAAATCTATGAATAAATATCTGAATTTCAGCTTTCAATTTTACAATTTATGCGACCCGAGCACGCTTCACAAACGGCATTCAGTTTTTACATATTATTATAGTGATAGCATTATCGGGATTAGTATACTTTATTCGGTTTGAATTTGAAACGTTTTCATTACTACAGTCCGTTCATTATAGTTTAATCATTCTTTGATCATTGATATTAGTATTCATTTTACATGTAATATGTAAAAAATGTAAATAAGATTAAATTGAGTTTAAAAGTTTTAAATGATTAAAAAACATTATAATATAATATATAATTCAGTTTATAAAATATAACATATAATTCAATATAATATAATATATAATGTTTTTTATATACGAGTATATGTACAAATGACTAAAAAACAAATATTATTTGTCCAATCCATTTATACGGTAGATTATTATCAAATGAAAGAATTCCTCCATTACAACTACAAGAATATTATTAAAACTTATTAACTTATTTTAAACTATTATTAAAGCTTGATGCAAAATAAAATCACCTAATATTCTCTGTAAAATGGAATCAGCGATGTTCTACTGCCAGGCATGAATGAGGAGAGTTTTGAAATATTCAACTAACAACGTATTGAGTTAGCCAAAAAGTTCTCTCGTGTTCGTGCAACATGATACAAACGCCACGTACAAAAAAAAACAACAAGAAAACTTTTTGATCATACCAATATTTCTCGGGTTTATTTTCTCGTTTATTCATTCTAAGCGATATGGCAGAACGAATTTTAAAACCGAGAGATCTGTGAATGATTAAAGTTTCTTTGAGAGAGAAAGAAATCAGTTTCAGCTCGATTGTTATTACGTGGAAAGTAGGTATTTCTGAAAAGAAATTTTTATTTTGTTAAAATATATATAAAAACAGTAAATATATTAAATATAATAATATATAATAAATATACTAATTATATTTAAAAATACATTGAAACAGTTATGTTTAAATTACTATTATGTAGCTGCACTGGCAAATTGTTATACTGCAAAAGGTGATACGTTAATACAATATAATCAATGTCTACAAATATTCATTTCAGATTTTCGTACACTCAAATACGTAACAAACACATAAAATTAATCGCGTAATTCTGCATGTATAGTTTATAACATGTACCGGGTGTATAGATATTATATTTATTCTGACTATGAGTTTCAAGGTCGAAAGGTCAACAAATTTTTTACTGTATCGTATCCTATTCATTGCAAGGATAATAAGTGCAAAAGGAACTGTCGGTAAAAATTCAACCGTTCTCTTAAAAAATTAGAATGATCTTATTTATATTATTAGGTTGGCAACTAAATTCGCGACTTTTATTTCGTAATTCTTTTATTGTATCATTATAATCTCATTCAGTGACCATTCCTTCTGAAGTGTATATCATTGGAAAGCTACGAATTTTGCGATTAATTTGCTACAAAATCTGTGGTTACAAGGAAAAACGCCGCATGTCACAATTTCAAAAAATTGGAGTTTATGCATTAATTGAGCTTTATAGTATAAGATTTACGTATTTACCAGAAAAAAATCATAGAAACAAATTCGAAAGGCTCAAAAAAGTAATGCAATTTAACCGATGTCCTATGTCAAAGCATTAATGATAAAAACTTTAAACGGCGATATCTCGAAAGCGAAAGTACGTGACATGCGGCGTTCTTCCTGCAACCACAGAAATGCTCGTGCTTAAAAAATATATAAATAAATGACTTTGTTTGAGAAAATATGGAGATCACGAACTTAGTTGCCAACCTAATAGTTTTTCTTTCCTCGGTCAGATGGAGCCTTTGTGGAAATGACTTCTTTGCGCGTGAAATATATCGAAAATATAATATAAATGAAAAATCGGTTTGATAATGAAAAGAACTGTATTAAAAATTTCAAGAGAACGGTTAAGTAGTCTTGACCCATGATACACCTAACTGTAGAAGATCCAAGAAGAGGATGGAGATGGAGCTTAAAAATAATGAATGGCGGATCGCATAATGAGATGATTGATACCCTGCGCAGCATAGAAGCGTTGACAATAGGTTCTCTTTTTATTCTGCTGACGGCGGATTGGCTCGCGTCTTTATTTATTCCGTTGAGCTATACCGTTTTCTACCTCTTTCTTGATGTCGCGCAATAAATCTGTCCAGATGGCATGGTATAGTCATCGCGAGAACGAAACCCGCTGTTTCAGTGGCTCGGCGTTGACCAATGGCCAAGATGTTGGTACTAGGAGCAGACTATGTTACCTTGTCTCGCGGGACATTTATTAACCCTGCTCTTTTATCTTCCACAATATGCGTCAACCCCTTCCTCCCTTTTGCTTCCTATTCGCCACAATCTAATATTTGTTTAATTTCATTTGTCGATTACGCTGCTCTCAGTAGAAACCTCCCCATTGGGCCTGGATTTTGTTCAACCTCTTGCACCACGATTTATTTTACGGTTATAGTGATTAGAACTTCTCTGTCGTCTATACAATCCCGCAGAAGAGGAAAGATTATATTTATTGTATTTACGTTTTATGGTATTCTTTATTTAGTAACAAAATGGAATTTTATTTCAATTCACAGGGAATTAATAACACTTAGCCAGGATCTAATATTTGTTTAATTTCGCTTGTCGGTTACGCTGCTCTCAGTAGAAACCTCCCCATTGGGCCTGGATTTTGTTCAACCTCTTGCACCATGATTTATTTTACGGTTATAGTGATTAGAACTTCTCTGTCGTCTGAGCAATCCCGCAGGAGAAGAAAGATTATATTTATTGTATTTACGTTTTATGGTATTCTTTATTTAGTAACAAAATAGAATTTTATTCCGATTCACAGGGAATTAATAACACTTAGCCAGGATCTAATATTTGTTTA
>CM052191.1:2618473-2631272 GCA_028455805.1 Lasioglossum figueresi
ATTGGGCCTGGATTTTGTTCAACCTCTTGCACCATGATTTATTTTACGGTTATAGTGATTAGAACTTCTCTGTCGTCTGTGCAATCCCGCAGGAGAAGAAAGATTATATTTATTGTATTTACGTTTTATGGTATTCTTTATTTAGTAACAAAATAGAATTTTATTCCGATTCACAGGGAATTAATAACACTTAGCCAGGATCTAATATTTGTTTAATTTCGCTTGTCGGTTACGCTGCTCTCAGTAGAAACCTCCCCATTGGGCCTGGATTTTGTTCAACCTCTTGCACCATGATTTATTTTACAGTTATAGTGATTAGAACTTCTCTGTCGTCTATATAAAATCCCGCAGAAGAAAGATTATATTTATTGTATTTACGTTTTATGGTATTCTTTATTTAGTAACAAAATGGAATTTTATTTCAATTCACAGGGAATTAATAACACTTAGCCAGGATCTAATATTTGTTTAATTTCGCTTGTCGATTACGCTGCTCTCAGTAGAAACCTCCCCATTGGGCCTGGATTTTGTTCAACCTCTTGCACCACGATTTATTTTACGGTTATAGTGATTAGAACTTCTCTGTCGTCTATATATACAATCCCGCAGAAGAAGAAAGATTATATTTATTGTATTTACGTTTTATGGTATTCTTTATTTAGTAACAAAATAGAATTTTATTCCGATTCACAGGGAATTAATAACACTTAGCCAGAATCTAATATTTGTTTAATTTCGCTTGTCGATTACGCTGCTCTCAGTAGAAACCTCCCCATTGGGACTGGATTTTGTTCAACCTCTTGCACCACGATTTCTTTTACGGTTATAGTGATTAGAACTTCTCTGTCGTCTACAATCCCGCAGGAGAAGAAAGGTTATATTTATTGTATTTACGTTTTATGGTATTCTTTATTTAGTAACAAAATGGAATTTTATTTCATTTCGCAGGGAATTAATAACACTTTGGGTGGGGAGGGTCTCTTAACGCCAGACGACACCTAACACCGGACATTAGCTGTAATATGTGATTGTTTAAATGCTAGCGGGCCGTTATCTCGCCTAAATAGTGGAGGGAATAGAACAAAAAAAACGATTAGGTTTGACACGCTCCAGTGCGATGCATCGAATAAATTATAAGGACTATATTTATTCATTTTCTTGGCCAAAAGACGTGTGAATTGTGTTATTATATCTTGTTGTAAGTACTTGTTAAAATTACCTTTATGTTTTGTGTACATAGAAAATTACAAAGTTACTAAAACAAATTACTTCAAACTTATATCTATACTGCGAGAAAGTTTGTAATTTCTTTATAAATATAACAAATTTTCAAAATGTTCTCCGTTGTTTTCTAAACAATAATACAGACGATTCTCTCACATTCTGAACGAACATTTTTGAAGGTATCTGTTGGAATAGCTTTGCAACGGACAACATAAACAAGAGATCAATAGAGGACAATTTTGTTTTCAAACGGTGCGTGCTGGTACAACTAGAAAACATCGATTTGCATCGCAGAATTGTACAGGAATGTAGAGCTATTCCAACAGATACCTTCAAAAATGTTCGTTCACAATTTGAGAATCGTCTGTATTATTGTTTAGAAAACAACGGAGAACATTTTGAACATTTTTTATAGTTACAAAGAAATTACAAACAACGCGTCTATGTATAAGAAGACCAGCAGGCACGTATGATAATAAGAATTAAAAAAAAAAATGTTTAAACTATATTATTATTTTTTTGTAGATAAAAATAATTTTCTTTTCACCTACTATGAGTGTGCAGAGGGTGTCCCATATTTTCAAAGGACGCGAATGGAAAGTATATCACCGGTTCGCAAGTTGCAGCTAGCAAAAAATTAGGCGTTGAGAATCAAAGGTTCGACGTCCGGGCGCAGATTTCCGCACTTTAGTCAGTTGTGTTCGTTCACACGAGCACGCGCTCACACTGTCAAAAACAGAGGTCAATGCTCCCAACTCGGGTCTGGTCTCTCCCTTGCTACGATTTCTCCGCGGCTTTTCACGCGTTTTTTTACTGTTTTTAATAATACCGCGCGCGCACTCTTAGTAATTTGTTACGGACTGTACAAGATTCTCTCGCGCGGAAAGAAATTTTATTGCTTCCACTTAAACCTGTGTACACTATTTTAGTTCGTTTATTGTTGCGTTTATGTTTCCGTTATTGTTGGCACGTCGTGTCCATCGTAACTATGTTTATCGGATGAATTATGCTTTAATTATACTCATTAATTCGTTGGACAGCCTGTTGCAAACTATGCGTGCATGTATACATACAGGGTGTTCGCGTCGTTACTGCGTTTCTAATGGTGTTTGCATTTTTTTTAACTCCGTTATTTCTTTAGAAACGTGACCTTAAATTTTTTGGATGAAATACTATGTGTTCCTTTATATCATATGAAAGCGTGTGCCAAAACGAATTTATTCGTGTACGAGACACTGATCTTCAAAGTCATACAAGGTCACAAACGATAAAAACATTTTGAATATTTCATGTCTGAAAAAATTCAATTAGGAGCATTGACTGTAGCCTCGTCAATAAAATAGTAATAATAATGTGAAATTATGTTGCCATTATGTCTTTCTATTATATTATATATTATGTATACGAATGAATTCTTTTTGGCACACGCTTTCATACGATATAAAAAGATACGTAGCATTCAATTTATAAAAATTGAAGGTTATCTTCACTTCTAACAAAACAGTGCAGATAAAAAGAAATTGCAGACACCATTACATTGCTTACAGAAAAGAGTCTAAGTTTTCCTCTGGCTACCAATGACGCGAACACCCTGTATATATTTTATTGAAAAATGTACTTAGTTGTATGTTAGTTTTAGAAACAAAGACTCGCTCTCTCTCGTTGCTCGATAATCTTTTAATAAAGCTCGTGGAAAAAGTTGGCGAGGTAACGGATAGGGCTGCGGTTCTATAAATTACGTATTACCCGGCAATTTATAATTCTAGTTAATCTTAAATTCTGATTTAACTGGCGAGTTATAGGGCGCAGGGTGTAATAAATTGCTTCTGGCGTTGAACGCGTTCTCCAGTTACCTGATATGTTTCCCAGTAACAGTAACTAAATATGTTAGAATGAGATATTGAGCCCATCAATTTCGTTGAGAAATAGTTTTCCAATTTCGAAGATTATTTAATATCGTTTTATTCATAACCGCAACGTTCTTCGCTCGACGATTTGAATGAATATCATTTAAATGGCGAGAGGCAGATTCGATTTCAGAGATAATTGTTCTCATTCTACTTACATGTTGGCCTCGTCCTGTTCGGTCTCGTCAATGGTATCCACGGTCTTTGTGGCGGGTGATTTGCAGTAACTGTAACCAAACAAGAATAAGCTATTAGCAACGGCTAATAGTGATACTGAACCATCGTAATAAGTGGACAGCGGATTTTATGACAAGAATGAGTAGCTGTAATTTAAAACAGTAGAAATAGAAGAATTTGGAAAATAGTGTTACATAGTTTTGCTTCCATTAAACATTATTAAAACAGGAAATCAACTTCGATCCATTCACGGTAGGCGAGTCTCGAGAAGGTCGTTCGAATGATATTCAAATATTGGGTTGGAACGAAAGATCGTAGAGCAAGTAAATTAAAATTTAAAGCTAAAATTCAAATATTTATTCATAAATTTATTCAATAACATATTTTCCATTCTGTTCCATTACTTTTTGCCATTTTCGAGGTAACTTCTCGTGTGTTATTGAATAAACATATGAATAAATACCTTAAATTTATCTTCGATTTTTAATTTGACAACGCTACGAACTTTCTTTCCAACACAGTACAGTGGGTGTACAAAGTATTCGTACACCTTTTAACATAGAATATAACTTTTTTATAATTGTACCAAACGACCTGATTTTTTTAAAAAAGATTTCCTAAAAATTACAATTTACAAGGTTACATGCAAAAATAAAAAAGGCATTTTTTAAAACTTTTTTATTTGGGCCGTTAAAAGAAATTTAAAATATATGATTTGTAGATTTACAGTAGTCACACGCCTGCTGAAAATTTCATCGAAATCGATTAACATACACACGAGCTACAAGTGGTTAAAAATGATGAAAATCGTAGTTTTACACGACTTTTGATCAGATTCTGCTTAAAATCGACAGAATCGTACATCTTTCGATGCGTGTCGTTTTTTTCTGCGTCAAACGATTTCGATGAAATTTTCAGTATGCGTAGAACTAACATAGATCTACAAAACATCAATTTTGAATTTTCATTGAGGACCCAAATAAAAAAGTTTTAAAAAATGCCTTTTTTATTTTTGCATGTAACCTTGTAAATTGTAATTTTTAGGAAATCTTTTTTAAAAAAATCAGGTAGTTTGGTACAATTATAAAAAAGTTATATTCTATGTTAACAGGTGTACGAATACTTTGTACACCCACTGTACTGTGTTGGAAAGAAAGTTCGTAGCGTTGTCAAATTAAGAATCGAAGATAAAATTAAGGTATTTATTGTAATTTTTGGAAGATATTTTTTGCATATAATTTCGTAAACCAATGCTTCTAATTGATTATAAAAAAATCAGGTCGTTTGGTACAATTATAAAAAAGTTATTCTATTTTAAAAGGTGTACGAATACTTTGTACATTGTACGAATTGTACACCCCACTGTATATGGTTTCACAATCACAATAGAACCTCGTTTGTTGTATGCTAGCGACCCCTACCACGAGGCAGACTCGCCAGATTAGGGGAGTAGCACGAATTGAGGGGAAACAGTTATCCTCTCTACCAGACTAGTCACGTGACAGTGTGGTACATTGCGACAGAGACGCGTCACGTGACTGGGTCTTGGCATGGCGGTAGCGTGGTGGAAGGGGGAGGTAGAGAGAAGTTAATTATTTATCGTTACAGTCAATTTGACACACCAGAGGCATAAACATTAAATTTGTATACAGGGTCTACCCGTTAAGTTATGTCACCATTGTTTAGGCATTTCCGGTAGTACAAATAAAAAATGTTTTAGACAAAAGTTTGTCAGTACTTGGTGAGCTACATTTTCGCATATCCTTAAATCTGAAAAAATGCTTTTTACGTAAAAAAGTAAAGGTCACCTTGACATTTTTAAATGGCACCACATATTTTGGACATCATAGAATTGTTGCTGACGTCGAGACGAATTCAACAGTGCATTATACTATGACCTTGAAATGACCTCAAACTCGAAAATTTGCTGCAAACGTAATTTTAATGAAAAATTATTTCGTACAAAGTAAATCAAGTTACATCAGATGTTCGAACTGCGATCCATCTTCTATGATACAGAACTTCGCCAAAGAGAAAAGTCAAGCTGACCTTTACTTCTTTACGTAAAAAGCATTTTTCCAGATTTAAGAATATGCGAACATGTAGCTCACCAAGTACCGATAAACATTTGTTTAAAACATTTTTGAATTGCACTACCGGAAATGGCTAAAAAATGGCGACATAACTTAACGGGTAGACCTTGTATACAGTAGGACCTGGATTAACCGTCTTGATCGGTACACAGATATCCCGGATAAATTAAGGCCCGAGGAAATAATTAAAATGTACATGATACGCCAAAATAAATTTTTTATTTTTGAAAATTTATTTCCCTTCGTAATATAATCACATTTAAACGCATATTTGTTTATAATCGGGGTCCTACTGTACATTCAGTAGAAAATGGGCAGCGCGGAGTTCCCTCGCACAGGCGAATGGTAAATTACTTGACAGCAAAAAATGCTTTCGGATTAACTCGAAATTCTTGCCGGAATACTTCGACTGGTGATACGCCGGGGCTTCAAATTTCAGAGATCCCGCGAAACTTTGCCTTAACAACCCACAATTTCCCTAGACGGCCCTTAAAATCAAATAGAGATTCGGTACGAGATTCTAACGAAACGTTTTCAAAGTTTTTGAACTCGATGGTCGCCGGTCGATGGTGGGGGTCGCGTCACGGCTTGTCGCTGTGTGGATCTAGCAAACGAAACGCGTCGAATGACAGCGCGAACAAATTAGAAGTTCCGAGTTGCACATGCACGAAGGTAGAGGTTGGTTAAAGCCGGGGTCCCAACTAGAAGATTACTAGCGAACTTTGTCAACTGGCGGGATCTGGTGTAAGGGGCGCGATGTCGAGAGAGAGAGAGAGAGAGAGAGAGAGAGAGAGAGAGAGAGAGAGAGGGAGAGCACTCTCCTGGCAGTCTTCAACTCGTTCGTAGCTCGCGACGACGTCGAGGGCTTTGAATTGTTAATTCTGATTACCTTCGCGCCCTGACGTACTTTGCTTCTGCCACTTATTTAATGTACCGCCATTTGTGTCAGAGTTGAATCACGCCTTACGATTCCAGGATTGTTACCGCCGCTTCCGGGGGGCACTTGAACGTTCTCCATTACAGTTGAGTCACTATATACATCATGTTCGCCCATTATTTGAACAAAATTAACTTGAGGCTTTGTCTACCGGTTGCTGCATAATGGACCCCCCCCCCACCCCCACCGGAATAAAAAACAAGTGATTCAGCATTTCTTAACACATTACCTAATTATTTCGTAATTTTTGAAAGTCTGTGGTCGATGGCTAAGAATTTTTTCATAGATCCTCTAACAGCAACAGCATTTCCAATCGTGGACCAACAGGTTACCTCTAATAACTCGATCTAATCATTGCGTTTGGAATTATTATATAGAAGACGATTTTTCGCCTTCTTTTGATACAGTAATTACATGGACCCCGTTCAAAATTATGTGGACGACACGTTTAATTTTTTATGCGGTCTAGATTACACAGTACTAGAGAATATATATTTTAATAATAATTATGTGAGTTACGTATTTCGAAATTTTCTTCTTTCAACTCTCATGTCGTTAACCGGAAACCCATTTTAAATATCTTTTTAAAACCTCTCTAATGCTTTTGTCGATAAATCAAAAAATTATTTAAATGTCTATGATATATACATTTCCGCTCAAAATTATGTGGACGACACGTTTAATTTTTTATGCTGTCTAGATTACACAGTACTAGAGAATATATATTTCAATGATAATTATGTGAGTTACGTATTTCGAAATTTTAGTATCAAAAAATTATTTTTATGTCTACGATATATACATTTCCGCTCAAAATTATGTGGACGACACGTTTAATTTTTTATGGGATCTAGTTTACACAGTACTAAAGAATATATATTTGAATGATAATTATGTGATTTTCGTATTTCGAAATTTTCTTTTTTCAACCCTCATGTCGTTAACCGGAAACCCATTTTAAATATCTTTTTAAAACTCTCTAATGCTTTTGTCGATAAATCAAAAAATTATTTAAATGTCTATGATATATACATTTCCGCTCAAAATTATGTGGACGACACGTTTAATTTTTTATGCGGTCTAGATTACACAGTACTAGAGAATATATATTTTAATGATAATTATGTGAGTTACGTATTTCGAAATTTTCTTTTTTCAACCCTCATGTCGTTAACCGGAAACCCATTTTAAATATGTTTTTAAAACTTCTCTAATGCTTTTGTCGATAAATAAAAAAATTATTTTTATGTCTACGATATATACATTTCCGCTCAAAATTATGTGGACGACACGTTTTATATTTTTTATATGGTCTAGTTGATACAGTTAATAATAAATTCATTAGATATCTCACCAATATTAATTATTATTGTCTTGAGAAGACAGCAAACCACGCTAATGGATTATCGTAGATCGAAACAGTATTAGCCCTGCGGAAGAAACTTTTATTTATACTTGCAATAGAGTGTCCACGTATTTTTGAGCGGGAGTGTACATAATTACATAATTACGTACATAATTACAGATTTGTAAACTAACAAGTTATCATGTGATCGAAAACTTGTCTAGAGACAAATGTTTAAACAACTGAAAGATAGTTATTGATAGGCTTCCAGTAGCTAGAACGTTAATAATGATTATTACCAATATAATAAATAATCAAATCTCAAAATCATTATCAGATTTAAAAATTTTCATTATTATCCTCAGAATATTTATCCCTTGTCCTACGATTTATTTTACGGTTTCAGTGATTAGAATTATTTTAGATCGTAATTTCCTATAAAAGGAGAAAACTTACAGTGACTTCCACTAATATTCGGACACTCTTAAAAGGACGATAACTTTTCAAATATTGGACCATGCGATTTGAACTTTTTTGGAAAGCAAGAGCAATTAGATTATTATAGGATGTGGAAAGAAATTTTTTCAACAATTGCAAGCTGTCGGAATTGCAGAGAAAATGCTAAAAGTTGTATTTTGGAACTTTTTTATGTGGGCCTATATTGAAAATTTAAAAAGTACGTTTTGTAGATCTGTGTCAAGTGTATGCATTGTAAAAGTTTGAAAAAGCGACAGGCATTGAATGATGTAAGCATCCTTAGATTTATTGCAATTAGAGGCCGAAAATCGTGAAAAACTGTAATTTTTACCATCTTTAAACGTCTGTAGTTCATTGCAACGTCGACGAATTTTAATGAAATTTTCAGAATATGTTTAATTGACACAGATCTAAAAAACGAATTTTAAAAATTTTCAATGTAGGTCCACATTAAAATGTTGTAAAATGCAACGCTGAGTATTTTTTATACAATTCCGACCAATTGCAATTTTTTTTTTAATTTCTTTTCACAACATGCAGTAAATTAATTGCTCTTGCTTCTCAAAAACGTTCAAATCGTATAGTCCAATATTTAAAAAGCTATCGTCTTTTTAAGAGAGTCCGAACATTATTGGGAGACATACATTTTTATTCAACTGTGTTCAGAATCTTTCTATCACGACTCAGACACGATATTGTAAGTCAATGAGTTAATTCTTAATAACGTTCCAGTACTCATGACGATATTTATTTATAACTCAACTTAATAATTTATAAATAAAATTTTGTGTTACGATAATTACGTGTTTCCCAGTTATATTTCTTAATTATTAAATCAATCTCTCAATTCGTGTCCCCTCCCCTGATTGGACAGACTAAATCACAGTGATCATCCGTGACACGGAAGATTCTGTGCACGTTATGATAAAAACCAGATTCAAATCGAATGTAGCTATATACATACGGTCTTTACTAATGTTCCCACCAAAGTCGGCCTAATCAGCGATACTGACGCTGCAACGTTGCAGTGATACCGCTGGAGGCAGATAGTAGATCGTGCTGACTGGGTTATTATAATTGCAGAACGATGGCAGGAGGATGCCAGGAGGATGCCATTGCAAGAACGTTCATTAAACTAGTTCATTACACCTGCTTGTACTAATGGGTCTCACTTACAGGAACCCACGATAATTAAATAGTTTAACAAATTTCACTCTCTTTGTAACTTCCATTACTACAGCATATCGAGACTTAAATGTAAAAAACTCCGTAGCATCACGTACACGTGAGGAGAATTATCGCTAACAATTTTTAACAACAGTTTTTCACAAGGTGTAGGATTGCGGATTTTTATGCAAACTTTAAATAGAAATTTATTATTATATTATATATATATTATATTCTTATATATTATTAAATAGAAATTTGTTTCTTACATTATTAATTTTAATATCTTGAAAATATATATATTATTCATGGATATCTCAGTATTTCTACTGTTTTAAATTTCACCTACTCATTTTAAAATATTAAAAATTTAAATAGAAATTTATTATTGTATTATATTATTATGTATTATCAAATAGAAAAATTAAATAGAAATTTATTTCTTACATTATTAATTTTAATATCTTGAAAATATTATATTATTCATCGATATCTCAGTATTTCTACTGTTATGAATTTCACCTACTCATTTTAAAATATTAAAAATTTCAATAGAAATTTATTATTATATTATATTATTATGTATTATTAAATAGAAAAATTAAATAGAAATTTGTTTCTTACATTATTAATTTTAATATCTTGAAAATAATATATGATTCATCGATATCTCAGTATTTCTACTGTTTTAAATTTCACCTACTCATTTTAAAATATTAAAAATTTCAATAGAAATTTATTATTATATTATATTATCATATATTATGAAATAGAAAAATTAAATAGAAATTTATTTCTTACATTATTAATTTTAATATCTTGAAAATATTATATTATTCATCGATATCTCAGTATTTCTACTGTTTTAAATTTCACCTACTCACTTTTAAAGCGTAAAATTCGAAAAGCATTCAGTAAACTCTACAAAATCCGAAGCACAGATTGTTTATTAGAATTCAATTGCTTATGTACGTACGTTCTATATAAAATAAAATTAGCTATTTTTACCTCAACGAAATATTCATAATAATAAATTTGGAGTATTCAAAATTATTCATTTATTCATTTCATTACGATCATCTATATTTAATGGAGACAAAAATTCTTTTTACCAAATTTTTCAGAAATATAGTTAGACGTACATTTTTTCAACACACGTATGTATATACTAGAATCCGAAAAGATAAAATTAAGGTATTTATGCATTGGTTTATTTAATAACATGATAAGTTACCTGGAAAATGGCAAACAGTAATAGAATGGAAAATATGTTTGTTCTTGAGTAAATCTATGAATATAAAAAATATATATTTTTATAATACCATACACATCAGTCATTTTTGATGATCGGTAGGTTTAGTATTAACCCTTTGCTCTCCGAATTATTTTTCAATTTGATTGCCAACTACTTTCAATTTTATTGCCCTACTATTTTAAGTGTTTTATTTGAAATTTACTTCAAGGGACAGTTTCTTGACTGCTACTTATTTTAAACAATTTTATTTATTAAATGTGTTTTGATTATCGATCGTAAGATTGTTAATAACAAGATGTATTGATGATTTTTAAAATCTGATCTGATTAAACTTTCAACGTTTCGATCCTAATATGGATCCTTTTCAAGAAAGAAGAAAAAACTGCGTCTGTAAATTTTAAATAGAGATTTCAGTATTAATGTACTGAACAAACGGATTTAAATACATCATTCAAAATACAGTAATAAAATTACCAACCTGCTATTTATTACTAATATTTAACCTCCTATTTAAAATTTACGGACGCAGATTTTTCTTCTTTCTTGAAAAGGATCCATATTAGGATCGAAACGTTGAAAGTTTAATCAAACTAGCAAAATTGCTTTAATTTATATCTCCGATCGAACCTTTGCGCCGAGATCATCAATACATCTTGTTAAATTTATTTACTAATTATATTAAATATAGCTCTCAAACTTTGTTGTAATTTATATTTGTGGAACTTCTAATTATTTTTAACTAAAGAATAATTCCTTTACATTTTTTTTCTCTGATGTCGAGTCACACTCGACAAAGGAGTGCAAAGAGTAAATATAGTGGAGCATCTTTCGTCAACGTTCGTAAACCACGGACGTCGAAATCGGACGGTAGAGCCACCACAAAATCGAGGGAAAAACGAACATTTGCTCTGGTGGCCAGTTTCTCGGAGCTGGAGAGAGCCATAAATTCTTGTCGTGGGATTGAATACATATATAACGAAATCGAGACGGATAAGTCGATCTATCTTGCTACTAGTACAAGGTTACAATTATGCCGATCGAAAGATACCTGGACCAGATCAATAACACGCAAGATAAAACGACTAATTGCGACTGATCGATTCAGTCTAGTTGACGGCGAGTATTTGTAGTTTGTTTACGTCCGTTTCGGCCACCGTGCGTTACTTGTATCCTTTCTAATCTTTGAAATTATTCAATATAACAAGCTATTACTTCGAACATGACCATTTATTACACTGTCGACACGCTCTGTCATGTCTTTATTTGATATCTGTTTCACACCGTAAAATTAGAAATATATTCCTTGACAATTATTTATATTCACGTATACAGGGTGGTCCGTTTAAATAAGACCACCTAAATATCTCTTCAGGTTATTGTGACGCAAAAAATATTTCTTACGTAATGTGCATGGTGTCGATGGACCAAACATCTGGCAAGAATATTTTTATCAGAATGTCATTCTTTTCGGAGTTATCAAGGTCATCCATGTTTCTTGACACATAACTACATTTTTTTTTGCATTGCATCGTGTAAATAATCGAAAAATACATTCAGATATGTGTAATAACATGACCTCGAAATGACCTTGATCTTCGAAAACTGGCGTTCCTTTGCGTGATTCCGTTTAAGTAAGACCACCTAAATATCTCTTCAGAATATTTCCATCCTGTGTGATTTTTTAAATTTGGTAGATATGAAATTGATGTAACACTTCATGCAATACTTAAATGTCGAGTAATTGATTAGATACCGACAGATCTAATAATGTAAACAATATTTTAATTTTTAGTACAGCAATTATTAATGTCGCCTCAGAGGCGTCACTCGAGTGCTAAGGGTTAATAGACATTATACAATATAATAGACTATACAACAAGATTTTATATTTACTCTTAACATCTATACTATTCACTCTTAGTTATTAGTGTCTTCTTAATAATAATACTATACGTTTTGTTCCTTTATTGTATTATAATACTATGTAATGGTTTATTTTTCATATTATATTTTCTGTTTCTAATGTTAAAAATTATTATTTTCCTGCTCTTATTAATAATGTTTATACATGTTATTTTGTCTTTGATTTTTTATAAAGCAGGTTGGTAAATTTACTTCTATATTTTAATTATGTAATTGAAATATCTCTATTTGAAATTTACAGACGCAGTTTTTTCTTCTTTCTTGAAAAGGATCCATATTGGGATCGAAACGTTG
>CM052191.1:2643874-2660196 GCA_028455805.1 Lasioglossum figueresi
AACAAATTGAATCAGTTTTATTCACGTTGTTAATTGAGGCACAATTTACGACGATTCTTTGAAAGTAACTAGTTTGTTATATAATAATTTATGTGGATAATCTTATGATTAAATGTAAAGACTGCAAGTCTTTTCTATGGGGTAGAGGATTAATGTATTTGGTACCAATGTCATGTATTTCAAGGATTGCATAAAACAAATTGAATTAGTTTTATTCACGTTGTTAATTGAGGCACAATTTCCAACGATTATTTGAAAGTAACTAGTTTGTTATAAAATAATTTACGTGGATAATCTTATGATTAAATGTACAGACTGCAAATCTTTTCTATGGGTACAGGATTAATGTATTTGCTACGAATTTCATGTATTTCAAGGATTGCATAAAACAAATTGAATCAGTTTTATTCACATTGTTAATTGAGGCACAATTTACGACGATTCTTTGAAAGTAACCAGTTTGTTATAAAATAATTTACGTGGATAATCTTATGATTAAATGTACTGACTGCAAGTCTTTTCTATGGGGTACAGGATTAATGTATTTGCTACGAATTTCAAGTATTTCAAGGATTGCATAAAACAAATTGAATTAGTTTTATTCGCGTTGTTAATTGAGGCACAATTTCCGACGATTCTTTGAATGTAACTATTTTGTTGTATAATAATTGTGCCGAATAATTTATACAAGCATTAACAACAAATGGTTTGTCAAAGAATTCAGTAATTATCATTCTTTAGCACTCGTGGGTCATCACAAAAATTGCTGTACCATTATTCACAATATTCTTTACATTATTAAATATGTTGGTATCTAATTAATTGTTATTATTTATTATTATTTATTATTATTTATTATTGCTTTAACCCTTTTAGTACCGGAGGCCGATATATCGGCCCGCACTCAAATTTTCTTTTCTTTTTTGATCACTTATACCTTTGTTATTTATGTAATTTTCAATGAATATAGAAAAATTAGTGTACACTGCTTTTGGAATTATGTAAATATTGCTTTTCATTTGGTTTTTATGAGCCTTTTTCCAAATTCTAGTAAAATCGTAAAATTCGGCCGGAATACAGCATTATTACATTTTGTTTAGTATCTAATTAATTGCTGCACATTTAAATACTGCATGAGGTATTATAACACTTTCATATCCCTATGTTGAACAAATCGCATACAATAGAATTATTCTGGAACGGAAGAAATGTTTAATATTCGAGTTAAAATAGCTCCGACTACGAAGGTTTATCAATTGATTTTGCGTGTTTTTGATCTCGATATATGAATGAATAAAATTTACTAGTTCCACGCAAACGTGTATTTATGTTTGCAATAACATTGTAGCATAAAACGTGAAAAATGCCGTACCCGTAAAGACGATTATCGATACAAGCGGTGGACACGTTCAGTCAAGAAAAGCAGCAGCGGATAAAGATGAAAGTACTGAAGCTACCGTCGTTTACCGTTACAAAAATGGTAATCAGTAAGAACCGAATGCTTTACATATTCTCCTTGATACCGTGGAAGTTTAGTTCGTAACGTTTTTCCTGCGGCAAGTGTTCTCCCGTACAGTTTAAAGTCGCGAAGTTAGGCGACTCATCTTCTACATGTAAATCCTCAAAGGAGCCATTAAAAGTTGAAAGAACGCGGAACGGTCATGTCTTCGGCGTCTTCAGGCCGTCGTCGTCAGTTGGCGTAAATATTTCTATGTTTTATAATAGGCTATCACGTTTAACAAAGAACGCATCCGGTGTACACAACACAGTGGTAAAGTGGACTGCTAATGAGCTGTGTGGTAGAACGTGAATCCGTTTCGCTTGCAGTTACGCTGTTTCTCTCGTCTCTCTCGTTGTCGCTTTGCATATCTTTCAAGCAACGCGGTAAGTGACTCTAAAACGCCCTCCGAGATATGCAACGGCGAACTATGAAATACGTCAAACAGCGCAGAAAGACATTGTTTTCGTACGGCGTTGCGCTCTATTCACCGTCGACATCGTTCCGCAAACTATTCTTGGACAAACTTCGACGCAACCGTGAAATTCAAATTCGAACGACGATCGAGACGACTGTAGGAGTTTTGGCGCTTCCGCCATATCTCTTCCTCCATCGATACCATTTCGTAAGCATCGTCCGGTCTCTTTAGAATAGTCTTAAGACCTTTATCTTCTTTACGATCTTCGACGGGTCTCGTTGGTTTTGTTAACAGCTACCGGGAATTTTATTTTCATACTTTGGCTGCATATTTTCGGGTTTTCTCGTCTCTCCTTAACCTCTCCTCGTAATATTTCCTGTTTCCGATATCTTCTTCCAAGGTCCCGCTTCGGTCTTGCTATCCTCGACGTACGTTTTCCGACTACGTCCTCGAAAAACCTGGGCTTTCCATTTTACTGCGTTTCTACTTCAGTCGTTAGCTGCCTCGATCTACCGTTTTTCTTTACGCCAGGCCTGAGCAACTAGCGGCCAGAATGAGGGGAAGGAGCACGAATTGAGGGAAAATTGTTACCCTAAATTAGTTACCATCCCTCTGCACGACAGAGACAAACGTGTCACGTGACCGGGCGGAAGCGTGGGGAATAGCGTCGTTGAAGGTGAAGGTAGAGTAGAGAGACTTAACCCTTTGCACTCGGAGCTATTTTAACTGGAAAATTAAACATTTCTTCCGATCTAGAATATTTCCATCCTGTATGATTTTTTAAATTTGGTGGATATGAGATTGATGTAATACCTCATACAATACTTAAATGTCGAGTAATTGATTAGATACCGACAGATTTAATAATGTAAACATTTTTCTTAATAATAGTACATCAATTATTAATGGCGCCTCAGAGGCGTCGCTCGAGTGCTAAGGGTTAAGGGGTAACGCCACTCTAGAGGTCGGAAAAAGATGATTTTCGGGAATTTTTAAAATAAAAACCGTACAAGATATAGACTCAAGAACAAAAACGTTATATTATATATATTTTCAGGAAGGTTTGTGAATTTTTTTAAACATTTTGGATCCAAAATGGCGGCTGTAGGTGCTGGCAAGCAACAACACCTTTTTCGGAGGGCTGCATGGCCGGAAAGGTTTTTCAATAGCGAATAGTCCTAGAAGAAAAAAATCAAAGATTTTCTAATATTATATACCAAAATCTAGGGAACAACGTACGGAAATTAAAAAATATTGATAATTGTTAATTTCGAGAACATTTGAATTAAACAATTTGGCATTAAAGTGCTCATAGAAAAAAGAATTGATCATTAATCGAAATAACCCTACGATGTTCCCCGAATTATGGTATTTTGAACCTCTGCACAACATTTGAAGTCGATTGGTTGAAAACATTTTGAGTTTTGGTTGTTACAATAAACACGCGTACAGTGCGCTGCGAGTGGTTGCACTCCATCTCGAAAAAAATCGTGTTCCCGATTTTTCCCCCACTTTAAACTTTCTTCCCACACTCTTCACACAGTGAAGAAACATCATTTCAGTTTAAACTTTTTTTCCACATTCTTCACATAGTGAAGAACATCATTTAAGCAAAAACAATCGATTTTTTCAAAATTCTAGACTGGCGTTACCCCTTAATCTGTCGACTCTGCTCCGTACTCCTGGATCTTCCTCACAAACTCCTGTGGAGTGTAGGAGGAGGTTGGGGAGATTAGGGGTACATGTATATACAGTCAGGGACAAAAATAAGTGGACAGTTAGTGGAAATAGGTAAAAATGAAGTTTAGTCGAATTAACATGACTGTTATAAACTTAAGTTTTATTTACTATATATTCTTATAGCGTATAGATTATTTAACGAACAATTGAAGTTCATATTTACATCTTTGCATAAACACGCCGTGTCATAACGAAAACGTCAGCTATTTATCAGGAGACAAAAATGAGTGGATACTCAATGAAATGCGTAATAAATGAAACACATAACAAAATTAGTATTTGGTATTGCCGCCTTTTGCACGTATTACAGCTTCCAGACGTCGAGGAATACTTTGTATTAACTTTTCAATATAATCGTTACTAATTTTTTCATATTCGGACTGTAACCTTTTGAAAAAATCGATTTTATTATTTCGCTGGTCCAATGGAACTTTTGCGTCCGGTAAACTCCATAAGTTCTCAATAGGATTCAAATCAGGGCTCTGGGCTGGCCATTCGAGCAATTTAATATTGGAATCTTTAAAAAACTTTTTAGTTTTCTCAGCAGCGCGCTTAGGGTCATTGTCTCGTTGAAAGACAAATTCGTCGTCGCAACCCATTTTTACCACTGCTTCTTCTAAATTTTCATTTAGTATATTAATATACTTATCTGCATTCGTAATGCCGTCAATTTGAACTAACGTACCAATTCCGTTTTGCGAGAAGCATCCCCACACCATTAATGATCCACCGCCAAATTTGACTGTGGGTGTAATAAATGGTCTTTTATACGCTTCATGTTTTTTTCTCCAGACTTTGTGCTTCTTTTTTAATTGCCGCAACTCAAATTTACTTTCGTCGCTCCAAATGATATTTTTCCAGAATACCAGTGGCATATTCACATAGTTTTTTGCAAACGCTAAACGTTTTCTCATATTTCTTTAATTAATATGTGGCTTACGTCTAGCCTTGCAGCATTTTAAACCAGCTTCGCGCAGTCTTCGTTTTATTGTTTTTGTTGAAACATTTAATTCCGCTATTTCTGCGATACTTCTTGCTGCAATCGTTGGATCTTATCGACTTGTACGAAAAATCCGACGGTTTTCTTGTACGGTGGTACAGCGTTTGCGTCCACGACCTCTTAAATTTTTCACGGTCCTGTGCGCTACATACTTTTTATAAATTTTTCCTACTGCACTTTTAGATACGTTGTACTTCCGAGCTATTTCGCGGTAACTTAATTTCTTACAGCAGTCCGATACAATTAAATAGCGAATTTGATATTACAATTATTGTATAAATGTTCTTACTTGTACGATACCTGAATTGGTACTAATAAGATTGATGGAGATCCCTGCATGTAAGCTTGACCTGTGCCTAATGTTCGTATACATTTCTTACCTCGCAATAACATTACAACCAAGTGTCCACTTATTTTTGTCCCCTGATAAATAGCTGACATTTTCGTTATGGCACGGCGTGTTTACACAAAGATGTAAATATGAACTTCAATTATTCGTTAAATAATCTATACGCTATAAGGATATATAATAAATAAAACTTAAGTTTATAACAGTCATGTTAATTCGACTAAACTTCATTTTTACCTATTTCCACTAACTGTCCACTTAATTTTGTCCCTGACTGTACATATAGGAGGCCCATAAGTGTCGACAGATGAAGGGAGGGAGTTCGAATTGAGGGGGGGGGGGGGGGGGGGGGGGGGGGGGGGGGGGGGCTGGTAGCGGGGAAGAATTGCTCGGGCCTCCTTTACGTTGTGTTCTTAAGGGGAAACGCTACCCTCGTGATATAACTAGAAAGGAACTAGAATCTAACTAGATTTTGGATCAAAACATGGGTTTGCGGTCTTAGATTGTTTGTCCTTATTTGATCGAATTTTCGGCTGGGTGAGGGCTCATTCTGAAGAGGAAGGTTATAGCTACAGCGCTCGACCGATTTTTTAACTGGATTATGTCTATATCTAATAATATAAGTGTCCGAAGTAGAGACAAAATCGAGAAAAATATTTGCAGACTTCAATGTATTTTTCTGTCTCTAAAAGATTTGTTCACTGCCATAATGCGGTCCAGTGCTGTACCTATAACCTTCCTCTTTGGATTGAGCCCTCACCCAGCCCAAAATTCGCTGAAATAAGGACAAACAATCTAAGACCGTGATTGCATTCGCATAGCAGAGATTTCCCCATATTACGTTCACGAAGAGAGAGGTCCTCTCTGATGCAGAGCAAATCTAGAGCCAATTTTAGTTTAGATAGTTAGACGAGATGTCGCTTACTCAGGACTGTCAACATGGAATCATAGCAAAAAAAATATGAAATGCTTGAATACTCGGATCCATTAATAACATTAAAGATATTAAGAAACAAAAGATAAAAACGTGTAATCATAGCAAAACTGAAGCGTTAAGCTGTCACATATGTATGTTTATCAGTGTTACCACACAAAAAACTTTTTTTCTGCACAGAGGTTGGTAACACTGATAAGTACTCTGAAAAGCAAGGGTAGCGTTCCCCCTTAAACGTTGGGCACCCAGATTGTACAAATCAGGGATCGAAAATAGCTACTTTTTCGTGGATTCTATCCAAACCGTGGGTCTTAGAAGTTTTTTAAATAATCGTTCTCCCAAGATCCAATGAGAACAGACAAAGATTCTTGAAAATGAAAGCTTTAGTTCGAAGAGAACTTACAAATCGACTGCAGAGTTTACGCATTTATGAGAAAAATGCGTACGTATAATTTAAAGCAGTGGACACATGTTAAAATGATTTAAGATATTCGTCACTTAATTATAATAATATACAATATATTACAATATTATATAATACATTGTATAATAATATATTGTATAATATAATATAACATTGTATAATAATATTCAATGTATTACAATATACAGTATATACGAATACTTGGTAATACAATTACACAGTATTACAATATACATGTTAATAACAGAAATAAGAAAAAACCTGCAATAAAGAAAAATGATTTGCCTATCATTGGGTTCGGCGTCACAAACCAAATATTTTCGAACCATTTGTCATGTTCAGAGTTGTGCAGACTTACAATTGAATTACTCCAGGAATTATAACGACAAAGTAATTGAATTACATTGTAATTCAGTCGTATTGTAATTTATGATTCAGATCTTCATTCAATTAAATTACAATGTAATTCGTAATTGCAATTGGACTACAATTATAAAATATTTTATAATTCAATTACATTAATAACGAATTACGAGGACGAGGAATAGAAAATACGTCGCATAGACAGCAAACAAGTATATGAAAGAAAAACATAAAAATATATCGTACTTCTTCAAAGTTCTGGGCTATAATTTGGAGAGATGTATTTTAATTATATCGTATTTCAATTACACATCTGATTGAAATAATTAGTAATTGAATTAATTCAAAGGTTTGAATTATCTAATTCGGTTACGACGTAGTTGAATTACTATATAATTGAAATACAATGTAATTCAATTGCGTAATTCAATTGCAATGTATTCGAATTGGCACAACTCTGGTCATGTTGCTTTTCATTAAAAGGAGGATATTTAGGATGTATCATTTTATCGTTATTAAATATTATGGAAGTGTTGAGGTGGAGCCTTAGTGGAGCTGCGTTTCGGTGAATGTCGCAGACTGCAATTTAAGAGATTGAAATTCCGTTGAAATTGACCAGCCATTGATCGAGTCTGCGGCAACTTTCAACGACGGCATTTAGGGCTACTCGGGTGTTTCCGACCACGATCATATCTGACGCGAATTCACCGCAATTACGTGTATTCCCATCGAGTGTATCGAATTAATTAATGCCCGCCACACAGCGGTAATGTTTGGCTGGCTAGCCGGAATCATGAACCGCGATCCGCTAAGCTGTGTCTATTTTCAACTACATGAGAATCTACTCAAAACGTCCCCTTGGTACAAACCTAATTTCAGAAACGCTCGCGCGCGTCCCGTTTGATTCTCTTTTTCCTCTTATGCTGGCGCACATGTTTGCAAATGCGTCTCGGGTTGAACTGAAACTGTTGATTCGCAAAGGCAGTTGCGTGCATTGCAGTTTACAACGTAAGAATGTTTTATCCATTGTCGTTAACACTAAGCCTACCGACCATCAAAAGTGACTGATGTGTATAGTATTATAAAAATAACAAGATTCAATTTATTTATATTTCCTGCGATTTTTACTATAATGCAGGACGCCGCAAAATTCCTTCAACATCCGGAAATGGGAGGTACCTGAGATCGTTTAAAGCAACAGTTTCCTTTGCAAAAATGGCGTCCGCGGCTTTGTTTAGAAGTAATTAACGAAAAACATGGACCAATACAGGGTGAGTCAAGCCACCTGAATAACTTCTACGCTTCTCGAGATAGGAAGAAATGCTTCAGACAAAAGTTGTTTGGTATCTAGGAGCCCATTGCGTGGTCTACATAACTTTTTTTCATGTGGAGGGGCTTAGGAGATTAGAAGGTCAACTTAGTTTTTTTAAATGGAACCACATATTTTTCAACTCCTACGATTGTAGCCCTATTCGAGACAATTTCAACGATACAGGGTGTTCGACAACAGGTGGGAGAAAATTTAAGGGGTGGTCCTCGACGATAATATAAGACGAAAATGAAGAATAAAAAAAATTGCGATTTCGGCTTCGTTATTTATTTATTAACACTTAAAAATCCGCCTTAAATGCGGCAACAAGTCTAACAAAAGTGTACGTTGCGTACGTCACAGAGGCGCGCGACAGTCACGTATCAAGTGACAGATGCATGCATACCTTGGTTCTTATTTGGGGCCCCAGCGAGGTGAAAATATTTAATAAATCGTTGGACGACATTGAACCTACCTGCTCGTTAAAGTCCACAAGGGCATTTATAATATCCGCCCTATGGAATTATCGAGTAGAAAAGGTCAATGTCCTTTCATTTTTAAATTGTTCTCCAACATATCCACAAATCATTATCCTGCGCTACAACACCGTATACAATACACTGGAACAAACCACTATAAAATGGTATCCATTGGGTCCATAAATGTTGAATCAAATCCTCGCAAATGCAAGTATCCACAAAAATGCACATGCGTACCGGAATCGTTCACAACTAATTCACGTTTGATGCGCATCAATTTGACTTTCGCACACGAAAAATAAAATATCAGTGAAATTAATGTGAATTAAACCCACTTAAATAACACCCCAATTCAACGTTTCAAAAAAATTTGTTTGGGCAAGAAGAATCGTCCGTACACGCTTGCATTCGTGTACACGCTTGCATTCGTATGCACGCTGATTTGAGCGAGACAGCTGATGCGGTCAATGCCTGATCGATAAAACAAATGAAGATCTACAGGAAACTCACGCCCAAACACCGCGCGTTGCTATACCGATACATTGTCTATCCTGTTTTCACGAATTTTGTGATTCTTTCTCATTCTGTCTGTGACCGCCAAATATCTCGTGTGTGTAACATGAATCGCATCAGCTGTCTCGAATCGGTGTGATTCTTCTTGCAGGAACACATTTTCTTAAAACGTTGAATTAGGCTGTTATTTAAGTGGGTGCACTAACAGACTTCACATTAATTTCACTGATTGTTGCGATCGCCAAGGGTTCTTGTCGATGCTCAACTGTGGGGGTGGTCAATTTCGATCTAACGAAATGTTGACCTAGTCGAAATGAACAACACACCGATGTTCGGTAACAAACAAAAAGAATAGTTTAATGAGGCAACGATTTTATCAACTACTTTACAGTGGACTTTGAATATTAGATGAGGATATCGTGTTCGTACGGTTGTCGTCGATGCTCCGATGATTCTACCGGTTCCTCTCGATCGCTGCCTCGAAGTCCCCTCGGTTCACCCCCTCTCTTCAGGGAAAACTTGATGGGGGTGACAGAGTTTGGATTTTTGGCAAATAACGGGACTTCGAGACAGCGCCCGAGCCGAGCTATGGTCCGCATCTGGTTGGGCTTATATTAATGGCCTCGCTGGCCGCGCTGGCCTCGAGGGCCTGACCGTCATCCGGAGACGGTACGTGGAGCCGAGAGCGGGTTGTAAAATGGACTCGAGGGTCCCAAGTTGTAAATGAAATCCCTTACAAACAAAACTAAAATAAATTGGTTGAGGGTTCGAGGGGTCGGCGCGCGTGCACCCCAGATGCGCAAAAATACCGTTGAGGCCCACGACTCAACACTGATATTTTATTTTTCGTGTGCGAAAATCAGATTGACGTGCATCAAACGTGAATTGGTTGTGCGGAATTCCGGTACGAATGTGCATTTTTGTGGATACTTGCATTTGTGAGGATTTTATTCAACATTTATTGTCCCAATGGATACCATTTTATAGCGATCTCGAGTAAACTACTCATGCGAGAACAATTTAAAAGTGAAAAGGCATTTACCCCCTTCTACTCGATAATTTCATAGGGCGAATATTAGAAATGTCCTTGTGGATTTTAACGAGTAGGTAGGTTCAATGTCGTCCAACGATTTATTAAATATTTTCGCCTCGCTGGGGCCCCAAATGAGAACCAAGGTATGCATGCATCTGTCACTTGATACGTGACTGTCGCGCGCCTCTATGATGTACGCAACGTACACTTTTGTTAGACTTGTTGCCGCATTTAAGGCGGATTTTTAAGTGTTAATAAATAAATAACGAAGCCGAAATCGCAATTTTTTTATTCTTCATTTTCGTCTTATATTATCGTCGAGGACCACCCCTTAAATTTTCTCCCACCTGTTGTCGAACACCCTGTATAGTCATCCAAGGTCATTCAAGATCGTAGACTTTAAAATTGATGAAGAACAGAAATTTATCGTAAATGCTTATGAAACGGAATATCCTCAGCTTTATTAATGAAATCAAACTGTTTCAACGTAAAATGTTAAACAAAGTGGTTGAATCCAAAAACATTTGTTACAACAAATGCTCAAAGTGATGACCAGTCACAGATAGACAGCGTCTGAAGCGTTCGCCCACTGATTGCGTTACGCAGTAAAGTGTGTGGCGATTAATATCAGCACAGGCTCTTCGTATCCGTTCCTGCATGTCTTCTTTCGTAGTGGGTGCTGCACGATAAACATCTTCTTTTAACTTTCCCCATAAAAAAAAGTCCAATGGCGTTAGGTCAGGTGATCGAGGTGGCTATTTTCTGTGCAGAATGTGCCGGACAACCGTCGTGTTCGTACCACAAAAACTGCCGCACGTTTAACGGAACATCTTCTAATAAATTAGGTAGTACATCTATCAAAAATTTTGAATACTTTGTTTTATTTCAAGAGTTCCCTTGCCTTCCTGACTTGTCGTCATCAAGTTCAAATGATCCATGACTCCTCAGCCAGAGAGTACCTCTGAGCGAATGTAAACGTAAACAAACTTTGCCGAAACGCTTAATTTCTGTAACTTGAAACTGATGAGAATATTCCATTTCATAAGCACTTACGATGCATTTCTGTTTTTCGTCGATTTTAATGTTTACGACCTTGAATGACTATATCCTTGAAATTGTCTCGAAAAGGGTTACAATAGTAAGAGTTGAAAATTATGTGGCACCATTTAGAAAAAACTAAATTGACCTTCTAATCTCCTAAGTACCTCCAATTTAGAAAAACGTTATGTAAACCAAACAACTTTTGTCTGAAGCAATTCTTCCTGTCTCAAAAAATGTAGAAGTTATTCAGGTGGCTGGTTTTAGGTGTCTCGCCCTGTATACTGGATTCATCAAATATATTCAATAAATTCCCATGAAAACACTTTACAATTTCAGTAATTGTCAAATAAAAAATCTGGAATGGGTCATTTGACTTCTCGTGGTAGATTTAGTGTTAGTGTAGCAAACTCTGTAATTATTTCTTCCGTCTTGCCTGTTCAATAGAGATGTATACCCGGCGACTACGTTAGCTAGACGAAGCAAATAGCATCGACAAGAAGAGTGAACTAAAGGGTGCAATGTCGGTTGCCATTATGGGGCAGCTCTGCTCCATTTGTCGTACCGTCGCGTCATCATGAAGTCATATTTCACGACTTATGGTAATTACGTTCTGCCACCCAGAAGTTACGCTCGTACATGGGGAGCAGCATGCGAGTCTCTTTGTCAAGGTCTATGTATATTTATACATAAATACGCGCCTGGTGTCATGCGTGCTATACAGGATGCCCCATAAAATCTTTGGTTTTATGCGGAACCGTTCAGCTCAAGTGCACCATCTCTGTTAAAATAAATGCTTCTAAATAATTTCACGTTGCGTAAAAACGTGCACAGTAAGTAAAGCCTTGATCTAAGAAAAACTCCACGAATTCTGTATCTTCGATTCTGGGATTCTACTCCTTGTAAACCACTAAATACAGATCAAATGATACCGTGTTTAGTGTCATTTTAATAAGAAAAATGCCAGAAATAATTTGGCGAAAGTCCCGTAAAAAAATAATGAAAAATAAAGAAGTTTTCTAATTGGATTAGTTAGTTTTCTGAGGAACCGTACAGCTCAAATGCACCATGTGTGTTAAAATAAATGCTTCTAAATAATTTCACGTTGCGTAATGTCCCAAATTGCAGTTATAGAACCGAGTCCGTACTGAGACGTGCACAGTAAGTAAAGCCTTGATCTAAGAAAAACTCCACGAATTCTGTATCTTAGATTCTGAGTTTCTACTAATTGTAAACCACAAAATACAGTTCAAATGATACCGTGTTTAGTGTCATTTTAATAAGAAAAGTGCCAGAAATAAGTTGGGAAAGTGCCGTAAAAAATAATGAAAAATATAGAAGTTTTCTGATTGGATTAGATTGTTTTTCTGGGGAACCGTACAGCTCAAATGCACCATCTCTGTTAAAATAAATGCTTCTAAATAATTTCACCTTGCGTAATGTCCCAAATTGCAGTTATAGAACCGAGTCCGTACTGAGACGTGCACAGTAAGTAAAGCCTTGATCTAAGAAAATCTCCACGAATTCTGTATCTTAGATTTTGAGATTCTACTACTTGTAAACCACTAAATACAGTTCAAATGATACCGTGTTTAGTGTCATTTTAATAAGAAAAAGACCAGAAATAAGTTGGTGAAAGTCCCGTAAAAACATAATGTAAAATAAAGAAGTTTTCTAATTGGATTAGTTTGTTTTTCTGGGGAACCGTACAGCTCAAATGCACCATCTCTGTTAAAATAAATGCTTCTAAATAACTTAACATTGCATAATGTCCCAAATTGCAGATATAGAACCGAGTCCGTACTGAAACGTGCACAGTAAAGCCTTGATCTAAGAAAAACTCCACGAATTCTGTATCTTCGATTCTGGGATTCTACTCCTTGTAAACCACTAAATACAGTTCAAATGATACCGTGTTTAGTGTCATTTTAATCAGAAAAACGCCAGAAATAATTTGGTAAAAGTCCCGTAAAAAAATAATGAAAAATAAAGAAGTTTTTTAATTGGATTAGTTAGTTTTCTGAGAAACCGGACAGCTCAAATGCACCATCTCTGTTAAAATAAATGCTTCTAAATAACTTAACATTGCATAATGTCCCAAATTGCAGATATAGAACCGAGTCCGTACTGAAACGTGCACAGTAAAGCCTTGATCTAAGAAAAACTTCACGAATTCTGTATCTTAGATTCTGGGATTCTACTACTTGTAAACCACTAAATACAGTTCAAATGATACCGTGTTTAGTCTAATTTTGATCAGAAAAACGTCAGAAATAAGTTGGTGAAAGTCCCGTAAAAAAATAATGAAAAATAAAGAAGTTGTCTGATTGGATTGGTAGTGGTTCACACCAATATACTCGACAGTGGAGGGGATACTCGTTCTGCATAGTTGCTACGGTTTCCGTTTTCTTAAATCGAGGCTTCACTGTATAAGCTGATGAAGATTTTTTCGATTTAACAATTTGTCATTCTGGACGCTTCTAACAGGCTGTAAAACGTATTCTACAGTGTACCTTAAGAAACTTGTACAGTTATAACTGTACTTGTAAGAAGTATCACGAAGAAGAGTGTCGAAACGCAGAGCTTACGACTTGATAGTTGGGAATAAAGACAAAAATTGTTCGAGAGAACTAAAATCTATTTTCTTGGAATTGCTTCACGTCAAATGCCGTAAGTGGTTTACACGTATTATGCGGCAGCCTGTAGGTGTCCATCGAGCGTGCACGTGTACGAAATGTATGCACCAACACGTGTGCACGCGTGAAACAGGATAGCACATGAACCTCGGCAGGCAACCGAGCGGATGCGTATTACGGTTTTCAAGGGACGAATTGTAGCTATTTGTTGGTTCAGCGGGGATATCAATCTCCAGTATACGGCCCTGACGCGGACACAAATTGTCGCTTCGGATAATACAGTAATACCACGAAACTGACTCTTTTTCGCGTTTACGCGAAAGTCTTTTGCTCGGCGGGCTCGTTTCACGCACCGAGATATCTCCAACTCTGGTGATGTCGTGCGGCGTGAAATGTTGTTGATTGGCAGGCACGATTTTCGTCGACACGACTCGTGCGAACAGCAGGAAGAAGAGCAACAATACAGCGATGTCCTTCGATAGGGTAAACTGTACAATGATTGGCACCCTAAGCCAAAATCGTGTTGTATAACGCTCACTTCAGATTGAACTGTTCGAACGTGAAATACGTGTTCGATTAACACTAGGTTTACGGGACCCGTCAAAATGACGGGTTCTAATATTCTTAATTTGCGATTATTAAGATTGCAAAGATGCTTCCCTGAGGAATTATTTACCAAATTTATTTCTTTGGGTATACATTGTTGGTAAAATGGCGAAAAATTTGGATAGACATACTCTTGTTATGTTTATAAATTATTGTAAAATAGTTATATTTAGACCTCCGTAAACCTAGTGTTGATGAAGATTTAAAAATCGAACAAGTAAATATGAACCAATTTGCGTCGTGTTTGGTATCATTTCAATCAGGAAAGTGTTACGAATGTGTTCGTAAAAGGACCATAAAAAATAATGCAAAAGTTTTGTCAATATCTGTGTCAATGACCGATAAAAGATTTTTGAACATTGACTAATCAAATATATGTTCTAGTGATACAAAGTTTGTATTGTCATTGTTCACGAGTAGACTGGGAATCTTTACAAGCACCTACACAGGGGCCAAATAAATATTACTTGTAGTTGCTAGACTGCGAATCTTTATGCATTTGTAGTAAAATTGAGTAGATGAAATTGAAAATTGTTGGAAAATTTGACAAACCGAAGATGTCGATAGATGACTTCTCCTCCATTCAAATCATTAAGTGAAGAAATAACATTCAATTTGGTATTCTATTTGGTGCAATCGATGCGCAGACAATTTTTATTTTACATAAAGATCCGTAGTCTGGTAATTGCCTAGCAGAAAATAAAACACCGACGTCCTCAACGTGCGTGAGAAAAGAACATAATATTGTATACCAATGTTTGCATAAGAAGTGTTTGTAGCGTGTCTCGTCCGCGTGGAAAATATTCGAAGAATTGAAAATTTCTCTGAGAAGATCGCAGTGCAGGTCAAGCATGTCGACATGGTAATGTTACAATGCTTCCACAGTGGCGACCTATTCAAGGACAAGTGTAAATACGCTGAAATCCCTTGCTGTTGTATCGTTGCCAGCACGGTACCCAGCAAAAGATCGTAAAATGATTTACAGGAAGCGTACATGTGGAATTCACCACCTCCGCGAAGATTTCCTTGCATAAAACGATGAGAGGGAGATAGAATACGACGACCGCCATTACGAGAGTGCCGCGACGATATTCCTACATTGGAAAGCGTCACTTGTGTGTCCTTTACGACCGCGGAAAGCTCATATTTGCAATGCTCCTCGGTTCCGCTTTATTCGCACGCTCCATAAAGCACGCGCGAATCATCGAGACAGCTGCCTGCTGGCTTCTTTCTTTTCTTCCTGCGCTAGTTTCTCTTAGCAGTCACAGCCCGTGACTTTGCTATTGATCGAAATGAATGATATCCCTCGGAATTTTCCTAGCGGAATTTTCCTTTTAACTCCATAAACACCTGGAAAGAGCACGAATCCAGGGGAAAGAGTTACCTCTTCCTACTCCTGAGTTGGGGAGAATCAGGAGTAGGGATGGGATCAAGTATCTCGCAAACAGGTTCGAACTTTGATTGATTGAATTCGAACTCTCTATAAGTACTTCGAAAAAACAGAAATAGTACTCCAAAGTATACTCGAACCTATACAGTTTATACCAGACAGTTTCGAACATTTTACAAGTACTATGGTAAACGGAAATATGAAAGATACAGAAATAATGCAAGTATATTCGAATCTTGGTCGAACAGATTCGAAACTTTTATGAATACCTACTATGCAGTTCTGATTTCCAAGATTCGAGTACTACTTGTGAAAGATTCGATTCCTATCAACATCGAAGTACTTATAAGTGTATTTTCGAATCTTGTAAGTACTCGTTCCGAGGTTCGATATCGGTTCGTATAAAATGAATACTTTCCAAATATAATCATTGAAACATTATTGCTTTTACGTAGTAATCGAAACCCATGAAATGAAACTTGGTTATTGAAATTGACTCGGATTCGTGAGCACATATTGAACTCGATCCCATCCCTAATTAGGAGTGCATAGAAAACACGATAGGGGCAATATGAAATAGTCGATAGTGGGG
>CM052191.1:2660296-2675505 GCA_028455805.1 Lasioglossum figueresi
AAAAAATGATAGTTATAGAACCGATGTAATTGCATTATTCGGATTTTCAGAGCTACATGCTGCCGGATAATGCAAATTACGTCTCATAAACGTAAAAATAGGATTTTCGAGGGATTTCGTGGCCTAGATTGATCTTTTATCTAGCGTTTTTGACTACTGATAACTCCCATGTTTCTATTATCGAGAAATGAAAGAACACGACTTTCTTGTTTTGTTAGCTTGCGAGCCGCAAGCTGCCCAAGCCTGCGATAAAGAGTTAAAGTTGCTTTCTTTTTAATTATAGGCAAACCTAATCATTTTCGAAGGTAGGGTCTGAAGCCCGTAGCTACTTTGCAACATCTTATAGAACTTTTCTGAGAAGAAAATGAATTTGATGAAACCATGGCAGGTGCAATTGTCAAATTTGTTTATTCAATCTAATGCATTTTCAAGCTAGCTTCGGAATACATATTCATTCGAACATATTAATGTGCAAATATACAGGAATTATTTATGTAACAGCTATTTAAAAATGTATACAGCACGATCAACCGTTCAATGTTTAATGTACATTTGGAACCCAAAGTAATATATTATTAACAATTAAACAGCCAAAGTAAATATAAATATGTAGGATATGATAGAATCAAAACTTTATTAAACGAATGTTGAATTCGTGTCAAATCGAATCGGTAGGCTCGGGATCTTTATGAAAAATAATAATGTTTATGCATCTGTTGCCAGACACAGGAGCTAAATATAAATTTATATTTCTCACTAACAATTTCACAATGCAGTGTAAATAATATATTAATACTCTTAAATTGCACCAACTCATTTTTATTAGAAAAGTGCATTTATCCGGAATATACTAATAAGACACTTAGTTTGGTCTGTAGAATCGATCATTAGCAGATGTTCTAGATATTATGAAACAACCGGTGTAATCATCAATTAGGGCTACGCGTTTCAAAAGCATCCCCCCGTATACCGAGTTGTATTCAAATGAAATATTCACGAATAATTGGAGTGGCGTAACGAGTGATCGGTAAGTGAAAATACGAGGACAAAGAAACAGAAAACCTTCGCTGTGCAGTAATAAAATGGTGAATTGATATGGATTGAGGGAGGGAAGCTCTGTCGGTGGCTGCATCGATTATTTATGATTTTCATTTCCGACACAGGTTGAGATTGTGATTGTAATTATAGAACGGAAGTCGACTTTAAAATATTTCAATGGGCAATTGAGAGTGGTGTTGCTAACAGTGTCGCCAGATGAGGGGAGGGAGCACGAATTCAGGGGACAAAGTTACCCCTTTCTCTCTGCCACTACCGGACATACACTAGTGTGCAAAAGATGAAGCAACCAGCCGTATTTAATAGAAAAGCGTAAAAAATCAAATAAGAACACAGTTAGTTTTGAAAAAAGATTCCGCTGTTCAATTGAATAGTTCCGAGAATATACAGTGAACCACGAAAGTATTTGAACGCACTTTAAAACAGTATAACGTTTTTATAATTGTACCAAACGACCTGATATTTTGCAAGCAATTAGAAGAATTGGTATACTAAATGATCTACAAAAAAGATTTCCCAAAAATTACAGTATACAAGGGTTGCATGTAAAAATAAGAAAAGCATTTTTTAAAACATTTTTATTTGGGCGTTTAAAGAAGATTTAAAATGTATGTTTTGTAGATCTATGTTAGTTATACACATGATGAAAATTTTATCGAAATCGGTTGAGCTAGGAAAAAACGACACGCATCGAAAGATTTACGATTCTGCGGATTTTAAGCAGAAACTGATCAAAAATCGGGTAAAACTACGATTTTCACAATTTTTAACCGCTTGCAGCTCGTGTGCATGTTAATCGATTTCGATGAAATTATCAGAATATGTGTAACTACGATACTATAGATCTACAAAACATATTATATATATTAGATTTTCATTAAGTGCCCAAATGAAAAACTTTAAAAAAATGCTTTTTTAATTTTTGCATGTAACCTTAAGTGTAAATTATAATTTTTGGAAAATCTTTTCTGCACATCTTTTCGTAAACCAGTGCTTCTAATTGATTATAAAAAATCAGGTCGTTTGGTGCATTTATAAAAAGGATTTTTGAAAACATTATTATTTGGACCCTTAAAGAGAATTTTAAATATATGTTTTGTAGATCTATGTTAGTTATACACATGCTGAAAATTTAATTAAAATCGGTTAACATTCCCAAGAGCTACAAGTGGTTAAATGTGATGAAAATTATAGTTTTTCGTACCTTTTCGTCAGTTTCTGCTTAAAATCCACAGATTCTTACATCTTTCGATGCTTGTCATTTTTTTCTGCGTCAACCGATTTCGATGAAATTTTCAGTATGTGTATACCTAACAAGCATCAACAAAACGCATATTTTAAATTTTCATTACGGGCTCTAATAAAAAAGTTATAAATGGTGGCTCGTTTACTTTCTCATGTAATTCTTAGCAATTGCAATTTTTTCAAAATCTTTTTTGCATGTCGTTTGGTAAATCAATTCTTCTAATTGCTCAAAAAGAGTCAGGTCGTTTGGACTGAACATAAAAATGTTATACATACTATTTTAAAGTGCTTTCAAATACTTACGTGGTCCTTCTTCAACTTCAATAAATCAATCACTGTACAATACAATTCCTACATAAAGATATTGTTTGTCATGATATCTTATAATTATACCGGGTGCTTCTTTCTTTTGCACAGTAGCGTATAACAGAGGCGAAACGCGTCACGTGACCGGCGCACAGTGGTCGGAAAAAGGAGAAAACCTAAAATTATGAAAGTCGTTATTTCAAATATCGACCACTATTTCCTGATAGGCCATGAACCTATGGATCTTGCTATGCAAATGGATTTATGTTTTTCTCTTTAATAACGGAGAAAAATAGATCTAAAGTAGACCTCTCAGATTCTAGTTGGATCTTTACAGAATTCTAACCACACGTTCGACGTTATTCTTTCATTTTTGGGGACATTTGTAACCATATATGCTATATATTATAAATGTATATAATCTCAGCTCATGCCCAATGCAAATAATTTTCGAAAACACACAACCAAAATAACAATATAAAGCCCGAAAGTAGGATACGTATAATTTCATATTGCAGCTACTTTCTTTAGCTCTACGAAAAAAGCTACACGTTCCTACATTCTCTGAGTGGTATCTTTTGAAAGAAGACACCATCACGCTGTAGTCCTACAAAAATCAGCTGCACGTTTTTGCACGTTTAGCTGATATCAACGTCTAAAGTTTGAGAGCGCATGAAGTTTCAGCAACGAAGTAGGATCCCTGAATAAGTGCGCGGCACTTCGCTGGACGGTTCGAAGGACTATGATCCCTGTACCGAATTGTTTTTCTCATAGCAGTACATTCAATAAAATTATCAATCGCCATGATAAATCTGTGTATTGCAAATTATGCGAATTCAATGAAAACAAACCTGAAGCCACAAAATACGAAATGTCGTAAGTAATATTTCTGAATACTTTCGTGACACGAAAACTATAAGTTTAAATCATAAAAGAATGTTTCCGTTTATTGGTTTAAATAATTGTTTCATCTTACATTGAAATTAATAAACGTGTCCGTACCCCCATTATCCGAATACCTTAATATACGGAAATTCTATTATCCAAATTAAATGTTCAATAATATCGATCGTAAGTTGCTTAAGCAAAAAAAAAATTTTTTAAATGATATCGGCGCATAGGTTCGATCACATGTTACGAAAACACTATTTGCAAATTAGCACAATATTATTTCTCAACGTTTCGATCTACATTTAGATCATTTTCAAGAGAATCGAGTAACATCGCGTCTGTAAACACAAAATAAAAAGAATTAATAAATCATGATCCGTAATCATTCTATTATCCGTATGTTCTGTTACCCGCGCAACGTTTCTATATAGAAAAGAATTGTTTAAAAAACTTCTGTCCACGTTTCACTTGAATGAAGAGGATGCGATAGAGCAATATAAAAAACTATATTTAAAGGACTGCTTGTACATGGTGGCAAATGTGTGGTGCAACATTAAAAGTACAACATTGAAAAGAGCATGGAGATATTCCAATATTGCAACCGATATTCTACAGAAACCGAAATAATAGGTTTCCCATTGTTCCCAATATCGATAGATCGATATTATGTAAACAAGATTATATTAAGTTTCTTGTTTAATACTGTTTCAAGTTTGTTTGATTAATTCTATTTCTAGTTTGTTTGCTTAATACCATTTCAAGTTTTCAATTTTAGTATGGTGAAATAATAGTTCGTAATGTGGTAAACAATATTTTCTATAAACAATTATATTAAGTTAATTGTTTAAAATTTCGTTCAATAATATGAGAAGTGTGAAGATTAAGAAGTGATATAAAAAAAGAATTATTAAAAAATATTGAGAAATACCGAAGTTATGAGTTTTTTCTATTATTTCTATATTTATTTTTAGAATTATTTTTTTTCGATATGAGGACAACGTTTACAAACAATAAAATTCACCGAATTTAGATACACCAAGTATTTATTTCGTATGTCCTTATATGAGGACGCCATCACCGAAAGGGTTGATCTAATATACCAGATGATTATGTTGTAAACTGGCATTCTTGAGAGCACTACCACTATTTTACCGGTGACGAAAGCTAACTAGCCGGTGAAAGTTTTAATTAAGCTTGGAAAAGTCGAACGTACACTCGATTGTTCTTCTCCTATTAAATTGTCGAATCTAATTAGCAGTTGCTACCCAATTAATGGACACGGTTAAACAGAAGAAGCACGAGGCAGAACTTTTTCTTGATACCTTTGTGAGATTAATGTTTTTTTCCCCCGCGTGTTACGAAACAGTACGTGCAATTATAATAAAAAGGAACCGAGAGGTGAAGTATCTTGCTACACCGAGTCAGAATGTCCTTTCGGATTTCAGCGTAATCCTTCCGCTTCCAGGACACCGTATAATTCGGTTGTGCAAGATTCAAACTGCATCCGTTACGGGACTTTCGTTGCGGATCTAGCGTACCGTGACGCCTTTCCGCGAGCGGAGCTTTGGCGAAAAGTATAATTGGAACCGGTGGACAATTCCTGTCGAGAGGTTCTCGTTAAGATTCTTCTTTAAACCGAGACTCGATTCGTGGAGGTTCCTGTCCAATGAGAAAAAATAAAACTCCCGTCGGAATATTTTTACTTTCCGCACACACCCGTCTTCCCTTTCATCCTATTCAATAACTCGTCGATTGTGCCTTTCCGTTTTGTTGATTACATCGTGCAGTAATGGTTCGATGCATGGATCGACTCGAGTGTCACTTGTACCGCGCAAGGACACTAGTCCTTTACTGCCAGCGTCGAACTGAGACAATACTGATTCAGTCGCGTAACTATATTATGGTTTTTAATGATTTTCTTATGAAACTTTCACAAACGCATTCGTGATATTTCTCTGATTAAAATGAGTCCGAACACGATAGGATTCGGGTCATATTTACTCGTTTAATTCGCGATAAGGTAGAACATCGATTACACAGTCCAACAAACTTCTTTATTTCTTCTAAATTTTACTTCTTATAGTTTTTCGCGCTGATTCCGAATCTGCTCTTAATTTTTCACCTAGACGCACAGTTTTTGAGAAATTTGAGTTTGACAAAGACATATTTTTCAACTTTAAACAAATATTGCGATGTTATTATAAAAGATATTGAATTGTTCTTTGCAGCATAAGATTCTGTAGACTTTCCCGAATACAGTGATATCCGATATTAATACAGTATGAATGTTTAAACACGTTTAAACAATCGTTAAAGATGGAGGGTCATCGCTTTTACACCAATTTTTGGGGATATTTTCCAGTTTATCTTAAAAAATAAGGGTCCACCGTAAAATCGAACTATATCGCGCGATAGAGCAGACTTATGTCTTGAGAAACCACCGTTTGAAGTTTGCAACGTCGACGTTTTTTTGAAACCAGAAAGCAAAATATCGTCGCCCGACATGAGTTGTCGCCAGTGGCGCTCTCCACTAGAACGTTCGCTGCGCCGTATCCCGTGGAACGCCCGTTCTAGTGGTTTCTCAAGATAAAAGTCTGCTCTATCGCGTGATATGGTTCGATTTTCCGCTGGATCCTTATTTTTTGAGATAAATTGATGAATATCCTCAAAAATTGGTGCAAAAGTGGTGTCTCCCCATCTTTAAAGACTGTTAAAACATGCTTAATCATTCACAATGTATTAATATTGGACATCACTGTACTCGGGAAAGTCTACAGAATGTTTTGCTGCAAAGAACGATTCAATATCTTTTATAATAACATCACAATATTTGTTCGAAGTTGAAAAATATGTTTTTTTTTCAAAATCATGTTTCTCAAAAACTGTGCGTCTAGGAGAAAAATTAAGGGCAGATTCGGAATCAGCGCGAAAAACTCAATAAGAACCGCATAATGAGAATCGGAACGTTTCTTGGCTGTTGGGCAGTGTTGTTCGAACGAATGATGAATCGTTAGATTGAAATCTTTACTGATTTGTACAGTGAATCGTGTTGTATACAGGGTGGGGCAATAACTATGACCACTTTAAATACTGCCGTTATTTGTAATAATATGAAAAAATGTTGTATACAAAACTTACACGGTATAGAGGGAGACATATTGTGACACAAACATTTTTTACGTGGGTGGATGCATAGAGGAGATTTCAAGGTCACCTTTAATTTTTTAGATAGAAAGATCTACTTTCTGTATCATGGATCGATAGATTATCGAATTCTGAGTAAAAATGTATTGACCTCCATACGTCCTAAATCTAATAGTTAACGAGATATCATCGAAATAATTATCATTCTTCTTTGGATAACATCTCGTTAACTATTAGGTTTAGGGCATATGAGGGTCAATACATTTTTACTCAGAATTCGATAATCTATCGATTCATGATACAGAAAGTAGGTGTTTCTATTTAAAAAAATCAAGATGACCTTGAAATCTCCTCTATGCTTCCACCCACGCAGAAAATGTTTGTGTCACAATATGTCCCCGTCTATACCGTGTAAATTTTGTATAGAACATTTTTTCATATTATTACAAATAACGGCAATATTTAAAGTGGTCAATTAGTTATTGCCCCAATCTGTATAAAATTTACTTTTCATTTAGAATTTTGTATAAATTTAACATTTTATTTAGAATTTTATACAAATTTAATATGGATTGTTTTACATTGATCTGTACAAATGCGACACGTGAGAGAATTTAGGGACCTTCGTTTGGGTTAACACTTACACTTTCGCGGATAGGAAAAATCGATTTTTTGGAAAGTATCCTATTGGAAAGTATCATATTTCAATAATTCAGAGGAAAATTCAGAGGATAATAGCAGATTGAATGTACTTAAGTAGATTTTGTATGTGAAAATGAAGATAATATGTTTGTCAAAACTTTCTCAAATCAACGTTTTTGTAATCGGCATGCATGATAACTTAAAAACCATTTAATCGATAGGTCTGAAATTTTAATATGTTCTTCTACGCAACAATAGCCCCAGTATAGACAGAATAAATAAGATTGGTTATTTTTTTCATCAATTTTTGTTAACGTTTTTTGTTACGAAGAAAATGTTATTTTTGAGACCATCAACTTTGGAGGTCCACCATTATGTGAATTTTTGCTAGAACAAAATAATCGTAGTCTATACTGGAGCCATGGTTATACATTTTCTAAGGATAATTCTTTCTTTTTTCAAACGTTCCAATGAGCCGGAATCGTGCACGCCGGAAGATCAAAATGTTTAAAATGACTTCCACGAGGCTGCAAGAAATCCCTATGAAAAATCATTTAAAAAATTATATAAAATTTTTTTCTTGTATTTGAAGGCGTAAGATATATGTCGAAAAAATTACAGACTCAAAAAATGTTTTCTCATTACTTTATCAGTCCCATAAAAATTATTCAAAATATGATTATTTTAAATATGATTATATTAATATTAATATATAAATATGATCGGAATTGTATAATGTTTGGACTCGTTTCAATCAGAAAACTGTCACGAATGTGTTGATAAAAGTTTCATAGAAAAATAATTAGAAAAGTGTTGTTATTGATTGTCACGAACATCGTCATTCATACAACGTATCACACAACGAACATAATTCACTTTTCCTAGGTAGAATTAAGGATTTCATTGTTAAAAAGTGGATCTTATTGTTTTGTTATACGAAAGTGACCATCGCTTTGAAATTCATTTTGAATTCATTTTTAAATTCAAAACGAGTCCTTTTATTATAGAAGATATGGTTCTCATTGTTGTTTCTGTTACCGAATTTCCAAAATGATTCCAAGAATTGCGAGAAATTGTGCACGACGTCCACGCAAAATTCCGCGTGGAGTCATGATGGCCGTTTCACGGAGTGTGCGGTGGAAACCACCGGTGATTCAACTGGCCAATTACGCGTGAACGCAAAATATCCCTAGCGTTACATATTTATGGGAGCAATTGCCTTCTCTATGCGCGCTTCTTGGGCCGTTTTCTTCTTCTTAGCTTCGAGTAATCCGATATGCAGATGCACATGTGCATCACACGCGGTCCGCCAAGGAAGAGGATGCAAGTGCAACGATTCATGGAAAGGTCACGCGGTAATAATTAAGTAGACGCCGCAGTGAAATAGAATTTTAATCATCTTAACTAAATATATCATATTTAGCGTTGCATAGGCTGAGTCAGGAATCCAATTTTCTCCTGCGGCTTTACGTATTGCACGCTGTATGCGGCACGGGTAAAGGTTGAGGAACATACATACGATCATATCGAAAGAAAGCTTCTGCTTCGAAATGACTCAGTCGTGTTACAAAAGTATGGTAGACTAAAAACCTTATCGACATAGTATAAGGGTTTTTTAAAATTATATACAGTTAGGAGCATAACTGATCACACACACTTTAAATCAGAATAACTATTTTATGAATGGACCAAACAATACATAAATAATAAAAAAGTACGTTTCGTCGGAATTATGAAAAACAATAGTAAAAATCAATTTTTACAACTTTTTCAAATTGGCCAATAACGAAAATTTAAAAGATGTGTTTTCTAAACTCGTATAAATTATATAATATTTAAATATAAACTCCCTTAATATTTCTAGAATTTTATATTTTTTAATTTCTAGGATTTCATCTATTGTCATTTTATTTTCAATTTTTAATCATTCATATCATATTAAATATTTAGTATATGATTAAAATTAGGTATATTTCTATTAAATAGTTGAATGAATATGATAATAAAAAATATTAATTATATTTCATTAATAACTTTACCCCCTTTTATAAAAATTATCGCGATACCTGTTCTGAGAATTTCATTGAAATTGGTTTACCAATTTATAAACGATCAAAAGTGGTAAAAATTGCAATTTTTCATGATTTTCGGCCTATAACTACCATTTTTACCACTTTTCATCGTTTAACCAATTTCAATGAAATTCTCAGAACGTCTATAATTTATACGAGTTTACAAAACACATCTTTTAAATTTTCGTTATTGAAGTCGTTTGGTCCGTTCGTAAAAAAGTTATTCTGATTTAAAGTGCGTGTGATCAGTTATGCTCCTAACTTTACAAACACTATAGATTCTGCACCTCTGGACCTGTGGACAGAGAACTGTTAAAAAAATGGACCGTAAAATTGACCTTGACTATTTTTTCAAGAGAATTTCTTTTTGATTGCGTCGTATAGTACTCGTCGCGAGGAACAACACGAAGTCTCGAAGGAATCACGGGTTCCGAGTCAACCGTTCTCTTAGAAAAGGACTTTAAAGTTTCGTAAACTATTTTATATACAAACTATTTTATTTACAAACTATTTTATTAACAAACATTTGGTTAGCAACAACCAAGTATATCAAACGAAATAATCTTCCTCTCCCTCAATGAGAACGAGGATTGTTTGATGCACTACTGTGTTTTGTAAATTGTTATTGAATTAATGTACCGAAAAATCAAATAAATTCCCGTTGGATTAATTCAACATCGAGATACATAAAAAAATCGAATAAATCGAAATTAAATCGTTCGCACACTTACGGGTTTCGCTTCGTATGAAATTCTCTCCCCTCTAAGTCGACTTATCGAGAACCAACTGCTCTAAACTACGGGCCCGGAACGAATTGCTCCGAAACGTTGCTATTTGAATGTACGCCAGAGCAAACGAATGTTAATTAGTTTATTCTAACACACGCCGCTGTATGTATTTAATAAGGATTGAAAGTTTATTGTGTGTGTGTGTGTGAAGGCCGCCGCTGCTCTATGATACGATTTCATATAGTTCAGTGTGTCGGAAATTGAAATTCCATGAAATTTCTAAATGGGATTAAATGCTTGAAGAAGCCCATTATTCTATACCGAAAGCGAAACGTTCTGTATTCAATTTGTATGAATATTCCGACATTAGCGTATTATAAAAATAATACACGGATTAGCACTTTAATGCCATCAGACTGGAGGGATTCGTGAGAAGGGTAGACAGCTATTATGACTGACGACGTCTCCTTTTTCCGAAAGCTGCAATATTCTTCCTTTCCCTTCTGTTCATTTTGTCTATTCACTCTTTCTCTTTATTATTAGGTTGGTAACTAAATTCGCGACCTTTTGTTTCGTAATTCTTCTATTGTATCATTATAAACTCATTCAGTGACCATTCCTTTCGAAATGTATATCATTGGGAAGCTCTGAATTTTGCATTAATTTGATATAAAATACTCGTGCTTAAATATATATAAATATATATATATATATAAATGACTTTGTTTGAGAAAATGTGGAGGTCGCGAACTTAGTTGCCAACCTAATATTATTTTTGTTTATTCGTTCAGAAATATCTTCTGTCCTCAAGATTTCACTTTCGCACATCGTCGCACGGCGATTGCTATCTTTCAAACGAACGAAAACCAGCTCCAATTATCCTTCACCAGGTTCAGGTGTATGATACATTGTTGGAGCGCTTAGACAAGAAACTGGTCGACGAAAATTATTGCCACAATTAAAATGCCTTATTTGCGTACGGAACTGTACGTACTACGTACCTATTTCGCGTGCGAATAAATAATATTTCTCAACCACAATAGTTTTTATCCTGTTGTAAATCTACCCTAACGACGATGTAACGTGCTTCGATGCAAAATAACTTGATGAAAAATATGTGCCACTCTTGATAACGTTCAACTCTAAGTACAACATTTTCCGGTGTGAAAAGGGTTATAATGTGATTGCAATAAATTTTGTATAAGTGGAGAAGTTTAGTAGATTTAAAGGACGCCTCCACTTTCTTAAATTGTGTCTTTTTTAACACATTACCGACCGGTTATTATTGCATAATTTAAAAAAATCTATGGTACATGGCTAAACACTTTTTAATGGAATCTTCGATAGTAACAGCAATTTTCATCTAATAGTTTCATTGAACATTGCAATGTAAAACAAAAATTTCTATGCATTCTTTTGGTACAGCACAATTATTAAAAACCATATTAATAGGCTTTTCCGGTAGGTGAAGTGTTAATAATGGAGTTTAACGCTACTACAATTTTAGTACTACAACTACCGGAGTTGAACCACCACAATTCAGTTAATTGCACAGCACTTATCGATATTATTAATAGTATTAACTGAAAATCCTATTAACACATCACCGACCGGTTATTATTGCATAATTTAAAAAAATCTATGGTACATGGCTAAACACTTTTTAATGGAATCTTCGATAGCACCAGCATTTTTCATTGTGAACTAACAAGTCACCCTCAATAATGTCATCTAATAGTTGCATTGAACATTGCTATGTAAAAGAAAATTTCTATGCTTTCTTTTGGTACAGCACAATTATTAAAAACCATATTAATAGGCTTTTCCGGTAGGTGAAGTGTTAATAATGGAGTTTAACGCTACTACAATTTTAGTACTACAACTACTGGAGTTGAACCACTACAATTCTGTTAATTGCACAGCACTTATCGATATTATTAATAGTATTAACTGAAAATCATATTAACACATCACCGACCGGTTATTATTGCATAATTTAAAAAATCTATGGTACATGGCTAAATACTTTTTAATGGAATCTTCGATAGCAACAGCATTTTTCATTGTGAGCTAACAAGTCACACTCAATAATGTCATCTAATAGATGCATTTAAGATTGCAATGTAAAAGAAAATTTCTATGCTTTCTTTTGGTACAGCACAATTATTAAAAACCATATTAATAGGCTTCCGGTAGGAGAAGTGTTAATAATGGAGTTTAACGCTACTACAATTCCAGTACTACAACTACTGGAGTTGAACCACTACAATTCAGTTAATTCCACAGCACTTATCGATATTATTAATAGTATTAACTGAAAATCCTATTAACACATCACCGACCGGTTATTATTGCATAATTTTGAAAAATCTATGGTGCATTGAGGGTGAACTAACAAGTCACCCTCAATAATGTCATCTAATAGTTGCATTTAAGATTGCAATGTAAAAGAAAATTTCTATGCTTTGTTTTGGTACAGCACAACTATTGAAAATTCTATTAACCCCATGGCTTACAATTTACAATATCGTCTCTGACTGGTGATGAAGATTCTGATAAAAATGTATGTCAATAGTTTCCTTTGTATCGAAGTAAAATTCTATTTTGGTTTTGTTGATATACAGCTATTGGAGAACATGTAGGCATACAATTTATATAAATATTCTCTTTTTGTAGGAAATTACGATCTACAAACAAGTTCTAATCACTGAAACCGTAAAATAAATCGTAGGGCAAGATGTTAATAGGCTTCCGGTGATTAAATTGTTAAGAAAGTAAAGATGACCTTGAAATCTTTGGAGGTCCTCCACCTATAAAAAAGTGATTTGTAGCCACATCATAGCCTCCCGAGTGCCGTACAATTTTCGTATAAAATAGTATTCGATACGTTGAAAAATAATACAAATAATAATATTACTGCTTGACCACGTCAGACTTTTGAATTTATATTCTGTCACGGTAATTTGCGTTCTTTCGTTGGCTGTGTCTCTGGGCAAGGGCTGAAAGAGTTATGCCGGACTTCAGATTAGCATCGCCCAGGGACACACTAAGTCTCCAGTTAATTCAAATAATTCCCGTCGGATTGAATTTGTTGTAGCTCCTCGAATGGATCGGAGTCGGTTCGAGCATTCGATCCGGGCGATGCTCGAATCGCTTTTGCCGAGGGCTGTAACAGCTCTATGTATTACAAGTGTGCTCACGCGATCTAGCGAGATAATTATTACGATGAAGTATGCAGTTCGTCAAGTGATACGCGAGCAATTGCGTGCAACTTCACCGCAAGCAATCTCAGCGGGGGGTTCGGAGCGAGATAAAGAGAGCGTTATCGCCCGAGCCCACGGTGTTATTATTCCCCGGCGATTATTATTCTTGCCGCGGTGCTTATACAAGTCTACTAGGAATGCCCTTCCTAGAAGTGATATTTAATTAATGCCCGGTGAGCATCGACCGGGGCAACATGTTTGCCAGTTACTTTATACTTACGAGCGAATTTATTCTCACCCCTATCGCGATACAACGTGACAATTATACGATTCCCCTCGAGACGAAATTATTCGCGGAACACGCCTCAATGTCTCAATGTACGCGAAATCTTTCGGACCGGAATAGCCGTTCGTATCGTGTACGGATACTATTCCTTGATATTATATAATATTAGTATAACTTTCTTTTTATGAAACTTTTACCAACATATTCGTGACAGTTTTCTGGTCCAAATGAGTCCAAACACGATACAATTCGGATCATATGAACTTGTTTAATACACGATTCAGTAGAACCTCGAGTATTCGAACCGAAGGTCTCTAAATTCATTTACATACATTTACATTCATTTTCATTCATTTCACAGTTCAATATAAAGCAATCCATATACGGCGAGTGTAAAAAATATTCGTACGACCTTTTAAATAGAATAGCTTTTTTATAATTGTTCCAGACGACCTGATTTTTTATAATCAATTAGAAGCATTAGAACCTTATAAGTAATAATTATTTGGATAATCATTTTTGCATATCATTTCGTAAATCAATGCTTTTAACTGATTATAAAAAATCAGGTGGTTTGGTAGAATTATAAAAAAGTTATTCTATTTAAAAGGACGTACGAATACTTTTTACACTCGCTGTATGTACAACACGATTCACTGTATCAACCAGTAAAGATTGAATCATTAGTTCGGATAATCGATGTTCTACCCTATCGCGAATTAAACGAGTAAATATGATCCGAATACTATCGTGTTCGAAATATGACGAATGTGTTTTGTGAAAGTTTCATAAGAAAATCATTAAAAATCACATAGTTGTTGTACGCGTACTGGTATGCATATTTACTGGAAATGTAGATGTTCGGATAATAGACCAGTTACAGTGATAAATTAAATCCTCGTTGAAGAAGAAGCAGGAGAGAGTTCAGATATCAGTTCGAATAATAGTGGTTTTGCTGAATCATGGACTAAACAAGTAAATATCATCGAAATTATATTAATTGCTTAGAGATAGTAACTTATATTATTGAGTAAACTAATTAATATTACAGGGAAACTAGTTTTCCTTTGAATTTCCCTTAAGAATCATTAAGAAGTTTCCGCGCACAACACAATAATAAACTTATTTCGTTAAAAGTTATCGAAAAGTTTGATCGAAGTTGCATGAAATGTTACGATCGGACTGAGAGCTATAATGCAAAAATGTACAGAGAATTTAGTGTAGAAATTTTAGTATAGGGAAAAGTGACAGTTATAGAACTGATGTAATTGCACTATTCGGAAGCATACAATTGCTCATGTAGCTATTTTCACAGCTACATGCTGCCGAATAATGCAAATCACGCCTCATAAACGTAAAAATAGTAACTTATATTATCGAGTAATCTAATTAATATTATAGGGAAACTAGTTTTCCTTTGAATTTCCCTTAAGAATCATTAAGAAGTTTCCGCGAACAACACAATAATAAACTTATTTCGTTAAAAGTTATCGAAAAGTTTGATCGAAGTTGCATGAAATGTTACGATCGAACTGAGAGGTATAATGCAAAAATGTACAGAGAATTTAGTGTAGAAATTTTAGTATAGGAAAAAATGATAGTTATAGAACCGATGTAATTGCATTATTCGGATTTT
>CM052191.1:2675605-2691655 GCA_028455805.1 Lasioglossum figueresi
TTAATTGTATAATTGTGCGTTGATTGTATAAATATCTTTAGCAGAGCCCGTATTATAATAGAAGCCGCGCAAAGTCTAAATAAAATCGATCTTGTCATTTTTACAAGGGATCGTGTATCGGTTACTTTCAAGGCCCGGTAGGTTTAGCGTTAATTGTATAATTGTGCGTTGATTGTATAAATATCTTTAGCAGAACAAGTATTATAATAGGAGCCGCACAAAGTCTAAATAAAATCGATCTTGTCAATTTTACAAGGGATCGTGTACCGGTTACTTTTAAGGCCCGGTAGGTTTAGCGTTAATTTTATAATTGTGCGTTGATTGTATAAATATCTTTACCAGAGCAAGTATTATAATAGGAACCGCGCAAAGTCTAAATAAAATCGATCTTGTCAATTTTACAAGGGATCGTATACCGGTTACTTTTAAAGCCCGGTAGGTTTAGCGTTAAAAGAACATAAGCACATCTGAAAAGCGTGGTGAAAATAATTGCAAAAAAGGGTGATAAAAATTTGCTGCGATCACAGCCAGCACAGAAAAGAGCCAGCGATCCGCGACGGTGCGATGGTGGAACAGAAGAAGAAGTTAGTTTATTGTTCGTGGTCATCGCTCATCTATATCCCCCGCCGGGTCCATCCCGAGAGATCTTTCAAGTTGCATGACGACAATGTAGAGACGTTGCTCACTATTGTGCGCGCAGTTTCATCCGGAGATGTATTCGATCTACGCTTTAGGGCATGCAACGAGCGCGTCATCACTGTTATCGGAATGTATCTATTTTTACGGAAACGTTGGGTGTAGACGATTCTCTGATATCGAATGACGTGCAAGGTAAAGCAACGTCATTTTCTGCCCTGGCGAAGAATATACTGCGGTAGACATTACAGAACTTGCGTAGATTGTTTCGATGGTCTCTTTGAAGGTATTTGTAGGGTCACTGATCAAAGGGTCTGATGTCTCGTCGCTTGAATATCGTGCAGCTCAGCACATTGTTTAGCCCCCCTAGTAGCTTTTATGATTGGCATTTTGTTGGGCCTTCGTTGCAATATTGGTTGGCAAACCGTTAGGAATGTTGTCATTTTATGGAGGTGAGCCAACTATCATGGCCAACGAAGGGCCAACGTCACTATAATACGAACGGCCAATTGGGCCCGCTAACACATTATTCTGATGTTTTTTTCGGTTATTTTTACAGTAGGGGAAGAGGTTGAGTTGTGAGACGGGTTTGGTTGTGAGACAGTCGTTTTTATCCATCGCGCAATCGCGATAATTCCAATCTGTCTGCTGTCAAATTTTTGTTTTGATGTCTTTGACCGATGTGTATAGACGTGTTGCTTATATTAGATACGGACATCGTGTGTGAACACATCGTGTGTGAACACATCGTGTAAAACTTTTACTCATTTTTTTAAAAACATTATTTTGTTGAGCGAATCAATTGAAAAAGGTGAGTGCGATGCATTGTCGTTTAGCGTTTTCCTTACATTTTACGATGCACTATTGAGTTTTGCGCATATACGAGAAAAACATTGTTTGTCCTGTCACATTCGGAATGGCATCGTGGTTGGGTTATGAGACACCATAGTGGTTGGGTTGTGAGACACTAGTTTTTTTTACTAGAAACGAACTAGAACTGTCAAATATCGTTGTTTGCGTTAGAATTAAGTGTTTATTTGTCATTTAACGTTTGTTTTGGTTTATTTTTTGAATTTATAGTCATTGTAGGGACCAATCGAGGTAACTCGAAGTCCTCGAAATTACCTAAGCGTAAAAAAACAGCTGAACACGATTTATGGTGTGCGTGACTAGACAAAGCTATTTTTGAGAGAACTGTTTAGTTTCACAGTCTGGCAGGATTTTAGCTTTCGTTAGTCACAGTCTCAATAGCGGCATATGGGTACCATAAACCGTGGAAAGCCATCTGAAGAGGATGTAGACTTCTGCATCATTTGTTTAAGGTTTTTGCCGCAAAAATTGACCGCTGCCAACTCTATAAAATGCAACACATGCCAGCGCCCTGTTCATTTGAAGTGTGCCGATATGGGCAGACGTTCGTTTTTCACATGCAAACATTGTGACAGCGACTTGGACGACGAAGAGGAAGATCATTATTGAATCCTTCCATTCATTATATTTTTTTTTTACTTTTCTTCGCCATTCTTTGCTTTCTTTCAATCTTTTGCCATTCTTTTTAACTCCTTTGGTCACTTAATGTCATTAAAATAAATAAAAATTCATTTTTGCATAAAGTTACACGGGTTTTACTTTATATTTTACCACTTTTAGTTGATATTTCCGAGTGTCTCGCAACCCAACCACTTTTTTCTGAAAGCCAAAAAACCTGTCCTCGGAAAATTGGCCATAAAATTTTACTTGTTGATCAAATCACGAAACTTTTTACATATAAAAGTTGCGTATTTCCTTCACCTTTCCAACGGTATATAAAACTCTTTGATATCTTCGTCAAGCAAAAAGTTACAGGCCAAAAACGAAACCCGTCTCATAACCCAACCTCTTCCCCTACATCACAAATAACATACATATAAACATATAAACCTTCAGCCGTTGGCCAACCATAAATGCTACTGTAAGAACGTTAGAAGAATTTCAGAATATTACAGTTAGGATGTAGATCTTTATGCCGCCGTTGTCTCACGACCCCCACTACGGTAGAGTCGCGTTATTTTGCGAACGGCTGTGTTCCGCACGGAGAAGTAACGCGTAGGGACACTATTTTTTTATGACCGTCTACCGCACCGAGAGCACAATCGAAGCCGAACGTAGAAAAGGACAGCATGTAAATACGGATCGCGCGGCCGAAGCGTATCGGTGTGTACTAATCCAATTACAAAACCCGCTTAGTTTTCATTATTTTTTTATAGGACTTTCACTAACTTAGTTCAGGCATTTTTCTGATTAAAATGACACCAAACGCGATATCATTTCTGTTGAAGTACACCGACGATGTGCACGAAACAATACACACGGACAGCACTAGCATACTAAGATCTTTTAGGTCTACCTGTATTTTACTGCAGACCTTTTCCCTTGGTTTTTCCTTGGTCGTTACTCCTAGATCAGCCACAGTACAGCACGTGTCACGTCATTCACTCATGAATGACATTACTCATGAATGACATACATTTGTACATTAAGTCTAATAAAGTGTATATATTTAACAAGGATCTATACCTCACTTCCTAATAATCAACAATTTCAACGGTATTTAGTGGTTTAATCGACGATGAAAGTTTCGAACGCAACGAAGAACAGCGTATGGGAAATTCTTTGAATTGTTCCGGCGACGGCGACTGTCCGCGTCTCTTTCTTTCCCATATAAATTATATCGTGTTTGGTGCCATTTTAATTAGAAAAATGCAAGAGATAAGTTAGTAAAAGTGCGATAAAAAAGTAATGAAAAATAAAGAAGTTTTGTGATTGGATTTGTAGTGGTTCACATCGACATACCCGAACCGAGATCAATCATCTCGTAGCCACTTGATAAATTTTGGGTAGGGGAGAAATAACGAGACTTTACTGTACCAGTATTCCCCCACTATCCTCTCAATTCCTCTGTCCTATCCAATTCCCACTGTCATAGATACTCAAAGACACTCAATGAATAATTTCAACATTAACAAATATAAACAATTTTCATTGTTGTCAGAAATATTACGCAAAACATACCTTACAGCAGAAAAGGATTGTGTCTATCACATAGTTGAATCGCAACTAGTCATACCTGAAACAGAAAAAAAGCAAATATGAGGATTAATTAATATCATCCAGTTTATCTGAAATATTACCAATGAATAGACTAAGGATGTTTACGCAAAATAAAAAGTGTGTGCATCAATTGCAAGACAAAGAAGCTAAATATAAATTTATATTCTTCATTAATAATTTTAATGTGGTGAAAATAATATATTAATACTTTCAAAGAATACTACTTAAAGACTTTTAATATTTTCACTGTTTTAAATTACGCTTGCTCATTTCTGTTATAAAGGCAAGAAAATCCGGAGTCTGCTAATGAATTTTTTTAACTCATTAAAGTAATATTGGAAGAATTTCCTCGAAAATTGTATTTCGTTGAGACTTGCTATAGACAGCGTTAAATGAATGATTGATGAATAATAAAACGTTTCTGATTTCGTTAAAATTTCTTAAAACCCGAACGTATAATTAAGCGACGCGAATCCCGCGGCGAATTTAATTATCCCGTGATATTCTTTTCGTAATTCCATTATCAAATAATCCTCTTTCCATAATAAAGCGCATCGTTACGCGTCTCATTCGATTACTACATAAGAGGCTTAAGTTTAAACAAAAACCACCGTGTAATAATATTCACTGGCTCCGCGTTGAAACTATCATCTACACAATTACATTCAATCGGAAAATTAATAAGCATTATTGTAAATACAAACACTGACGTCACCGGATCATACCGGAAACACACATAATTATCTAAAAGAAACTTGTCTCTACCATAAAATTCACCTAGAGATCCAAATATAAAAAAGAACTAAAAATTATTATATTAATATCAAGGAATATAAATACACAGGGTGTCCCACGATTTTTCGAGCACTTTCGGTAGCCAGATGAAACAATGTGTGCAGAAAGATTAATTAGTTTATAGTCGGCTACAAAAGGCAATAGAAAAAAATTCAAGGAAAAAATTTGTTCGCGAAGATCATAAACATTCAAAGCTATCTTCATTTTTTTAAACGGCATTACACATTTTTTAGTACATAATATTATTGCTAATGTCAACACCAGTGTAACGACCAACTATACTATGACCTTGACCAGTGCGGCAACACCGTCTGTCCATTGCTTCTCGCGGCTCCGCGACATGCTGCCGAATATTGAAAATAACGCGTCGTATACGTAAAAGTAGGACTTTTGAGGCAAATAGGCCCCTAGATTGATCTTTCATCTAGCGATTTTGGCTTCTAAGAATCCCCATCTTTGCATTATTAAGGAATCAGGAGTGGAATCCCGGACCCTTGCAATCCTCGCTACGTATACGTGGTCTAGCGGTGAGCGAGTGTACTGTGGTGACTGTGTGCAGTCACGCGCGAGTGCCGTCTGCTAGGAGACGCAGTCCTTAAATAAACCCCACAAATTAATGTCTAATTAAATTCTTGCACTCTTTGCGACTCGAGCAAAAAATTAACGACAAACTTCAGGAGGAACATCGGCAGCCTTTAAGAATATTAGGTTATCCCATAAGTTCGTGCCGACTTTTGTGTATACGTTTCACGCTTCGATTAATAAACTTTACGGCGATAAGGGACCAATGCACTTAAGCGTAGCTTAATTATGTTGCCGAATAATGAGAATTACGCGCCGTAAACGTAAAAGTAGGACTTTTGAGGCAAATAGCCCCCTAGATTGATCTTATATCTAGCGATTTTGGCTTCTAAGAAACCCCGTCTTCGCATTATTGTGAAATCAGGAGTGGAATCCCGGACCCTTGCAATCCTCGCGTACGCATACGTGGTCTAGCGTTGCCTGAGTGTGTCTAGGAGACGCAGTCCTTAAATAAACCCCACAAATTAATGTCTAATTAAATTCTTGCACTCTTTGCGACTCGAGCAAAAAATTAACGTCATACTTCTGGAGGAACATCGGCAGCCTTGAAGAATATTAGGTTATCCCATAAGTTCGTGCCGACTTTTGTGTATACGTTTCACGCTTCGATTTATAAACTTTACGGCGATAAGGGACCAATGCACTTAAGCGTAGCTTAATTATGTTGCCGAATAATGAGAATTACGCTTCGTAAACGTAAATGTAGGAGTTTTGAGGCAAATAGCCCCCTAGATTGATCTTTCATGTAGCGATTTTGGCTTCTAAGAAACCACGTCTTTGCGTTATTAAGAAATCAGGAGTGGAAGGACCGGACCCTTGCAATCCTCGCGTACGTATACGGTCTCCCGCCCATTGCTTCTCGCAGCTCCGCGACATGCTGCCGAATAATGAGAATAACGCGTAGTAAACGTAAAAGTAGGACTTTTGAGGCAAATAGCCCCCTAGATTGATCTTTCATATAGTGATTTTGGCTTCTAAGAAACCCCATCTTTGCATTATTAAGGAATCAGGAGTGGAATCCCGGTCCCTTGCAATCCTCGCTACGTATACGTGGTCTAGCGGTGTGAGAGTGCACTGTGGTGACTGTGTGCAGTCACGCGCGAGTGTTGTCTGTCTAGGAGACGCAGTCCTTAAATAAACCCTCTCAAATTGCTGTCTAATTAAATTCTTGCACTCTTTGCGACTCGAGCAAAAAATTAATGTCAAACTTCTGGAGGAACATCGGCAGCCTTGAAGAATATTAGGTTATCCCATAAGTTCGTGCCGACTTTTGTGTATACGTTTCACGCTTCGATTTATAAATTTTACGGCGATAAGGGACCAATGCACTTAAGCGTAGTTTAATTATGTTGCCGAATAATGAGAATTACGCGTCGTAAACGTAAAAGTAGGACTTTTGAGGCAAATAGCCCCCTAGATTGATCATTCATGTAGCGATTGTGGCTTCTAAGAAACCCCATCTTTGCATTATTAAGGAATCAGGAGTGGAAGGACCGGACCCTTGCAATCCTCGCGTACGTATACGGTCTCCTGCCCATTGCTTCTCGCAGCTCCGCAACATGCTGCCGAATAATGAGAATAGCGTGTCGTAAACGTAAAAGTAGGACTTTTGAGGCAAATAGCCCCCTAGATTGATCTTTCATGTAGCGATTTTGGCTTCTAAGAAACCCCGTCTTTGCATTATTAAGGAATCAGGAGTGGAATCCCGGACCCTTGCAATCCTTGCGTACATATACGTGGTCTAGCGGTATGAGAGTGTACTGTGGTGACTGTGTGCAGTCACGCGCGAGTGTCGTCAATGTCCTATTTTTAATTCAAATACGGTCCATAGATAATTTTTCCATAAAAGGGCGGACATATTGACAACCATAGGAATTTTACAGTATCAGTGACACATTGCTCCTTTAAAATGTAGAATATTTCATTGCAGATCCAGAAATACCGAGCAGTGAAATGCGCGGCTGAGTTTTGTGCGATAAGCGGTGCTAATTAACACACGTATCGAGATTGAATTCCGGCGGCCACTGAAACTTAATTTAATTTGAACCGTTGCCCGGGAATAAGTTTCTCTCCACGAGAAATCTGTTACCGGGTCGGGATCGCGTCTCTTCTTCTTTATACGTGTCCTGTTCTAATGGCTGAAAGCGTTCACGCACCGCGCAAAACGTTAATTACACCGCGGCGCGGTATCGCATACGGTTCATCGGAATCGGTCGATTCCGATAGGAGAGCTATGCACAAACGAGCGCGAGCTAATGTTTCAATTAAAGGGGTTGCGTTATCTGTGCGTAGCAAACAGAAATATTGGTCGACCGTACAATTTTTGTTCGACATTCCCTACGATTACGGTTAGCTTTCAAGTGAAAATCACCCCGTATATCTTCGACATCAAGGAAAAATACGTACAATTCAATCGAAACAACTAATGCTTTATACAGGGTGAGGCGCTAGATACAGGCCACCTGAATAACTCGGCTGCTATCGGTGTTAGGGAGAAATGCATCAGATGGAACTTGCTTGGTTTCGAGGGGTCATTAATCTGATGTTAGTAGCTTTTTTGTAGGTGGACGCGTAAAGGACATACGAAGGTCACCTTCATTTTTTAAAATGGAATAGTATGTTTTTTTTATGTACTATCGGGTAGAGCCTTTTATGACGCGTACAACGACCTATGGGTCAAGGTCATTCGTGGTCTGGGTTAAGCCAATTGTGATGGAAAATAATTTACCTCCCCATTTTGTTATCAGTTGTTTTTATTGCATCGATTAACTTATTATTGTCAAAGTATGCGGATCTTTAAGCAAGTTATAATGTTTCTGCGTCGATTGCAAGATACTGGAGCTAAATAAAAATAGTTTTCCTTCTTGAATCATTTTAATAAGCTGTAAATGGTACGTTGATATTCTCAAATACATTTGGTCTCTTTACTGTTCTAAAATTTACCGTTCCATTTTTGTCATAAGCTCATAAAAAATCCGCAGTCTAATTATCACTCTATTAAATATTGTTATTCCTCGGTATTGTTCCTTCAATTTTCAAGTGTATCCTACGAAATTAAATTGTCGAACGATAAAATGTATCACTGATACCATGTTTTATTAAAATTCACTGGCAACATAGTCGAGTGACTTCACGAGTTTGATTTAGATTCAACAGTCTCGGCAGAAGTTGAGGTAGTCAACAGGCCGCCGCGCCGTGGTAAATAATGTAACACGATGTGACGTGTAACTGTAGAGGGGCAGGCCCTGCCAAGGCATTCGAGAAAATGCTTCCTCGTGGAGGGAGGAGATACGATATCGGAGAAAATCATTTTCGAGATCGTACTCGAGATAAATCATGAGCCGACTATTGCTTGACCACGCCTTTCTTAGACGTGCCGGCGTCCATTCTGGTAGGCGTTCGTGGAACAGAAGTTCAGAAGGTCGCAGATGATGGATGCATCCAAGCACCTGTAGCGAGAACGAAAAAAAAACTAATTCTAGATTTTCACTCGGGAGAAGCTATGTATACGAGACATCGTAAAAATATCCTGTTTGACGACTTAGTTACTCGACTGCAATTACAGGATGCCCTCGTGCTTTATTTGTTACTTAACGCATTGAATACCGCGAGGCTGATGACCACGTGACCAGCGTTATCGAAACGCTTCAGAATATGTTTCTCATCGAATTAATACCATTAATAATATCGATAAGTGCTGTGGAATTAACTGAATTAACTGAATTGTAGTCGTTCAACTCCAGCAGTTGTAGTACTAGAATTGTACTACCGGAAGCCTATTAATATGATTTTTAACCCTTAGCACTCGAGTGGTGACTCAGAGTCACCACTAAAAATTGCTGTGTCATTATTCAAAATATTGTTTAGGTTATTGAATATATGTTGGTATCTAAACAATTACTAAACATTTAAAAATTCTATGAGAAATTATATCAATTTCAAATTCATACAAAGAAAAAAATTAATATAAAATGGAATTATTCTAGCTCGAAAGAAATGTTTCATTTCAGAGTTAAAATAGCTTCGAGTGCAAAGGGTTAATAATTGTGCTGTACCAAAGGAGAGCATAGAAATTTTCTTTTACATTGCAATTTTAAATGAAACTATTAATTGACGTTATTGAGGGTGACTTGTTAGCTCGCAATGAAGATTGCTGTCGATATCGAGGGTTCCATTACAAAGTGTTTAGCCATGTACCATAGATTTTTCAGAATTATTCAATAATAACTGGTCGGTAATGTTTTAATAGGATTTTTAATAATTGTGCTGTACCAAAGGAAAGCATAGAAATTTGCTTTTACATTGCAATTTTAAATGAAACTATTAATTTACGTTAATGAGGGTGACTTGTTAGCTCGCAATGAAGATTGCTGTCGATGTCGAGGGTTCCATTACAAAGTGTTTAGCCATGTACCATAGATTTTTCAGACTTATTCAATAATAACTGGTCGGTAATGTTTTAATAGGATTTTTAATAATTGTGCTGTACCAAAGGAAAGCATAGAAATTTTCTTTTACATTGCAATTTTAAATGAAACTATTAATTTACGTTAATGAGGGTGACTTGTTAGTTCGTAATGAAGATTGCTGTCGATATCGAGGGTTCCATTACAAAGTGTTTAGCCATGTACCATAGATATTTCAGAATTATTCAATAATAACTGGTCGGTGATGTTTTAATAGGATTTTCAATAATTGTGCTGTACCAAAAGAAACCAGACGAGAGGAGGAAGCACGAATTGAGGGGAAAAAGTTACCCTCTCTCTGCCAGTACTGAACGCGTCACGTGACTGGGCCGTTTCAGAAGCGTGGGAGAATAGCGTCGTAGAGGGGGAAGGTTGAGTGGGGATACAAGTCTTAATCTGGCGACTATCTTAATCCCTCGCTATTTACTGTAATATTGGTAGGGAGTACTTAGGAGTAGAGGAAGGGGTCGAGTTTTATGAAATAATCACAGTTTAAATATCGGCAATTTTTTGAGAATCAGAAATGTAATGTCTAAATACTTTTTGGTTCCACTCGTAATAAAGTCACATTTTTCTGTGACGATGTTCCAGGTTAATTAGAAATGCTCGTATTAAAAATGCCTTTTACGGGTAAATAATTTAAAAAATGAAGTGCCTCGGAGCTGAAATTGATAATCCATTCCCGTCCCATGTCAATGTTCATTATTAGCACAGAGAATTCAATCTCGAGAAAGGGCTAAGTGTTTAGCCATGTACCATAGATATTTCAAAATTATGCAATAATCACTGTTCGGTAACGTGTTGAGTAACTTACAATTTGTTAGTTGCCATGTAATATCGAGTTGGAATTCTGATAAAGAATATCAATTTCACATGTACTCTACACGTCCACCTAAAAAAAAACTATTAACATCAGATCGTGCCCCTCTTGACGCCATTCGACTCTACGTGAACCATTTTCCGCTACGAATAATAATATTAATGTAATTGGAAGTGGCAATAAAAGTATTTGCGGATGTTGTGATGTAAATGATCGTCACATTTTTTCAGATAAGTAGATTAACACTTTCTTGTAAAGAATATCAAAGTGCGTTAAGCGGTGCAATCGAAAAACGTATGTTTCCATTAAAAGAAAATCAATGATCTTTGTATATCGTCTAACCAATTTTCGTCGTAAGTGCACACAATCAATATACATACATATACACATCGTATACAGAGCGTCTAAAAATTCCTTCATCATCCGGAAATGGGAGGTTTCTGGGATCATTTGAAGCGGCATTTTCCTTTGGAAAAATGGCGTCCGAGGCTTTGTTTAGGAGTTATTAACGAAAAACACGGACCAATAAGAGCGCAGCTACAGCGAATTGATTCTGGCTCGGCCAACGGCGACGCCACGCTAAATGGGACCTGTCGCCGAGTCGGACTCCGTTCGCTGTAGCAGCGCTCCGATTGGTCCATGTTTTTCGTTAATAACTCGTTAACAATGCTGCGGACGCCATTTTTGCAAACGAAAATTGTAGCGTCGCTCAGTGTCAAAAATAATAAGTGACCGCTGACTCCGCTGCCTCAAAGGAGAGGTTTCCAAACAATAGTCAATGTTTTAACAAATAAGAACTTTAATGAGGCGAAGGGGGAGACCTTGATGACAACTGTCAAAATGAACTACCCTTCGTGAAAATATGTACAAGTCTCTACAAATCTCTAATTCAAGTCTCGAAGATCGTGTCGTTGTCCACGCATATACAGGGTGTTCGACAACAGGTGGGAGAAAATTTAAGGGGTGGTCCTCGACGATAACATAAGACGAAAATGAAGAATAAAAGAATTGCGATTTCGGCTTCGTTATTTATTTATTAACATTTAAAAATCCGCCTAAAATGCGGCAACAAGTCTAACAAAAGTGTACGTTGCGTACGTCATAGAGTTGCATGCATACCTTGATTCTCATTTGGGGACCCAGCGAGGTGAAAATGTTTAATAAATCGTTGGACGACATTGAACCTACCTAATCGTTAAAATCCACAAGGGCATTTCTAATATCCGCCCTATGAAATTATCGAGTAGAAGGGGTAAATGCCTTTTCACTTTTAAATTGTTCTCACAAGAATAGTTCACTCGAGATCGCTATAAAATGGTATCCATTGTGTCCATAAATGTTGAATAACATCCTCGCAAATGCAAGTATCCACAAAAATGCACATTCGTACCGGAATTCCGCAGAACTAATTCACGTTTGATGCACGTCAATCTGATTTTCGCACACGAAGAATAAAATATCAGTGAAATTAATGTGAAGTCTGTTAGCGCACCCACTTAAATAACAGCATAATTCAACGTTTTAAGAAAATGTGTTCCTGCAAAAAGAATCGTCCGTACAAGGTAGCATCCGTATGCACACTGATTTGAGACAGCTGATGCGATTCATGTTACACACACGAGATATTTGGCGGTCACAGTCAGAATGAGAAAGAATCGCGAAATTCGTGAAAACAGGATAGACGATGTATTGGTATAGCAACGCGCGATGTTTGGGCGGGAGTTTCCTGTAGATCTTCATTTGTTTTATCGATCAGGCATTGACCGCGTCAGCTGTCTCGAATCAGCGTGCATACGAATGCAAGCGTGTACGGACGATTCTTCTTGCACAAACAAATTTTCTTAAAACGTTGAATTAGGGTGTTATTTAAGTGGGTTTAATTCACATTAATTTCACCGATATTTTATTTTTCGTGTGCGAAAGTCAAATTGATGTGCATCAAACGTGAATTAGTTGTGAACGATTTCGGTACGCATTTGCATTTTTGTGGATACTTGCATTTGCGAGGATTTTATTCAACATTTATGGACCCAATGGATACCATTTTATAGTGGTTTGTTCCAGTGTATTGTGTACGGTGTTGTAGTGCAGGATAAGGATTTGTGGATATGTCGGAGAACAATTTAAAAATGAGAGGACATTCTATTGACCCCTTCTATTCGATAATTCCATAGGGCGGATATTATAAATGCCCTTGTGGACTTTAACGAGCAGGTAGGTTCAATGTCGTCCAACGATTTATTAAATATTTTCACCTCGCTGGGGCCCCAAATAAGAACCAAGGTATGCATGCATCTGTCACTTGACACGTGACTGTCGCGCGCCTCTATGACGTACGCAACGTACACTTTTGTTAGACTTGTTGCCGCATTTTAGGCGGATTTTTGATTGTTAATAAATAAATAACGAAGCCGAAATCGCATTTTTTTATTCTTCATTTTCGTCTTATATTATCTCCCTCCCGAAATGAAATTTTCTCCCACCTTTTGTCGAACACCCTCTGTATAGTGCCGCTCACTGATTGGGCGTAAACATCATGCATCAATGAGCGGACCCGAAAATGTTTAACATTTTGACAGAACGCCCACCAGGTACTGATGGGGTGAAAATGGTTTAAAGATGTTTCCCAGGTCGGTACGCCTCAGGTACCGGGCGAGGGTGGCCACTTATTAACTAATACTCTTGGTGGATCACATCTGGAGGTTCATGGTACGTCAAATGTTATCGAGTGAAAAGATCGAGTAAAAGATCTACAAGGGTAACCCCTAATAAAACGGCATCCCAAGTCCGGCGAAAAGACGATTAAGGCATCTGGCATTTCAGATGCACGTTCTTCTCAAAAATAGCCAAATTCAGTCGTCCGTACCGTAAACCTTTTTATTACTTTATGAAGGCAGGAAAAACCGTTACTCGCGTCTTAACAAAAATCTTGCATCAAATGTGATCTCGGGAACCTCCCATTTCCGGATGTTGAAGGCGTTTCGAGACACCCTGTAGAAGTGCGCGATACGTGAAGAAAGTAGAACAGCGAAACGGCGAGGAACTTTTACGTCGATGACAGTAACTGGCAACAACGAAACTCCTGTCAAATATTCGCGGAATCCCGAGGCTGTGTGTACGAGGTTTGACGAAATAAAGCGAGCGATAGCGGGTTGATGTTGATTGTCAGGAAGGCGTGGCGGATCAGCACGTGGCTGGGTCACGGCGATATATCTGTGCCTGTCAAAAACGATTCCGGAGAGACAGAAAAGAGGCTTCGATCGGTTGAACACTTGTGGACTCGCAGGCGATGTGCCCTCTAGACCGGTGATTAAGTCAGGCAACCGTTACCTCGAGAGTGCAACACCGGGGATAGTTACGTGCCAGATGGCCGCATATATTCGAGGTGTGTCTAGCTAATATGACTGATTGCAATCTCTGCGAGAGCAAGTTAAGGCTGGCCACCTCTGGCCAGCCCGGCTGTTAGCTCCGTGCCAGGCTCCACCCGTGAGGCGACTTCGGCTGGGATGTTGCTTCAGCTGCTAACTCTTGCCGTCGCTTGTTGCTAGCCTCCACGATGCCCTAACAGACACGCTTTAATAAATGGGGTCCGGTCGAGGTTACAACCTTCATCAGCGAAGATACACCTGATAGCATCGGCAATCTCGTCACGCCGGTCTCCACCATTATTGAAGCGTCTACTGTGCGCCTCGATGCACGGAGACACGACCTGGTTCTCAGCAACGCGGCACGGCGCGGCGGCGGGACCATTTTCAGGAGACCCAGTTAATGGAAAGGTGGACACACACACACACACACACACACACACACTCTCTCTCTCTCTATCTCTCTCTTCCTCTCTCGCTCTCTCTGTTTGTTTATCGTTTGGGTTTGTGGACAGTGGCTGCGGAGGATTCTTGCTGGTGCAAGCTACACGTATCCCCCAACCCTTGCTCGACGACGCAGAAATTATTATTGTATGCTGCTACCGGCACTTCCGCCATCAGCGCAGGATACATTCTTAATGCCCCGGATTCTTTTGTAGTAACTTATTTCTCGAAGCATCGGAGAGAAACTCGCACAACTTTCTTAAGGGGACGTCCTCCCGGCTCCCAGCTAGTTTCCAAAGTATGTCTCCAGAATTTTTTCATCGACACGATAACCTATCTTAGCGGAACTTCGCAGGCGTGCCTGTGCACGTACGAGCCATCGTATGGAAATTTTTCCGCAACTGATAATTATTCATCGACAGGGGACGCGGACCGGTCGCGCACATTTTTCGCGGATCACTCGCACGATATCTCGTGGATGACTCTATTAATCATCTTCTCATTTTTCAGATACGAATGGAATTTTTTCTTCGAATTAATGCTACATTCATTTTCTTCGCGGCTGCAACAGTTACTTTGTCTTTGATAACGTTTCCCTGAAAGACTTGTCGCATTCCTGAATTGACAATGTTTGAACGTTGTTTACACGAGAACAGAATTTTTAAAAGCATGTACGTGCTGAACGTGTTTGTGATAATCTATTTCGTTCAATTCCATTCCGCTTTTCGCGTTCCTGTGTAATTCTCTCTCTGTCTCCCCCCCCCCCCTTTCTCCCACCCACTCTAAAGTTGAACATAGGTGCTACCAGTCTAAAGTTATTAACGGAAACGTGCCCGAAAGAGGACGAAAAAGTCGTATTTGGTCTGTTTGTGACAGGATCAATTGCGAACGGCTCAACGTAGAAAGCTGCGGTTTGAAACGTTAGACGAGGCGTTTCTTCGGGAGGGTTTTGGAGGAAATCGCATTCCAAAAAGTTCATTCGTTGAAAAGTTATAAGCAGGAACGTGAACAGAAGAGGGCGAAAAAGTTGCCTGTATTCGCTAATGACGTCACAACTTTTGAAACAATGGACTTTTTCGAATGTGGTTTTCTCCTAAACCTTCCCGAAGGAACGCCGCGTCTAAAGGTTCAAACCCCAGCTTTCTTCGTTGAGCCGTTCTCGATTGATGCCATTACAGACATACATACAGACAGACACGATTTTATTATACAGGGTGTTCGACAACAGGCGGGAGAAAATTTAAGGGGAGTTTTTCGACGATGATATAACACGAAAATGATTTATTTAAATTATTTATTAACATTTAAAAACCCGTCTAAAATGCGGCAACAAGTCAAACAAAAGCGTATGTTGCGTACGTCATAGAGGCGCGCGACAGTCACGTATCAAGTGACATATGCATGCATACCTTGGTTCTCATTTGGGGCCCCAGCGAGCTGAAAATGTTTAATAAATCGTTGGACGACATTGAACCTACCTGCTCGTTAAAGTCCACAAGAGCATTTCTAATATCCGCCCTATGGAATTATCGAATAGAAGGGGTCAATGTCCTCCCACTTTTAAATTGTTCTCCAACATATACACAAATACTTATCCTGCACTACAACACCGTACACAATACACTGGAACAAACCACTATAAAATGGTATCCATTGGGTCCATAAATGTTGAATAAAATCCTCGCAAATGCAAGTATCCACAAAAATGCTCACGCGTACCGGAATCGTTCACAACTAATTCACGTTTGATGCACATCAATTTGACTTTCGCACACGAAAAATAAAATATCGGTGAAATTAATGTGAATTAAACCCACTTAAATAACACCCTAATTCAACGTTTTAAGAAAAT
>CM052191.1:2696045-2724432 GCA_028455805.1 Lasioglossum figueresi
TGGTTGAGGGTTGTCCAGTCTTTGGAAAATAACATTCAGGTAATTGATCATAAATTTTTACTCTCCGGACATTCGTATCTTCCAAACGATGCAGATTTTGGTATCATAGAAATGGCATTACGATAAAAGAATTTCCTGTACACATCACAGGATCATTATGACGTTATAAACCAATGTAGACAACATAATAAATTTATTTTACACGAAATGAAACGAGAGAATTTCGTTTCAACAAAAAATCTACAAAACGCAATTAAAAACAGATAAGAAGGAACACTAATGGAGAAAAAGTAAATTGGTTGCAAATATGTTGGATGAGATTTTGCAAAAGTGCACCGTATACTATTTTATATAAAACATGAATGGAGGACACAGAATTTAAGACTCTAAATTTATCACCTACATGTCGGGGAAGACCGCCAAAATTTGAAAAAATCGCTCTGGCGCCTTTGTATCTCAATGCCAGGCCTATTACATACGAAAAATATAAGGATATGCAGCAGCTATTACTTTATATACCTCCTGTGCATCATGAATATTTCAAAACACTGACACACGAAGAGCATAAATAATTAATAATACCAATATCTTGTGTTAAGTTTAACAATATATAAATATAATTAACGTTCAAGATAAAAAATACTAATTCTATTTTATTTCTTGTTATTACTTATAAACAAAATTGGATTAATATGAAATATATTTTAAGTGATATTTGTTATTTCAAAATTGAAATTAAATGATATTTACAATTGACTAATTATGAAAGTGGTGTAAGTCCATTTGCAGCCTGGAAATATATATTATTTTAGTTAAATTCGCCTAAAAGAAATTTATATAATCAAATTACATATTGATAAATTAGTACAAACATTCCCAGACTTCACATAATTAACCTATATTTTTTAATTGTCAGATCTGCTAACACTTAATTTTCTCGAAACAAAAGAAAATGGACTTGCACCACTTTCAAAATAAACGGTCCATATGTTGGGTTGGGGACAAAGTTTCTTTGTACTTTAATGCAGAAATGAATAAAGTTTTTTTTGCATATTTTAAATGAAGTTTATTAAATCAAGTATGTGCCGTTTTGATCGACCACCTGTTGCCGTTTTTGAGGTAAGACCATAATCCCGTCACCGCAGAACTTCTGTGATTTCTGGGCGAAGAAGTGCGACACATGATTTTTTCAGGATTCTTTTGACTTCACACCATTAAGAGAGTACTGTAGAGACCGATAAAAGAATTGCTTTCTCACAAAGTCAATACATTTCAGACAGAAATAAATTCAAATTTTCCGTATCTATTCCAAATCGCGATTGGGATAATTTCGATCGATTGGACTTTAAAACATACTGGTGGCTTTCAGCCGATTGTGTTCACATGGCAAAACCGCCAGACGTTAAATTCTAATATAATATAATAAGTGCAATGTATAAAGACGTCATACATGGCTCTTAAGAGCCCTGCAATATAGGTCATAAGAATTTTAGACTTAGGTCCATTGTATACTACCTAGTTTTTTTTAAGTTAATTTTAGTTTAGTATTAAGTTTAATTTATTCTAGTCGTAAGTTTTAGTAACGGTTCATTGGAGTTTTTAACACAACCCACCTGTGTCTTTCCCCAAAATGCTAACACACACCAAAGATCTTATCTGTCATTAATTATTATTTAGCTATATAAGACTGATTAAAACGTATAAATGAGATCGAAGATATAAGAGAATTTGTACGCGTGCAAACAATTATATTTTAACTACCAAGACTGAATGGTTATCTTTTTTTTATGTTTAGTTTAGTACCAGTATTTATAAGAAAATGTACTTATGCAAACTAATAAACATTAAAAAAAAAAGAAAAGAAAAAAAGTTCTGTAGAGACCGAAACAAATGGTAGTCCGATGGTGCAATAGCAGGACTATACGGTGGATGCATCAAAACTTTCCATCCAAGCTCTCTTAATTTTTGACGGGTCGCCAAAGATGTGTGGGGTCTGGCATCATCGCGATGGAAGACGACGCCTTTTCTGTTTATCGATTATGGTCGCTTTCTCTCGATTGCGTGACGTAATCTTTCCAGTTGTTGTCTGTAGAGGTTAGAATCAATCGTTTGACCGGATGGCAGAAGTTCGTAGCGACCGATTCCTCGATGATCCCACCAAACGCACAGCATCATCTTTCTTGGCGTCAATCCTGGCTTTGCCACGGTTTGCGGAGCTTCGCCTCGCTTCGATCACGATCTTTCTTCGTACATTATTGTCGTACGTGATCCATTTATCATCGCCTGTAATGAGCCGTTCCAGAAAAGGTTTGATTTTGTTTCGTATTAGCAACGGCTCGCAAATTGAAATTCGATCCGTTAAATTTTTCAATGTTAACTCATGAAGCATCCAAACATCGAGCTGCTTTTTGTATCCAGTCTTCTTTAAATGATTTAGAACTGTTTTATAGTGGATGTGTAGTTCCTTACCGATATCACGACTGCTAATATGCTAATCTTGCTCAACTGTTTGCATGATTTCGTCGACTTTTTCAGTGACTGGTCGACCAGAACGAGGTGTATCTTTGACATCAAAATTTCCAGATTCAAAACGCTTGAACCAACTTTGTGCCACACGTACCGATACTGTGTCACGTCCATAAACATCACAAATATTTTTATGAGCTTGAGTCGCATTCTTTCCTTTTTTGTAATAAAATTTCAAAATGAATCGAATTTCTTCTTTATTTTCACTCATTTTCAAGACGTAATAACTTTTGACTAAATAAACAAATATCACAATTTCTTGTTTGTAATTACTTTATGATGTATCAACATTCAGACGCACTCAAGTAATGCCAGATCCGATTAATATTAACAGATTTATGACATGGTAAGACCATCTATCGGTTCGATACGAAGAAACTTCTTCCCCGACCCAATATTAGACTCTGCTCGGAATCGTAGCGAATCAAGTGTACCAGTATGTTAAATGTTAAAATTCAATTTATCTGTGAGAATTCTCAAGATTATATTATGACCTTGAACTTATACATAACGCTAAAGTAGTTATTTCCTGTTTTCCGGCGAAATAGCTCAGTGCGCGTCCGTTTGTCTGTCGGCAAAGGGTTTTGCGCGCAAAACGTTTCCCAGCGATTCGCGTTATTACCGCGGCGGCGGCCATTTCCACGGCCGCTGAACGAAATCGTTATTCACATCTACTCTCGTCGTTGTAACCTCTTGCTCTCTCTTTCGCTCTAGAGAGAGAGAGAGAGAGAGAGAGAAACGCGCGAACACCTTTGTGACTTTGCAACGCTCTGCTCGCGCCGCGATACCCGTAGTTACCCTCTAACGGAATCAGATGACAATAATTGCAACGCGATGGCACGTAGTGGTCCTCCGATCCGATCCTACATTCCAATGAGTCTCGACCGTAATGTCTTCTGTCATTTTGCTGCGACACTGGTACACTAATTATACGCTGATACCATCGGGCCAATTAGTTTCGTAATTACGCTCTATGGCGACACGACACGACGCGGTGCGCCACGAATTTCTACGGAGTCTTGGATTTGAACTTGATTCCGCGCTCGTTGCCGCTCGAGTTTCAACTTAAACGCCGCAGTCGGATTTCATCTGTACGTGTGCGTTTCAATATTAGCCGGGATCGTTACTGGTTAGGTAATCATCACCCGCATTAACCCCTTCGGTGCCGATCCACGTTATACCATCAACGTTCTCCGAGAGAACTGATTGTCCCGTTCTGATTCAGACATTTCTAATTACTAGACAGCGGATTTGATGCGTTTATGACAAAAATGAGTAGCTGTAATTTAAAATAGTAAATGCATTAGAAGAATTTAGGAATGGTGTAACGTTGTTTTTAACGTAACGAAGTCGTTAAGGGGTGAAATCAATTTTTATTTTATTCCTGCTTTCCACAATAAATGCGGAAGACTTTTATTTTGCATAAAGATCCGCAGTCTACCGATTAGTTTCCGAGCCGTCGATTTTTGCATTCGGAAGCTGCCGAAACTGTTGTCTTTGGATCCTCGTAACATGGTCTGGTTGAAGGCAATGATTATAGCACCGTTTAATGATATATAATATTTAATAAGTCAACATGATACAAAACTACAATGCTTCTTTCTCAGGACGCTGTTTATCTTCCATTATGCAGTATTCACCGCGTCGGTAAGGTAGAATCCCTACAGAAACGAATGCAATCTAGCAGGTTGCTAAACCTGCTGCTCTTTACTTTACCGGACTCCAAATTTTTGCGTTTCTTCTATAAATTATTATGTGTTTGTTATGCAATCCAGTAGCTTTGTACCCGGGGAACCTGCAGATCAAAGTTTCGACTCTGTAGGATCAATGGTTCAGAAGTTATGGTCGCTCAAAGTTGAGCAACTTGCAGTGTTTTTGACAGGTGAGCGCGCCGCCATATTGGTTCGCTCCGATCGCGCGCCGCTTACCGAATAGAACCGCTAGATGGCAGCACGGTGACGCGTTAATGTTGATAATATAGAGCGGGTATTGTATGTATTCAACTGGTCTGGGTGAGGTTTGGGTTAGGTTTTTGGAAATATTTTCCACGATAATTCTTCTGAAACATTTTCTGAGATATTTTCTCTATGTTAGCGATATTACTGTGTAGAATATATAATAATTTCACAAAGATAAAATAACTTGTCACTTCTTTTAATATTTATTACAATCTCTAATAATTTTATTTAATCAATAAATTCGTTGATAGGAAACCAAAAACAAAGTAAGTGTTATTAATGTAAACAAATTAATCGATACAATTACCATAAACAGAAATCTACATTATCTACATCAGAAATATAAATTATCTTTTTATCTACATCCGCTACAACTGTGTGCCCGTGCTGCCATCTAGCGGTTCTGCGCGCGATCGTCACTAAAATATGGCGGCGCCCTTACCTCCGAAAAACACTGCAAATTGCTCAACTTTAAGCGACCATACCTTCTGAACCATCCATCCCACAGGATCGAAACTTCGATCTGCAGGTTCCCCGGGTGCAAATCTACCGAATTACATACCAAATACATAATAACTTATAGAGGAAAGGCAAAAATTTGGAGTCCGGTGAAGTAAAGTTTACCCGCTCAACCGGAATGCACGCGGCGAGCTTGAAGAGGGAAGATAGAATATATCAGTCCGTCGTAGTCGCAGCTACCTTCTTAGAGTCCAATATACATGATCTATTACGTGTTCATGCATATCTCGTTAAACGCGAGCCGCTAATGACTCTTGAATTTATGCAAATCGCATGCATGTATGAAATTAATCTCGATAGGACGTTCTTAAAGCAAATACGACTGTGAAGGCTCGGTCTCGGGGAAGTTGGTAATTAGAAGACGAGAAGGAAGAGCAAGAGATAGAGAGAGAGAGAGAAATGCCGGACAGGTAAGAGAGTACGATTACAGCGTTAGTGGCAATCGAATCGACGTTGTGATATATGTAGTACACCGGCGAAACAGATGTGCGAACACGGCTTATCCGCGGCTTGATATTCATAGAACAATCAGGACGTAATCAAGCGTAACATAATTATCGCCAGGGGCTCGAATGAATCTTAGGCGAAAGGCGACGACGCGAGTACTACACGACGACGCCGCGGCGCGGATCCTGCCCGGACAAGAGCCTCCAGCGATCACTGGGTTATCAACTGGAGTTCAGAGTCCTGGATGTGCCGACCGGGGTTCTCCATTTTTTTCTCTGTTTCCACCATGGAAATTAATGTTTCGAGAAAACTCGCTCGAATTAATGATCAACAATTACAGTGAGTTTTTAGCCCGGTCTGCGATATTAACGAGCGGCTACGCGCGGTGCAGATAACCGGTGATTAATAGCCTCCGTGTCAAACCATTACATGTCACTGGATTCAATTACCAGTGTCCGTATTTATCTGGATCGAATCAATTTTATATGCTGCCCGTCGTTCGATTAAAAATTCCAACGTTTCGCGTGAAACGAATGCTGACCTTGTGATAATGGTCGAACTGAATTTTATGCAGGACGAGTTGAGGGAGTCCGGGGCTAAATCCTCTCGCGGCAAGTTGTTCCGATCATTATTTATAAAAAAAGGAGAATAATGACACGCGTTTTCAGTTGTTTCCGTTATAAAAGTGTGGTAAAGGCACTCTACCAGTAGTGGTGGTTTTGTCTATTTTGATTATTACATATCGATGTCACTGATTGTTTTATTAAAAATATGTTGACATTCGTATGTCCTTGATTTAATAGTTAAGAAGGTATTAAAGGAATCAAGGTGACCTTGAAATCTCCGAAACGCCTTCGCGCACGTAAAAAGTGTTTACATCGCAATCTTTCCCGCTCTACGCCATGCAACGTTTGTACGTATCATTTTTTCATATTATTATTTACGGGAAGATTAACTACGAGAATACAGCGGATTTTTACGCAAAATAAAAATGATCTAACTGAATTGCAACAAACTGGACTGAAATAGAAAACTAATTTCCGTCTGAATATAGTGTGTTTAATCATCGGACAACGGACGATTTTTATTGCTATGTAATTGGCAATGCTTAGGACCGTTCACAGCTCTAATGAATAATTTTTAAAAATTTACTTTTCATGATATCTCGTGTAGATACATTAGTCTTTCCGATATCCTCAATGAAACAGCTATTCAGCTAGTATAATTGCCAAAAATAGAGTATTTAAACGACAATCTGGATGTTCCACTCGAAAGGTTAATAGATGGAAAATAATGTAACTTGTGTAAATTCTTGTAATGTTTCTACTGTTTTAAATGACACCTACGAATTTTTGACATAAATTAATAAAATCCAGTTGTTAGGAATGAGATTGGAAAATGTTGTGCTATTTGGCTGTTGAATAATAATTAAACTCTATTGCATTTGTAACATGATTTACGTTTGTGTAGCAGATTTATGCTAATTCAATTACATTGTAATTGTATTAGTAATTGATTACATTGTATTTCAATTATATAGTGATTCAACCACGTCCTAACTGAGTTACATAATTTAAACCTTGCAATTAATTCAATTAATAATAATTTTAATCAGATGAGTAATTGAAATACAATATAATTGAAATACAATAATTCGTTATTAATGTAATCCAATTACAAAGTATTTTATAATTGTACTCCGATTGCAATTACGAATTACATTGAAATTTAATTGAAAGATCTGAATTATAAATTACAATATGACTGGATTACATCGTAATTCAATTACTATGTAATTATAATTCCTGGAGCAATTCAATTGCAATTCTGCACAACTCTGTTGTGTAGACGACTAACGATGTCATCTTGGCTGTCCGTGTGCCGCAACTTGCAGTATGTGCAGCTACGAGCCAGTTACTCCAATTACCGACTTCATTACTTTGCGCGGTAACACGTAGAGTACATTGAACGTATTCGAGCAACCGATATCGTTCAGAACTCTCGTCGCAACGATGAGCGACTCTTAAATAGCATTCTTCTCGTTCTCTTCTTCATGTACTCGCAGCCCTTTCGCCTCTCATATCCGAAAACTCGAATTCCTTATTTATAGAATTGTAATTATATAATTGGATCTTTCCAGTGCAGACAGATTTAATAGTTTAAACACATTCTCCGCGATTCAATTTGTTATCTCTGTACAAGAAACTAACTTATTAACACTGTGCTACATCTTCGCTTCTAAAACTTCATTTTCAATAACTTCTGTTTGAAAGTTATTAATTATTCCACGACCCAGTTTCGTCGTCAAACTCTTAACAAGATGGCACTTTAATAGCACACGGCGGGCAGACAGAAATATTTGAATATTTTCGTTCGAAGAACTGTTTTCGAACATATTGTTTACGTTGTAGCTCATTTGCATTAGAAGCGGGTACAGGGTGTTCCGAAAATGTATTTCCATGAAACAGGCGATTCCTTAGGAAATTTGAAGCCACTTTTTCCTTTGCGAAAATGTTCTCCATGGCTTTCACGCTAAACCTACCACTGGCCGGTCGAATAATCGATATTATATTTTTCATTTTAGAATTATAGAAATGATGAAACTGTTTACATGGAAATTCATTCGATAAATTAATTTGTCCTAGCACATATCGTGATTATAATTGCACAAAATATAAATAAACAGAGCCTTGTCATTTTTATAAGCTAGAACATATCACTCGCTTTTTGTGCTCGATAGGTTTAGTGTTGATAATAAAAATAATAAAAGAAATTAATTCATGATAAGAGTACCATTATGTTGTACAAAAATTAAAATTATTCAATAAATCTATGAATAAATATCTTAATTTTGTCTGTGTGTTTTAATTTAAAAACGCTATACACTAATAACAACGTTTAATACGATTAAACTGAAAGTATAAACATGTAGTTTTTGCTATAATATTCCCCTGCCAATTATACAATAATTACGGCTTCTAAAAATGATCGAAAAATGCTAGAATATAAAATGCCACAGAAAAATAAGATTCTACATGATTCGACTTTCAGAAAAATTGGAAATTGCATAAACATCCGCAGTCTATCGATCTCAATAATGAATCTAATCACGTTCCGTTGCAATGAAATTCACTAGTCGGTAATTGGATGTAATCGGAGACTCACTTCACCTTGCGTAAAACCGACGAGTAACATCAACGGTGTAATTAGATTGGATAATCACAAATCCAGTATAAACTTTTCCGTTTCGATGGAATGAAAGTAAAGCCGAGTATCAGAGAATATAAAAACGTTTAAAGGTACGGATGACATTGCAGATGATTGCATCGAGCCGCCTTTGTGTTCACCCTCGTGAACGAGCTAGCAGTTATGCAACTCGACGATATTGCATCGTATACATGGGAATGGAGAATGCAATCGGGGATCAAAATGGCGGCAAACGTGAGAGCCCCACACATGCATGCGTCAAAAGAATTCTCTTTTTTTTTTTTTCTAGTGCAAAGAGTAATGCTTACAATTTGAAATAATGCAAAAGCATTGTAGCCGCCCGAATGCAATTTCACCTCGCGAATTCTTCGAGTATTATTACCGTTCGGAGAGTCGTTTAATTTTCATTCCTTTTTTTTTTTTCGTTCACAGGCAACTCGAGTAACTCGATCACGAAGCTCGTCTATTTTTCAGTGCGAATATTTTGATACAGCTTATTCGTCTATTTTTCAGTGCGAATATTTTGCTACAGCTTATTCGTCATATCGTGTAATTTAAATGATACGATTTTGTTGTGATTGAACGATTAAATATGGAAGGTTATGAATTGTTCAAGATGTTTACCCCAGTAGCATTTATGATTGACGAACGGTGGCTAACGGTTGGGAGTTGGTTGGTCGTTTTGTCTACAAATCCTCAACATAGGGTCCAGGACGAAAATTTATGACTATTTGTCAACGAATATCTAACGTTGGACCAACAATTATTATAGTTGGTTAATGGACAAGAAACTTGGATATGATAATACTACATTGGCACAACCAATAGTTACCTACATTTAAATATTGTACGTCTTACAGACGTTAGAAACGTTGCTGCAACTAAAAACTTGTTAATATAAAAATTAACTTAGTAACGTTGGCCCTTCGTTGATCCACCAGCATAAAAAGCCAACATTTCTAACGGTTTGCCAACAAATAATGCAACGAAGGCTAACCATAAATGCTACTAGGGTTATCAAATTTTATTAATTCGTCACCCTTTCTAGATTTTCACTCGGGAAGAGCTATGTATACGAGGTGTGATCAAAAAGTAAGGTGACTTTTTGAATTTCGCGGGATACCTACAGTCGATTTTCGTTTTTTTTAATATATATTTTATATATATATGTTCACAGTTTCAGCTATATATCATTTTTTGTTTGTTTGTGAGAAGCATAAAGGTTAGAAGTACTTTGCAGGGGACAACATAAATATTGATGAATAAATCAATATTTTTTAATAAAAATAAAAAGTCACCTTACTTTTTGATTACACCTCGTATGAGACATCGTAAAAATATCCTGTTTGACGACTTAGTTACTCGACTGCAATTACAGGATGCCCACGTGCTTTATTTGTTACTTAACACATTGAATAACGCAAGCAACGTGACCAGCGTAATCGAAACACTTCAAAATATGCTTTCCATCGAATTAATACCAGTACTGGAATGAACTGAGTTGTAGTGGTTCAAGTCCAGTAGTTGTAGTGCTAAAATTGTAGTAGTTAAACTCCATTATTAACAATTTACCTATCGGAAGTCTGTTAATAGGATGTTCCATAATTGTGCTGTACCAAAAGAAAGCAAAGAAATTTTGTTTTACATTGCAATCTGAAATGAAACTATTAAATAACGTTATTGAGGATAACTTGTTAGTTCACAATGAAAATTGCTGTTGCTATTGAAGGTTTCATTAAAAAGTATTTCGCCATGTACCATAGATTTTTCAAAATTATGCAATAATCACCGGTCGGTAATGTGTTAATAGCATTTTCAATAATTGTGCTGTACGTAAAGAAATTTTCTTTTACATTGCAATCTTAAATGAAACTATTAGTTGACGTTATTGAGGGTGACTTGGTAGTTCATAATGAATATTGCTGTTGCTATTGAAGGTTCCATTCAAAAGTGTTTAGCCGCGTACCATACATTCTTCAAAATTATTCAATAACAACTAGTCGGTAATGTGTTAATAGGCTTTTCAATAGTTATATAGTACCAAAGGAAAGCATAGAATTTTGCTTTTACATTGCAATCTTAAATGAAACTATTACATGACGTTATTGAGGGTAACTTGTTAGTTCACAATGAAAGTTGTTGTTGCTATTGAAAGTTCCATTAAAAAGTGTTTAGCCATGTACCACACATTTTTTAAAATTGTTCAATATTCACCGGTCGGTAATATGTTAATAGGATTTTCAATAATTGTGCTGTATCAAAAGAAAGCACAGAAATTTTCTTTTACATTGCAATCTTAAATGAAACTATTAGATGACGTTATTGAGGGAGACTTGTTAATTCATAATGAAAATTGCTGTTGATATTGAAGGTTTCATTAAGAAGTATTTAGCCATGTACCATAGATTTTTCAAAATTATGCAATAATCACCGGTCGGTAATGTGTTAATAGGATTTTCGATACTTGTGCTGTACCAAAAGGAAGCACAGAAATTTTCTTTTACATTGCAATCTTAAATGAAACTATTAGTTGACGTTATTGAGGGTGACTTGTTAGTTCGTAATGAATATTGCTGTTGCTATTGAAGGTTCCATTGAAAAGTGTTTAGTCACGTACCATACATTCTTCAAAATTATTCAATAACAACTAGTCGGTAATGTGTTAATAGGATTTTCAATAGTTATACTGTACCAAAAGAAAGCACAGAAATTTTGTTTTACATTGCAATCTTAAATGAAACTATTAGTTGACGTTATTGAGGGTGACTTGTCAGTTCATAATGAATATTGCTGTTGCCATTGAAGGTTCCATTTTTTTGAAAAGTGTTTAGCCGCGTACCATACATTCTTCAAAATTATTCAATAACAACTAGTCGGTAATGTGTTAATAGGATTTTCAATAGTTATACTGTACCAAAAGATAGCACAGAAATTTTCTTTTACATTGCAATCTTAAATAAAACTATTAGATTACGTTATTGAGGATAACTTGTTAGTTCATAATGAATATTGCTGTTGCTATTGAAGGTTCCATTCAAAAGTGTTTAGCCATGTACCATAGATTTTTCAAAATTATGCAATAATCACCGGTCGGTAATGTGTTAATAGGATTTTCAATACTTGTGCTGTACCAAAAGGAAGCACAGAAATTTTCTTTTACATTGCAATCTTAAGTGAAACTATTAGTTGACGTTATTGAGGGTGACTTCTCAGTTCATAATGAATATTGTTGTTGCCATTGAAGGTTCCATTTTTTTGAAAAGTTTTTAGCCGCGTACCATACATTCTTCAAAATTATTCAATAACAACTAGTTGGTAATGTGTTAATAGGATTTTCAATAGTTATACTGTACCAAAAGATAGCATAGAAATTTTTTTTTACATTGCAATCTTAAATGAAACTATTAGATGACGTTATTGAGGGACACTTGTTAGTTCATAATGAAAATTGCTGTTGATATTGAAAGTTCCATTAAAAAGAGTTTAGCCATGTACCACACATTTTTTAAAATTGTTCAATATTCACCGGTCGGTAATATGTTAATAGGATTTTCAATAATTGTGCTGCGCCAAAAGAAAGCACAGAAATTTTCTTTTACATTGTAATCTTAAATGAAACTATTAGATGACGTTATTGAAGATAACTTGTTAGATTACAATGAAAATTCTTACTGCTATTCAAGGTTTCATTAAAAAGTGTTTAGCCATGTACCATAGATTTTTCAAAATTATGCAATAATCATCGGTCGGTAATGTGTTAACAAAACAAATGGACCTAGTCAAATCAAAACTTCCTCGCGATCTTCTAAGGCAGTAAGCGATTCTTTTGTATGGGAAAATCGCCTAAATTGCTTTTCACAGCGGGGAATCCTGTCCGTCGATCACAGGGCCATGTTTTGTGGGTCCGCGGGATTTCTTACCTACTTCTCGATTTGGCCTTCTTCGGTGCTCTGCAGCACCTAACCCGAGGGTTGGTGTCCAGGAAGGATCTACCCCAGTTTTCTCCTATCCGACGATTCCCAAAGGCACTTCTGTTTGGAACTTCGCTGTTCTTACAAGCATCGCTGTTCCGCTGGCAGTATAGGCGGTAGACAAGAGATATAACGAACTCGTAAAATTAATCCCCCGAGGAACAGTTCCATTTATGAGCGGCGAACTACGTAGCCCTCGTGTTGAGCTCGAGTGGTAATCGAAATCGTGTATTGAGTTTTCGAAAAGAGTAGCAGCTACTACAAAGATATTCTCATTTCTCAATATGTTTGGGAAGCGTGACTCTTCGAAATTAATTTTGAAAAAATTAAACAGTGTACGTTCACAACACGATCGAAGTATTTAGAAGTAAGTTGATCCTGTAATCTTGCAATTATTACAGACAATTTCTTATTTTGCATAAAAGTCTGCAGTCTAATTACAATGGTTATATATAATCTTCCTTACCATGATTATAATTAGATTGCGGATCTTTACGCAAAATAAAAATGTCTTGCACCGATTGTGGGAACCAGGAATTACATAAAAATTGATTTCATCCGTTAACGGCTTTGTTACATGAACCCTTTGCACTCCGCATTGTTTTTCAATTGTGTTGCCAACAGCTCCCTACTATTTTAAGTGTTTCATTTGAAATTTACTCCAAAGGACAGTTCCTTGACTCCTACTAATTTTAAACAATTTTGTTTACTAATTATATTAAATATAGCTCTCAAAATTTGTTGTCATTTATATTTATGGAACTTATATTTGTTTTTACATTTCTATTTTCCTTTCTCCGAAGTCCAGTCACACTCGACAAAGGAGTACAACGGGTTAAAAGCAACATTACAACATTCTTGAATTTTTTTAAATTTTTTACTACTTTATATTTCGGCCAACCAATGTCTTCATAAATGCATAAAGATTCGCAGTCTAGTTATAGTCTTCCTTACAATTGTTTGTTCGCTCGATGTGTTTAATCAATCAACTGGATCGCCGATGAATTGAATTTTAACGTGAATTTTCAAGAGAATGGCTAACTTTGGACCCATGGTTTCTTCGAGAAGTTTATTCCTCCTTTAACAAAGTTTGATCAAGAAAAAGGCCGACCAAGGTAAATTCTGCAGCAAACTTTTTAACAGATCCTTCGCCGACCTTTAGAATCACGCTGTAACTGTTTCTGCACATAATTTCTTGACAGCCTGTACAAATAAAAGAAAATTGATTGCAGACATCCGATATCAAAGTTGCATCAACATCGACGGATGTCGTTTCGATGCGTTCCCTTATTAGATCTTGTAATTCCGGTCTGATGGAACTTGTATCCTTTGAAATCTGAAAACAGTGCGAGGGAGCGGCCGCATGGTAAGCAAATCATTTTCCGTGGCACCCTTCGCGAGGAGTCATTTTGTAGGATTACTAGCACCGGCTGCCATGCGGAGTGCGAGGGTAGAGTTCCCTAAGGATGGGGGTCGCTATTGACGAGACCATCACGAGATAGCCCAGGGGGGTCTGCCCAAGGGGTTCGACAACCTAACAGACCCTTCTATTTGCTGTCAACTGTCTTCAGGATTATGATGTGTCAATCGTTATTGAGCATCAGCGCCAAATGCCAGAACCATTTACCTGAAACGTGGCTGCGGCAGAATGACTTCTCATCAGGGATCAAAAGAATTATGAAACTATTCAGTAGGCTCTATACAGTGGCCGAAATTTCTATAAAGTCATCTTCGTATTCATAGATATTTGAGAAATATCAACATTTTTGATGATTTATCGTATCTGGTCTTGTGCCTTGTTAACACTCGGATAGAGGGACTACGCACTCTAGACCGCTATGTTCACTATTTACGTTTGTTTAGATTTTTTTCTGCGCGATGCAGAACACAAGTGCAAAGTTTCTATAAAGTCACTTAGCGTTTCTCTGGATTCCGAGCAGAGAACTATGGAAAGTTTGAAATATTCTAAAAGTATTAGTTTTAGAACTCATAGAAATCCTGTTTCTTATAATTTGATTCGCGTGTATTAAAATGCCGAGAGGAAAAGTGAACTAACAATTGAAAAAAAGCTTCGATCGATGTTTATAAAAATATGGGCTGCTCTAATCGTGCAATTGCTAAGAAAATTAATCGTTCGTATACTGTGATTAACGATTACATCAATTTACGTGAAAATTACGCGAAAAAATCATTTTAAAGATGGTAACAAAAAATTGTCAAAGAGACAACATTTATTGTTAACACTAGAAAGACTGAAACTTAGTATATACCTATATTGCCCCAAAGCAGTCAAAATGACTGCATTGTGAAAGAATAACTAATGTGTAAAGAAATTTGTTTAAAATTAATTTTTAATATTTTTTATATTATTTAGGCCTGGCATAAAGATTCGAATAACAAGTACTACTTTAGTTATCGAACAACTGCAACTTATCAAGTATATGCTCAAATCGACAATTTATCATGAACTTGTATGTTATCGTGTGACGGTAATAAAAAAAAATATAAACTGTTATTCCAATCCAGAGCCGAACTGACCATGTAAGAAATTTACTCAATTCAATAATAAAAGTCATTTGATTATTTAAAATTTCCCATATATATATATATATATACCGGAAATGAAGGAGGGGGAGGCAGCTACAATGATTAATAAACGCATTTATATGTTATACAGAAAGTCACAAAATTCTAAGAAGCTGTGTCATTATATACATAATTGTTTTTCTAATTGAAATTGAAAAGCAGTCAAAATGACTTCCTTAGGCAATCTAGTGTGAATGAGGTCTGCGGCTAAGGAAAGGAAAAATGCAGCAAAACTTCGAGTTGAATTGGAGCTTCCAGTAACAACAAGACGTGTGTAACAACTTTTAAATTCTTCTGGGCAATTTGTGTGAACAAAATTGCAACGTAAACCAGGTCTAAAAGAAGTACATAAACAGGCTCGTTTTGATTTCGCACGGGCACATATTTTCTGGACGAAAGAGCGGGAGTCTGTAATTTTTTCAAATGAAAAAAAATTTAATTTAGATGGGCCTGATGGCTGTAAATATTATTGGCATGATCTGAGAAATAAGAAAGTGTGACAATGAGTCGTAGCTTTGACGGTGGTTTTCTAATGATATGGGCTGCGTTCAAAGCTGACAAAAAACTCCAATGCGTTGCATAAATCACAAAATGAATTCGGAAAATTATACAGATTTGTTAGACATGGTTCTAATACCCTTTACAGAAAATATTGAAGATGACAATTTTATTTATCGGCATGATAACGCTGCTGTACGCGCGTCGAAGCGCACAAAGCAGTGGCTTCTTGAAAGAAACATCAATGTTTTGCCATGGCCTGCTTGTTCCCCTGACATAAACCCTATTGAAAATGTTTGGGGTATCGTTGCGCGACAAGTTCATAAAAACTGCAAACAATACAACTCCATTAGCGAACTAAGGGATGCGATGAATGAATCGTGGGTGTCTGTTAAAACAGAAACGCTACAAAAGTTAGTTTCGTCGATGCCCAATCGTATTTCTAATATAATTCAACAAAATGGAGGTTACACCAGATATTAAAATAGAAATAAAAAAAAACCATCGTTAATTTCAACTTTATCCGTGTAAAACGAAAGTGACATTATAGAAATTTCGCAGTTTGTTCTGCGTAAAATTATATTTTTCTTTTCTTTTATCGATAAATGTTAGACTTATGCTTTGAAATCGGTGTGTATGCTTTCTTTATGTAATTCCGAAATGCTACCAAATACAAATTTTTCATTGGTATGGTATAATAATAAGAATTCGTTACAAAACACAGTGACTTTATAGAAATTTCGGCGAGTGTATAGAACGTACACTTTGGAACATTGATAAATAGATTGCGGATGTTTATGCATTTATGGCTCATGAAAATGTTCAAGAAATGCTAGAATATCAAATTCGATGGAATTCAGTAAGATTTTTATTCGTTTTGGATCTACAAAGTCTATGTTCCCAGTAAAAATAGGATTCTATTTCAGGTGACTTCCTTAAAATTTGCTTATAAAAATTGAAAATTGCATAAACATCCGTAGTCTATTGATAAAGTTCTCAATGAAAATAGACGAACAAAATGGTAAGATTTAGTTAGAGTCAAAATAGAATTTGATGCAATTATAAAACGAGCAAGTGTAATTTAACACACTAAAATCGTTAGAAGAATTTCAAAATATAATACTATTTTCACTCTAGTTTGTTGTGATTCAGGTGGAAATCTGTATTCTCCATTAATTATTAATACACTGCTGATTTTATGCATTTATGACCAAAATGGGTCGATGTAATTTAAAACAGTTAATAAATTAACTCTCTGTCGTATTTTAAAGATACACACTCGTCATGAAGATTTTACACAAAGTCTAACAAATATTAATGTTACGCCTTCCTTTTTAAATGAAGTAGAATTCGATTCGTTTGTAATCAATATTCAAGCATTAAAGTAAATGTAGCCATACAAATGATATAAATCTTCTTTTCTCTTCTACGACATTTTTGGAGAAAAAGACGTTCAATCACTGTAACTGTACAGAAAATGATACGGCAAGGGGTTAAGACAATTTATGAACGTCCATGTTTTCGATTTATTAAAATTGTTCAAGTTGGAAAGAAATTTTTATAGCGCTTCTGTGTTTTGTGATTCCAGAAGAAAATTCTTATTTTGCATAAAGATCCGAAGTTTTATTATTACTAATATCTTTTATAGATCATTATCGATTATAAGAAAATATATGATCCTTTTTAAAAAAATCAAAGTTCATACGTTCTTGACGCGTCCATCTACAAAAAAAAATTGAACAAACCAGTATGTACAGGGTGTATAAAAAGTAATGGTCATCCTTCCTAGGGGTGAATCTACACTCCTGGATCGGTGGTCATTTGTAAGAGAAACTTTCCGCAAAATTGTTTATAACAAAGAAAATTCTTGTTAAATTTTTTTCTTACATCAACGCCTTCTACTCGTCGAGAAGAGAAAAAGTTTGAAAGGAGCCGTATGCCGCAAACAAATAGTCATAATTGAGATATCAGCTGTTAAAGTTTTTTCAAAATTTGATTGTGTGGAATTATACATATACACAAAAGCCTGCTACTACAGTCCACACGTCCGTGTCGATGAAACGGAACACGATCGTGTGAAATATAATTATTTCTACGCGGGATGTTTTCGTATGTTTTTTGGATAATGAATTTCGGTGTTCCGCAAATTTTTCATACAATCAAAAGCGTTCCCCCACTTCAAAAAGTTAAAGAATCACTGTGTTACAGGAACACGTTCTATATTACAATACCAACCGACCGCCTACATATATTTTCGTTTAAGGATTTCGGGAGCTGCGCGGAAAGACGACCAGGCCGCAGATGTTTCAGGTATAGTTGATCCATTCCGTGGTAAATTTACTTGCCAGTTAAGAACGTTACCGGGGCAAACAGTACGGATGTACTCAACCGAAATACATTGTGTTTGGTCCGTAACTGTGGCCTTAACTGCTAGATAAATTTGCCGCGAAGTGGATCAAACGGACACTCGTTGGCCGCCTCTTAAGTCCCTGTAATTCCATAGTCGAGCGTTAAGTAAATTCAGGTTAAGTGCCGCGATTCGCCGCGGTTACGATCAAAATAAATAACTGGCCGCCGCTTGTTTTACTTACCGAGCGGTTTAAAAAAAAAGAGAAAAAAAAATATAAAAAGAAAAAGAGATGCGTGCTTGAGAGCGACGACGCGGATTACCGAAATACAAACAGAGCTCCACCGCATTTCGTAAACCACTTTAATTCGGCGAATACGTGATCAGTTTGTTGTTGTGTGCCGGCACGATCCGAAATAGCTATACGGAAATATTTTAATGACAATACATGCCATGTATTTACTGGTTTTGTATACGCTGCAAATTTGTACTGGTCGTCGTCCAAACGTAACTGTTCGTTCAGGAAGTAAATAGAAATTTAATTTGTTTAATGTCCCCGCGCTGCGACATCTTCGTTTATAAATGGAAAAATAAAAACAGCGAGAAATTCAAAACGTGTTACGCGTTTCTTTTTAGATGAAATAAAATTTGATTCGTCTGTAATCAATATTTAAGCATTAAAATAAATATAGTCGTACAAAAAATAGAAATTTTTTTCTCTCTTTTACGACGAATTTGTGGATAAAGACGTTTTACTCGCGATAACCGCGAAGAAAATGTCACGGCAAGGGTTTAACGAAGAAAGAATACAAAAAATGAATAAAATCCAGAAAGCAGTGAAGGGAATATTTAAGAAATCGAAAAGTAAATGAAAACAGTATTCAATAAATTATAATAGTATTGTCGAAATCAGGCCTGGGCAAATAAATAAAATGATATGAGAAAATTGGACTTTTCTTCGTGTGTACTCGTATAAACAGACAATGAAATAACTTTCTTATTGCGAATGACAAGGCAGGTTATTAAAATGGAGCATTTAGGTCGACGAAGACATGGATATCCAACCATTACGGAAGATTAGTGTCCCGGGGTGAAGAACGGAAGCAAATTTAATGAAATACGATGTCAGTAGATGGTAGGGAGTTGCGATGCGGCGTTTCATTTGGAAGAATGGAGCAGAATTATTCTATGGGGGCTTTGTGCCCGGGTTTATTGCTAATAGGTACATTTCTGACTATAACAAAATACACCAAGTCGATCACATGACGAGCTAAGCCGCCAATGTTGCTGCGACGAGATCCGCCATCGCTGTATGTGAACAATAGAGACGTCATTCGAGTCTTACTGTTCCTTCGGTTTAAGGACTGCGTCTCCTAGACAGACGACACTCGCGCGTGACTGCACACAGTCACCACAGTACACTCGCGCACCGCTAGACCACGTATACCTACGCGAGGATTGCAAGGATCTGGAATTCCACTCCTGATTGCACAATAATGCAAAGACGGAGTTTCTTAGAAGTCAAAATCGCTAGATGAAAGATCAATCAATGGGGATATTTGCCTGAAAAGTACTACTTTTACGTTTACGATGTGTAATTCTCATTATTCGGCAGCATTTCGCGGAGCCGCGAGAAGCAATGGACAGGCGACGGTGCTGCCGCCTATCGTGGCGGTCGATATAATTTTATTACTGTTTTTTTGATTATGTATTTAAATCCGTTTGTTCAGCACATTAATACTGAAAAGTCTATTTAAAATTTACAGACGCAGTTTTTTCTTCTTTCTTGAAAAGGATCCACATTAGGATCGAAACGTAGAAAATTTAATCAAACTAGCAATATTGCTTTAATTTATATCTCCGATCGAACCTTCGCGCCGAGATCACCAATACATCTTGTTATTGTCGATATAATTTCGAATAATGAGAATTGCGCGACGTTTACGTAAAAGTAGGACTTTTGAGGCAAGTAGCCCTCTAGATTGATCTTTCATCTAGCGATTTTGACTACTAAGAAACCCCGTATATGCATTATTAAGAAATCAGGAGTGGAATCCCGGACCCTTTGCAATCCTCGCGAACGTATACGTGGTCTAGTGGTGTGTCAGGGCACTGTGGTGACTGTGTGCAGTCACGCGCGAGTGTCGTCCGTCTAGAAGACGCAGTCCCTAAGGACTGCACACAGTCACCACAGTACATTCACACACCGTTAGACCACGTATACGTACGCGCGGATTGCAAGGGTCCGGAAATCCACTCCTGATTTCACAATAATGCAAAGACGGGGTTTCTTAGTAGTCAAAATCGCTGCATGAAAGATCAATCAATGGGGCTATTTGCCTCAAAAGTACTACTTTTACGTTTACGACGTGTAATTCTCATTATTCGGCAGCATGTCGCGGAGCAGCGAGAAGCAATGGCCAGGCGACGGTGCTGCCGCCTATCGTGGCTGTCGATATAATGTTGAATAATGAGAATTGCGCGACGTAAACGTAAAAGTAGGACTTCCGAGGCAAGTAGTCCTCTAGATTGATCTTTCATCTAGCGATTTTGACTACTAAGAAACCCCGTCTTTGCATTATTAAGAAAGCAGGAGTGGAATCCCGGACCCTTTGCAATCCTCGCGTACATATACGTGGTCTAGCGGTGTGTGAGTGTACTGTGGTGACTGTGTGCAGTCACGCGCGAGTGTCGTCTGTCTAGAAGACGCAGTCCTTAAGGACTGCACACAGTCACCACAGTACATTGAGGATTACAAGGATCCGGAATTCCACTCCTGATTTCACAATAATGCAAGGACGGGGTTTCTTAGTAGTTAAAATCACTAGATGAAAGATGAATCTAGGGGGTTATTTGACTCTGTAGACAAGAACATGAGCGGTCAACCCGGGAAAAATGGATGTTCGACAACAGAGTTGCTGACACGGGGCCTTGTCAACATCCCGGGCACGGATTGGGAGGAAGAGGCTCCCCGGCCTCAGACGTGCGGTTTTTGTTTGGTCACTCTAACTTTTCCGCAAATCTATGAATAAAAAAAAAAGAAAAAAGGGGGTTATTTGACTAAAAAATCCTACTTCTATGTTTACGACGCGTAATAATGATTATTCGGCAGCATTTCGACAGCCACGATAGGCGGCAGCACCGTCGCCTGTCCATTGCTTCTCGCGGATCCACGACACTGATCGATAGTGGGTTAAAAATTTTTATTTGGACAGAAATCTGCAGTACATTTTTACCCTCTACTGATTGGCAATGATGCTTGGAAAAGTTATGTTTGTTTAACGTTACCGTCGACAAGACTTTGTATACTTGAAATAATTTTGATAAGTTACAAGTATTATAATATAATCAAAATCAAATTCCTATGTTTACCCACTCGTTTCTGTTGTAAATGTGTAAAATCCGCAGTCTACTTGTCTAAATGGCTTTTTCCGTGCTCGTAAAACAATTTCGTGGCTATTTCCCGGCCGTGAGATTCATATTCCGTCGTGTAACTGCACGTTACGAAACAGCCTGTACAACCGAATGCGAGAGAGACTATTGCAACGTGATCTCCAGTGTATACACTCATCGTGCAGGCTGGTTAGGGGTCGAGTCATTCTCTCTAGCGTCGATTGTGCGGCTGTATCGCGTCGAACGATCGAATCTCGCGAGAATAAGAATACACGCCCGCGGACATACATCCATTTCGAGATGTCTGTAAGCATGAACGATAACGCCGGATCGTGAAATAATTAATTTCACGCCTCTGTAATCTCCTCGATCGTGTATCCCTGATAAACTTCACCATTTTTTATCGCCGCCCTCGGCGCGTACAGAGCGTCGATAATTCGAGAACGTGTTCTGGAGATTATGGCCGCCGCCGTTTGTCACAATTATCTGACGTCCAAAGGATTTCTGCCGGTGATCCTGATTTATTTATACCGCCGAATCCCGCGAACACCGAGCGCACGGTCTGTTCAAGCAGCAACGAATTTTTATCGCGAATCTTCCCGCGGAAAATTCTCGGATAATAATTATGCGAGAATTAATCAACTTCGTTGTCGATGAATCGAATTTTAACGTCAATTTCGAAAAGAACGGTTCACTTTTTTACCCGTGGTTCCTCCGAGAAGTTTACTCCTCTCAACGAATACAATGCGACGGAATCGTTAACAAAATTTTTAACAGATTTTTTAATATAAAACCATCATAAATACTCCGTAGAATACATAAATCCATTTCCTTAACACTAGGTTTACGGACATTTTTGTGTACCTATCTTCACGGACATCAGTCAAATTGACGAGTAAAGGAAACCACGTATTTTCTTTAAAAAAGAAACGATTAATTTAATTTAAAAACTATTATAATCTAAACAGACTTAATATAAGTGAATTAGATATGTTAGGATTGCATAAATAAACACAAAACTTGTACAAACTTTTACTGTTCATACATTTATTCCGCGCATTTTTTGCAGACATATTCTGTTGTCGGTATACATTTTCCGCAAACGTTCTTTCTATTTTTGGGAATAATGTTTCGGGATATATCATATCAGTTTCATTAGAAAAATGCCACGAATATGTTGGTCAAGATCCTATCAATACACAATGAAAAATAAAAAAATTTTGTTATTGGCTCTCGAGCTTCGCTGCCCTTTTCTACGTTCGGCAAAAGTCAAAGAATAGTATTCCTATCGGATAATTGTCCCTGGGCAGACCCGTGTTGGGGACAATTATCGATAAAATACTGTTTTCGGTTCGAAGCCATCGAAAGATATCTCCGTTGAATTATGATTTTTATTTAGTATCTATGTTCTAACTACTTTTACATTTATCAACAGAAAAATAACTTCAGGAAACAAAATCGGTTTATTACGATTAACTATGAAACTAGCTTACCTATCATTTTGACGGGTATCCGTAGAGATAGGTGTACACCCCCGTTCAAAAGTATGCGGACGACACGTTTAATTTTGTGTGCGGTCTAGTTTATGCAGTTAATAATAAATTCAATAGATATCTCATCTAATTATTATTATTGTCTTGAGAAGACGGCAAACCACGCTAATGGGTCATCGTAGATTGAAACAGTATTAGCTCTGCCGAAGAAACTTTTATTCATTCAAGAGATTGTAATAATTAAATTGTACAATTTGGTATTATTAAAATAAATTATACTTGCATCAAAGTGTCCACATATTTTTTAGCGGAAATATACATCATACAGAATTTTAAAATTACAGGGATGTGGGGGAAATAAAGTTGGGTAAATATTCGTCTCATTGCACCAATAATTGTCAGCATAAATTGGAAAAGAATTAATACTCGTTGTTTACTGAAGATCCTAGTCATTAGTAGACAGCGGATCTTTATGCAAAATAAAAATTTTCCACCCTATTTGCAACCAACTGGACTGACAGACATTTATTTTCTCTCTTAATATGTTCAATGGGTTGAAAATAATATAACAGTAAGTATTTTGAAATTCGTCTAATGTTTTTAATGTTTTAAATTACACCTACTCATTTTTGTTACAAATGCATAAAATCCGCTGTCTAGTCATCGGCAACGACTGAACTGTATGTAAAAGAAGCTTCACAATTTCTTCTATATGATCATTTCGAAAGAATGTGTAACCATTATACTTATCCTAAATACCTGTTCAATTACGAATGAAATTGCTGACAACAATTTATTGAAAAATACTCGGGTGTTAATCATTCAGTCTATTACGAAAATTGTCGAAAAGCGTTAATCATTGTAGAAAAAATTAATGAGATACTGACCGTTCGTGCTATATCAACGGTGTTGGCCGTGAATATTACAGGGCCGTTTGTATGTGTGTGTGTAAGTTGTACGGGGAAGTTTATTAACTCGCAAGCATAAACTTCGATGGAGCTTAAACTTCTGGAAAATCCGGCAAGCGTCAAATGTTACACGTTTTTGCGAGGTGAAACCGATAAAATGTTTCCCGATTTTCTTTGATTATTTTTTCTTTCTGTATTAAATTCCTTTGCCGCGAAGGAGAATGTTCTTTGCCCCGGCGGAGAATAAGAGGAAGGAAATTTTCTATCGAAAATATTTGTAGCACTTTAAGTTCGCTGCCGGGCTTGTTTGATACCAGAAGCGTAATTCGTGATTGAAATTCTCGAGCGCGGCGGTGCTTTGTGCTGAAACTTTTAATTGGCAGAATTCTCTCGATTTGCTTCCATTCGGTATGGACACAAATGTTCGTTGCCAGGAGAGAGAGAGAGAGAGAGAGAGAGAGAGAGAGAGAGAGAGAGAGAGATGAACAAAGAGGGATTCGGTTCATGGATCCTGTGCGATACTGAGTTTCCGGTATATACCCATGACTTCTTGAACAATCGTCTATTACTCCGACTAAGAGCTTTGATCGTTCTGCCGTAATATCGAATTAAACTCGAAGAGGATCCTGTCAAGAGCAAGGAAGTAGCTCACGACCACAGCATACCGTGAAAGACACGCGATGGCCCTTGTCGCGGAATAGTCCAAGTTTCGCGGTTCTTTGAGACATTTCGGACGTAATGTTAACCACCGAAACAGCTTTATAAATTGTTCGTCACATGTAGCGTTCATTGAAAATTAACATTACAGTAAAGCCTCGATCTAAGTAAAACTGCCGGGTCCGTGGTGTTTCTTAGATCGTGTGGTTCTACTACTTCTTGATATAACTACTCCAAAATGTATTTTTTCTTTAATAACAGCCATACGTAACCCAACGATTTTCTTTAAGTTTGTATAATGTCTCTACAGTTTGTTATGTCATTCTTTTCAGTCATAAATAGAAAGCGGATTTTATGCATTTATGACACAAATGAGTATGTGTAATGTAGTTTATAAATATTTTTGTATTATTATCAACCTATTGAACATATTAAGAGTGAAGATAAATATCTATGTCACTCTGGTTTGTTGCAATTTATAAAGCAAAAAATAAAGATCCGCTGTAATAAATACATACAATTTTTGTTAAATTTACACTCGACTTCAAACAAATTGACATTAATGTTAACTGAAAAAACTAAACTAGAAAGAGAAGAACAAAGTTTATTTAGTATTTTTTATGATTTAATCGAATATTAATTCGACCGAATTTGGAATTGTAAAATTATTTCAGTTCTGCTTAGAATTCACGTAGGAATTTCAATTAAGTATTGTTCCTATTTGTTACATTAATATTAACATTAGTTATTGGAGTAGAAAGAGAAGATAGAAATTATTGAATGTAATTGATTGAGATTTAGCAGCTCAATGAAGAATTATAGTAGTTTTATAAACAATAATACCTTTTGACAATGTGAGGGGATTTTCTCGCGTGCTCGCACAAACTATCCACTTACCTGGAAACAAAACAGAAAAACTCGTTAGAAAAATACGAATAATTAAACAAAACAATTACATGTTTACGTTTAGATTTTATCCCGGTCCTGTAATTCTTACAAATTACAGTAAAACCTTTCTAAGAAAAGGTTGGATTGTAATAAATAAAATTTGCCGTTAAATGAAAATGTATTTCTTCTTTTGATAATTGCAACAAGTAACGTAATAACATTCTCAGAGTTTGTTTAATGTAGCTACAGTTTTGAATTCATTCATTTTTGTCATAAACACATAAAATCCACAGTTTTATTTCAGACGTAATGTTAACCACTGAAAAATTTGTACAGATAGTTCGTGCCATGCATACAAAATCAATATAATAATTATTATGCTGCATTGTTCTCATAGATGCCTGCAATCTCTATTCGTCACTACAATAAAAAAACATATATCTAGACAACAAAAGGTACTTTATTGAATTCGTTACCCACAAAACATGGGCAACGGTGACATCGTGTACGATGATTTTCAGATTCGCAGGATCTGGATGGCAGGATCTGGATTGCAGGATATGGTTAAAACCGTCACTTCTTTTGCGTCGTAAACGGCACAATGCCATGTTTTGTATGCGAATTTGATTAGACCACTTCGAATTATAGACAAACGAGGAAGTGCCATAGAGTAACACGAGTTCACCCTGTTCCATATACAGGGTGATGCATGTAATTTGACGATTTAAAATTACAGTGATCCTTGAAAGAGCAAACAATTTCCAGTTCCCATATTCGTAAATTGGTACATCCTGCGTCTTCAAGAAGGTCACCGAGAACCTGTCTGACATGTCTAAACGACGATCTTCCGATAAGATACATTACAGGGTGTCTCAAAAATCTTGTACTTCGTTGACCGTTGTGGTTCCTCAGGTCATTTCTAGTAACTTTTCATCAGCTAAAACGTCCGCATCGGTTTTGTTAAGAAATTATTAACGAAAGACACGGTCTAATCAGGGAATCCTTCAGCGGAGAAAGCCGCGGAAAACATTTTCGCAAAGGATAAGTTATTTCAAATGGCTTGAGGAACCAGCACTGTCAAAGTTCTCCGACATTTTTGGGACAATGCAAACCAGGCAAATTCCTGTATAATTGATCGGTAAAACTGTTCACTTTACGATGCAACTGCTTACGTTTTACTTTCATCCAATACTATTCTAAGTTGACCCTAAGCAGAGAGGTGGTGTTGCGGTGTCGTAATGCTCACGAAGATCATTAACGCTAGGTTCACGGAGATCTAGGAATAACTATTTCACATTATTTTATAAACGCAACAAGAATGCGTCTATCCAAATTTTTGGCCATTTTTCCTATAGTATACATTAGTCTTGTTAATTCTGGACACTTTTAAATTTTTACTTAGATTTCGCATTTATTTAATATGTAATCATTTACGTTTTATATTCTAATAATTGTTTTCTAATTTTAGGACGTCGCTTATATAAAAAAATCAGTAAAAAGACCATTTACAGCCATACTTTTAATATACAATAAAAATTACAATTCCAACACGTTTCGAGGTATCCGAAGTCATTTTAGTAATTATTCATACTTTTAAAAACTTTACTAAAGTCCTCACTTCTGAAAACACAATGTCCGACTAGAACAATGATGAAACTGTTTGTAAAGACCGTCAAGGCCTTTCTGAGTGGTTGTTACAATGAATCCACGTATCCTGTGATTGGCTTTATCACATAAATCAAGACTCAGTTTAGATTTCTTTAAATTAAAATTTTGGAACATTTACAAACCCAATCATGTGAAAATATTAAGTATAAACATTATAGATTACAATAGATATATTACGGTATCAATTTAGCATAGCAGAATATACATTTTCTGCACAAATATGAAATAAATAATATTTTTATTAAAAGTGTCCGGAATTAATTCCACCCCAAGAAATAAATTTGGTAAATAATTCCTCAGGGAAGCATTTTGACAATATTAATAATCACGAATTAAGGGAGTAGACTCTATTTTCCACGATTGCAAGGGTGCGGAATCCGCATTCTCATTTCTCGATAATACAAAAATTGAGGTTTTTCAGTAGTGAAACACGCTAGATAAAAGGTCGATCTAGGCCGCTATCGCCCTCAGAAGTCCTATTTTTTCGTTTCCGAAACGTAATCTGCATTAGTCGAAAGTATACAACTGCGAATGTAGCTATTTTCATAGCTAAATTCTGCCGAATAATGCAAATTACGCCTCGTAAACCTAAAAATAGAACTTTTGAGGGCGATAGCACCCCAGATCGATCTTATATCTAGGATTTTTGACTTCTGAAAACCCCCATTTTTGTATTATCGAGAAATGAGAACGAGAATCCCGCACCCTTGCAATCCTGAAAAAAGGAGTCTATCGCTTTAAGGCAACAAAGGTGCGGGATTAGCCTTATCATTTCACGATAATACAAAAATGAGAATTTTCAGTAATCAAAAACGCAAGATAAAAGATTGATCTAGGCCGCTATCTCCCTCAAAACTACTATTTTTTCGTTTACAATTGCGCATGTAGCTATCCTCATAGTTAAATTCTGCCGAATAATGCAAATTACGCCTCGTAAACGTAAAAATAGAACTTTTGAGGGCGATAGCACCCTAGATCGATCTTTTATCTAGGGTTTTTGACTTCTCAAAACCCCCATTTTTGTATTATCGAGAAATGAGAACGCTAATCCCGCATCCTTGCAATCCTGAAAAAAGGAGTCCAACGCTTTAAGTCAACAAAGGTGCGGGATTCGTCTTTTCATTTCCCGATAATACAAAAATGAGATTTTTCAGTAATCAAAAACGCAAGATAAAAGATTGATCTAGGCCGCCATCTCCCTCAACACTCCTATTTTTTCGTTTACGAGGCGTAATTTGCATTATTCGAAAGCATACAATTGCGCATGTAGCTATTTTCATAGCTAAATTCTGCCGAATAATGCAAATTACGCCTCGTAAAC
>CM052191.1:2724532-2751188 GCA_028455805.1 Lasioglossum figueresi
TTTTGACTACTGAAAACCCCCATTTTTGTATTATGGAGAAATGAGAATGCTAATCCCGCATCCTTGCAATCCTGAAAAAGGAGTCTATCGCTTTAAGAAAAGGGTGCGGGATTCGCCTTATCATTTCACGATAATACAAAAATGAGATTTTTCAGTAATTAAAAGCGCAAGATAAAAGATTGATCTAGGCCGCTATCTCCCTCAAAACTCCTATTTTTTCGTTTACGAGGCGTAATTTGCATTATTCAAAAGCATATAATTGCGCATGTAGCTATTTTCATAGCTAAATTCTGCCGAATAATGCAAATTACGCCTCGTAAACGGAAAAATATAACTTTTGAGGGCGATAGCACCCTAGATTAAACTTTTATCTAGCGTTTTTGACTACTGAAAACCGTCGTTTTTGTATTATCGAGAAATGAGAACGCGAATCCCGCACCCTTGCAATCCTGGAAACGAGTCTACTGCCTTAAGCACATTAAATAGAACCCGTAATTTTGACGAGTCCCGTCAATATCGAGAAATGAGAACGCGAATCCCGCACCCTTGCAATCCTGGAAACGAGTCTACCGCCTTAAGAACATTAAATAGAACCCGTAATTTTGACGAGTCCCGTCAACCTAGTGTTAAACCGACAATATTGAGATTGCAGTTAGTAGGGACGTTCCTCAATCGAAATGGTAAAAAGCTCACGGTTGGTGTGTTTCGCTCAAAGATACAAGTTGATCTCTGTCATTACACGTTCCCGTTAGCTGTACGAGGGTAGACGGCGCGTCGTTCCCTTGAAACGCATCTCTAAATCCGACCGTTTCATTGGGAAACGTACAAAGTCAAGGGAAAGGGACATCTCGATCAATATTTCACATGAACGGCCGATTGGTTGGCAGGAAATAACGTCTGGTCTGTACAAGCTGGTATACAGACTGGTTGGCCGGCTCTAAACTGTTCCCGTCTCTGGGGAGCTGGCCAGTGCTATACGTGTCAATGGTAAACTGACCCTAGATGTCCATCGCGTCGAGATGAAAAGGCCACGACGGATCTACTTTGTTCAAGCCAGTCCCGTTAGACGCAGCGCGACTATCAGAATCTAATCACCGAGTAGCATCAGACACTTGGCCTGTCCGACTGCATGGTCCGGTACAAATTGTCAGTGAGATAGGCATCGTTGCCCCCACAGGGTCAGCTGATGTGGATATTCGTCGCGTTTCGATTAGACTGTTGCTCCCTGCGCAGATTAAAAAGCCAAAGTACATGCTACCGTGGCTACGGTATACATGACCACGGTCCGCAGCAGTTTTCTTTTCCCCTGTCGAGATAAACGAAATATCTTGTACATCGATAACGAAATCTTTCCCCCTCGCCTATCTACCAGCTAAGAAAATAAAAGTACTCCAGGAAAGCAAATGCTTCTCGAGCAGAATCTGATGGATTACTCTGTATGTTCAAGTTGGTAACTTCTCTCCGTATGTTTCGGCCAACGGAATATATTCATACCGAATATTTAGTGGATTTTATGCCTTTATGACGAATGCCATAACATTCATCGGTCATTAGAAGGATGTAAGAATTTTGTTCTATTATTTTTGATTTGTTATCATTGGACTCCGGATGTTTATGCCAGATAAAAAGTTTGTGCATCAATTGCAAGATGCAGGAGCTAAATATGAATTTATATTCTGAATTAATAATGTTAATGCGGTGAAAATAATATATTTATACTCGAAAGGTCTTTTGTGTGTCGTTTTGTTATGTTCACCGATTTGAATTGCGCTTGCCCATTTTTGTTACGATCGCATAATCGTTACAATCAAGCTAGTAATGATTTGATTAAAAACTTTAGGTTCTTAAGTTTATTTCATTTTTTTTTTAAATTAAAAGTTTAAACTTTAAACATCACTAAATACTCGGAATATAATGTGATTTAAATTCTTATGGGAATATCATGTTGGCGATGAGTAGACAGCGGATCTTTATGCAAAATAAAAATGTTCTACTTGAATTACGAGAAACTGGAGTGAAATACAAACTCATTTTCTTCTTCATATGCTTATCAGGCTGAAAATAATGTAACAACATTTTTATATTATTCTAATATTTTTACTGTTTTAAATTACATCTACTCATTTCTGGCATAATTACACAAAATCTGCTGTCTAGTGGCGAAACAAAATATGTTAACAATTAATAAACTGTTAAAAATATCGTATTCGAGCAAACCAAATGATGTTCGTCGCAAATCATAATAATTTTAATGACTCGCTTTTCGGAATCGTATTTATTAAAAAATTGTCTATCTGAATTGCAATAAACTGGACTGCAATATGAATGTATTTTGTTCCCTAATATGTTTAAAAACAATACAATCGTATTTTTAAATTCTTCTAATATTTCGACTGTCTTAAATTATTATTTTTATCATGTACGTATGTGTCTAAAATATTACTCCATCTTTTTGGCAGTCAACTTATTAACAGTCTTGTAATTATTCAGGAGCGTCGGTTTGAATTCTCATAAAGACACACAGCTGTTCAATAACAAATAACAAAATTATTGGAATATTTATCCGTTCAAATAAAATGCTGTACCAACATACAAGCCTAATCGAGAAACACACGTCCGAAACGTCCACGATTATTACTTTTCCCGGAGCTGAAACGCAGCATTCTTTTCGGTAATTACACGCTTAATCACTTTCAAACTTACGACGATAGAGTAATTACACGTGTTGGCATATGGCCGGAATCATTGATGCGCTTTCCGGTTCATTAAGGTCGCGTTCATTACCCGGTTCGCGCAACCAGAAACGCGAATGGAGTTTCGTGCGTTCCTGGAAACAGTTCGTTCAACAGAGAAGTTACTCCCGAGGGTAATTAAGCGAAATGTAGTTAATGAGGTTAATGGAAAAAAAATACTCGCCGGAAGAAAGCAAACGGAAAAAGGTTAAAGAATGACTTCTATAGCGGGCATCAGTGAAAGCAAGCAGCGACTTATTACGTGTCTCGGAAATCACACTCGTTGGCATTCCCTAGTGAATCATCCCCGAGGCTTGAAAATCGAATTTTTGAAATTTACAGGGTGGATCAACACTAGGGGCTGCGCGAGATAACTTTACAAAACCTTGAGAGCGACGTAAAATAAATTTTTAAAAAAGGGGTTGTGCGAGAACCCGATGATCGGGACGAGTCGGGTTGGGTATCTCGAAAATGTCGAGAATATGACACATGACACTCTTGAAAAGAATTCGTGATGGACAACATTCTTTCAATGAAAAGAATTTTGTATAGTAATTAAATATTTATATCATATTTGATATACACTACCGTGCAAAAGAAAGAAGCACCTGGTCATATTTAATAGAAAATCGTAAAAAATCAAATAAGAATACAGTAAATAGTTAATTATATACAGGATATATCCGTTAAGTTATGTCACCATTTTTTAGGCATTTCCAGTAGTGCAATTAAAAAATGTTTTAGACAAAAGTTTCTCAGTACTCGACGAGCTACATGTTCGCATATTCTTAAATCAGAAAAAATGTTTTTTACGTTAAAAAGTAAAGGTCACCTTGACTTTTTTAAATGGCACTATATGTTTTGGACATCATAGGATTGTTTCTGACGTCGAGACGAGTTTAACGGTGTACTATACTATGACCTTGAAATGACCTCAAACTTGAAAATTTTGTGCAAACGTAATTTCAATGATGAATTATTTCTTACAATATAAATCAAGTTACATTAGATGTTCGAACTGCGATCCACCTTCTATGATACAGAACCTCCGCTCTTTGTATTAGATTTTTCGTTGTTGCCATAATTAGGGCGTCTCGGTTTTTGTTATTACATGCAGTTGTTATGCGATTTCGAAGTTCCTGAACATTATCGATTGCTGTACCGTATGCAACAGATTGCAGATATCCCCAAAGATAAAAATCCAACGGAGACAGATCTGGAGAACGCGGTGGCCAACGAATTTGACCATACGTTCCTATCCAACGATTTCTAAACTTGTTGTTAAGATATCCCCTAATTATAATAGCATTGTGGGCAGGACACCCATCTTGTTGAAGGTACTTGTCGTTCCTAATGTTCAGTGAAATGTCTTGCAATAAGTGTGGAAGTTTTTCTTTCAAAAAGTTCAGATACCGAGCAGCTGTCAAATTTTCTTCGAAGAAATATGGTCCGATTAAGTGACCATTTAAAATACCACACCAAACATTGACACAAATTTTAGTTTGAAAGTTGCGATCTCGTGTCCAGTGTGGATTCTCTGTTGACCAATAACGTTGATTTCGTCGATCGAATACACCATTATTTGTAAATTTAGATTCGTCTGTCCACATAATTTTCGTAAATATTTCAGAATCCTCTTCGTTAGCAGCAGCTAGCCACGCCAGAAATTCTAATCGCCGCTGTCCATCGGTAACACGCAGTTCTTGAACTAATGTCATTTTATATGGATGATATTTGTATCTTCTCGTAATTATATTAATACTTTTGACCGCGCGACATATTCAACTGTTTTGCAACTTGTCGAATAGACGCGTGCGGATTGGCTTCAAAATAACTGAGGACTAATATTGCATTGTCTTCGTTTGTGACGGGTCTACTGCGACTAGGATGTTTCTCATCAGGAAATTTACCACGTGAAAGCAATGATTTTTGAAGATAACGGAACGTTTCTCTAGAAGGACAAATCATATTTGGAAACCGTCCTTTGTACAATCTTTCCGCCGTGCGTGCACTTTTTCCACATTCATTGAAAACAGATAACATATCGCATCTTTCTGTATTTGAAAACTTACACATTCTGAAAGATCAAATCGTGATATACTAAACTACGACTGAAGGAATACTGTCTATAAGCTGAATAGATCGATGACACGATGACACACTGGTGATTCTGAACCGTAAGTGATGAATACAAACATAATATGGGAAGCGACGAGAGTAAACATAAACCGAGACGCCCTAATTATGACAACAACGAAAAATCTAATACAAAGAGCGGAGTTCTGTATCATAGAAGGTGGATCACAGTTCGAACATCTAATGCAACTTGATTTATATTGTAAGAAATAATTCTTCATTAAAATTACGTTTGTACAAAATTTTCAAGTTTGAGGTAATTTCAAGGTCATAGTATAGTACACGGTTAAATTCGTCTCGACGTCAGAAACAATCCTATGATGTCCAAAACATATAGTGCCATTTAAAAAAGTCAAGGTGACCTTTACTTTTTTACGTAAAAAACATTTTTTTCAGATTTAAGAATATGCGAACATGTAGCTCGTCAAGTACTGAGAAACTTTTGTCTAAAACATTTTTTAATTGCACTACTGGAAATGCCTAAAAAATAGTGACATAACTTAACGGATACACCCTGTATATCGATCGTAAATTATCTTATAAGATATTAGGAATTTATATTTATCGGCGCAACGGTTCGATCATTTTCTACACAACAAATAGCTATATTGTAGGATTACTCAAACGCTGGATTCGAATATGAATCACTGGTTCAAGACCACGTTTGCTATTAAAAATGTTTAATAAGATATTATTAAGCGTTTGAGTAATCCTACAATATAGCTATTTGTTGTGTAGAAAATGATCTAACCGTTGCGCCGATAAATAAAAATTCCTAATATCTTATAAGAATACAGTAAGTTTTGAAAAAGGATTCCGCTGTTTAATTGAATAGTTCTGAGAATATGCGTGTTATCGCGGATTATCTATACTTTAAATGCAATAAATCAATCATTGTACAATGCAATCTCTACATAAAGATATTGTTGTTATTATATCTCATAATTATACTCGGTGCTTCTTTCTTTTGCACAGTATAGTGTACATAATATATTTATAAATAACATAAAGAATAATTATTTCGAGAATCCCGATAAATTCGAGAATCCCTACGTTCTCGGGAATCCCGATAAGTTCGAGAATATTGAAATTTTCGGGTATCCGTCCCGATCCTGAAAGAATATCGTGTTCCCGACCCGATATTTCAGATTCTCGCACACCCCTGGTCAACACAAATTACCACATTTCGACTTACATGATTATTATTATTCGGAAAATGGTTCACGCAGAATTAAATGGTACCAAGAGGAGCCATTTTCTTTGCGGTTACAGTGATTAAAACGTCTTTATCCCGAAAAATGTCGTAGAAGGGAAAAGAAAATGTATATTCTTTGCGTGGCTGCATTTATTTGAATGCTTAAATATTAATTACAAACGAATCAAATTTGATTTCAGCTAAAAGGATACGCTTGACATTCATATTTGTCAGGCTTTGTTCAAATCTTCGTGACGAGTCTGTCTCGTTAAAATATGGCAAGGGGCTAGTGCACCTTGACATTCTTTACGAGAAAGCGTTATCCTACTTATATGTGAAAAAATCATTGGTTAAGAGATACGAGGGGTTGAATGTAACGATCATTTATGTATCCATCCCGTTTCGTTTCCACAGTAGTAGACAAAAAGATTAGTGATCTTATAGATTGACAGGCCAAGTGAAACATCCTGTATATAGTATATTGGACACAATGAATCGCCATTTACGTGAATTAATCGAATTAAGAGATGATCAGCAGCTCCAGTAACACCGCCACGCTTCGCTGCGCCATATTGTAGCTCTCGATTCGAGCGAGATACCGTTCATTGCCGGAAACGAGGCACAGGAAACACGGACCACGTGTTTCGAACATTAACGGGAACGATGATTGACTATATCGTTCCTCATACATTCGTGTTCCTCGCTTACGATCTCTAAATAATATAACGAATTATCGGGCCAACGTAATACTCTCCTTCCGTTGTAACTCTTTCGTAACGAAATACGTGGACGTAAGATATACAGTGTATAATCTCATGTATAGCAAGACAGATTTATTATCCAACGAAAAGTAAATGTATCATAATATTTTTATACCGGCTGTTCACGCTCACGCTAGCAAGCATTTTTCTTGCAAATAGTACAGTAAAGTCGCGTTTACTGTCCGACAGCCTGTGTTCTGCACGGACAGTGATCGCATACCGATATTATATTTTTATGACTGTGTCTACAGTAAAATCCGCATTACTGTCCAACAGCCGTATTTTGTGTGGACAGTAAGATTGGTGTGTACACGTATGATCGTATTTTTGTTACTTCAAAGGCGATTCCGAACATAGAGAAGGATTGATTGAAATTCAAAGGTGAAGCCGAACATAGAGAAGGATAGAATGACATTCGAAGGAGAGTCCGAACATAGAGAAGGAAGAATGAAATTCAAAGAAGAAGCCGAAGTCTCCGAAGTCTCTTTCTTTCCAATACGCTGTCGTTCCTTGCGACCGAAACTTGAATCGTCGATTTAACCACTACAGTAATGTCCACATTACTGTCCAACAGCCGTATTTTTTGTGGACAGTAAGATTGGTGTGTACACGTATGATCGTATTTTTGTTACTTCAAAGGAGATTCCGAACATAGAGAAGGATTGATTCAAATTGAAAGGTGAAGCCGAACATAGAGAAGGATAGAATGACATTCGAAGGAGAGTCCGAACATAGAGAAGGAAGAATGAAATTCAAAGGAGAAGCCGAAGTCTCCGAAGTCTCTTTCTTTCCAATACGCTGTTGTATACTGTCCAATACGCGACCGAAACTTGAATCGTCGATTTAACCACTAAATACAATTGGAATTATATCGTGTTTGGTCTTATATTAATCAGAAAAATGCCAGAAATACGATAGTGAAATTTCATTAAAAAAAATAATGAAAATTAAGAAAGTTGAAAATTTCGATTGATTCGAGTCAATGTGTGGTGTTTACACCGATATACCTAGCCGACATCAATCATCGCCGCCTTCGGCGCGGCGCGGCGTCGGCCGACAGTGGAATGAGAAGGCACTGGACAGTGAAGTGGATATAAACAAAGGACAGTAATGCGGATTTTACTGTACCGCGTCGATCGCGCCGAAAGTTCAAAAGAAAGCCGAACGTAGAGAAGGACAGCATGACAGTGGAGGGGGTAGGCACTGAACAGTGATCGCGTACTCGATCGCGGACAGTAAACGCGACTTTACTGTATAGGGTATGGGAATAAGTTTCCGCCCTTTTGACAGATGTCGTTGAACTTAAGTACCGATCGCGTATTCGACGGAACGTAGTACTTGCATGTTTTTGAAAGTGGTGTGTCTTCGAAACGCAATTAATGTCAATTGTTTGGAGCGCAAACAGCAGTCAATTTTTTGCGTCAAAAATTACGACTTTTGTTCCAAGTAAGCAGTATTTACGGGAAGTTATGTTGCATTGATTTTGTTTTAAAAAAAGATGCCGCGGAAACGCATCGTTTGCTCGTGGATATTTACGGGGACAATGCTGTTTGCAATTAATTTAGTAATTTAAAGAAATAGAACTCCTAGCGCAGAAATGAAGTTAAAAAATTGAACAACGTTCGAACTTATACTAGAATAAAAATACACCATTTCCCGGTTAAACAAATTCTTGCTTTGGCGTAAAAACCTCGACGGATTACGAGGAAAAACCGAAGCACCCCGTCAAAGAACCAAAGAAACCCCGTCTTTGCATTATTGTAAAATCAGAAGTGGAATTGCAATCCTCGCCCTGCAACCCTTGCAATCCTCGCGTACGTATACGTGGTCTAGCGGTGTGTGAGTGTACTGTGATGACTGTGTGCAGCAGAGTTGGGGAAAATAGTATTTTAAATAGTAAATAATAAATAATCCTATTTATTTTAAAGTATGTGTACAACTTCGAAAATAAAATATTTTACTTGATGCAGCAATTTTTGAAAATAAAATAATTTATTTGAGGCAGTCATTTTTGAAAATAGTATTTGAATATTGAAAATATTTGAATTTGTCGTTATTATCAATTTTAATTTTAAATATTGCTGAAAATAATGGTTCGAATTCGATGCATTTATGAGTGTAAGTCGTTTCTCAACGATAAGATAGACTGTATGTTTATGCGGTTTCTCAGGGTATTGTAACAATGCGAAAAGTAAAATATTTTATTTCGTGTTTCAGATTGTTAAAATAGAAATATTTTATTTTGTGGATCAAATTGTTGAAATAGAATTATTTTATTTTGACATTCAGATCGTTCCAATAGAAATATTTTATTTTCGAAATTGTATATCTTATTTAAAATACGATTTTCTTCGAGCAAAATAAAATCTGAAATATTAAATAGTATTTGAAATATTTGTTTCGCCAAAGAATGCCCGCGTCTGTGTGTGCAGTCACGCGCGAGTGCCGTCTGTCTAGAAGACGCATACCTTCAATGTCGATCGATCTACCGTTGAAAACCGTTTACACGCTATGGGTATGGTTTATACGCTCTTTTTATAAAAAATGTAACAATATCTGTAACATCTTTTTCTCTGCATTTACGCAATTTTCAATATTTGCAGACGAATTTTAAGAAAGCGGAATAAAATAGAATCTTGTTCTCCGTGGTAGTAGTCTTTTTAGATTTGGAATAAATTAAAATCGTACTAAATTCTGCGGTATTTTGTAACCTAGGATTTTTGAAGATTTTCAAAAGCCATAATTGCATGAAGGTCCGCGGCCTAATTATTAGTTAATAAACTATATCGTTACAATTTCAACAGGGCTTTTAATTTCACGGGAAACGTGAAAGATGCTGAAAAATTTGGAGTGCTCCTAATTCGATGACCAGGAACTGTGTTTCTTTGCATCGCATGAAAGTGTGCGCCGAAACGAATTCGTTAGTCTCCGACACACTGATCGCCAAGATGACACAAGGTCACGAATGGAAGTATTGAAAGGTATTGGAAACAGAATGATCTTCAAAAGATATGGTGAATTGTTGAGAACGATCTTCAGAGAATAGGTAAAGCTGTGTGCAGATTCACTTTTATCCGAAGTATAAACGGTGCGTCACGGGCAGACGGTCGCTCTTATCTTACAATCAGCGCGCGCGACGGGTTTATTCTTATGTCACTGATTTACAAAAGATCCACGAATAAAAGCTAAAGGATATTATTCCTGCACGTGCGTGTGCGTGTGCGCGTGTGTGTGTGTGGCGTCGCGTCACGTCGGTGCGTCCGTGTTGACGCCCACACGTGGCTCCATCGAACTCGATACTCCCGGTGACGTTACCATTTTGTAGAAAATGGAAATGGAAGTGTGTCAGTGGGTCGATGGACCTCCTTCCTTAGTTCTTCGTTCTTGTTCTACTCTCTTTCTTCGCTCGGTTCCACGGATGCATTAGTTCCAGACGGGACCGCTACCTTTTTGTCTGGCGTTTCACTCCTCCCCTTCCCCGGCCCCGCCATCCCGTTCTTTCTGCCGTCGAAGTTCTCTTATTCACTTTCGTTTCCTTCCTCTCCCGTTCGTCCTCCCGACTCGTAGTCAAGAAACGATTCCACCGGCCAAAGACGCTGAATTTTCTGGATAAGAAATAATGGATCAATGAGAGCCGGCGGCGGCTGAAAAGCTTCTGTTTCCCCGATGAACACTCCTCTCCGACCAACTTCAACTTTCATCGCCGAGCCACGTGCTCCCCGGACAAATTGCTTCAGATTGACTTTATGCCTCCGTTGAAATATTTAGATCCTCCTTCCTCCTCCCCGCACACCACCCTCCTCGGCGATAGTTCGTCGTAAACTCGAGCGGATTACCGTGATCGTTCGCCACTTAATTTTTCTCCAAGTAATTACCGGCTGCTTCTCAAATGAAAACTGGCTGAACACGCGCTAACGCTCTCTCGTAATCGCTGTCCGCCCAACTCTAATTACTCCAGACTGGTAACGCGCGAAGTGTGCGAGCGGGATGGACGGCTATTATGAATATCGATGCGCCTTTTCTTCAGGAAAGCTGGCCGCGAGTATTCGAACATTCGAGTTCAGAACGCTGTTTCTTTTTACGAACAATAATTTTGTATAAGTTACAATTCGTTTTGTCATCTTGCCAACCACGTGTCGAGGAGTGACAAACTGTAAAAGAACATTTTGATCGTGAAACTTGTCACTTGTAAAGGGTAAACTGTATACAGGGTGGTTCGCTTAAATTGGGCCATCCAACTATCTCTTCAGGTTATTGTACTACAAGAAATATTTGTTACGTAATGTGCAAGGTGTCAATGGAACAACATCTGGCAAGAATATTATTTCCGAAGGTCATTTTTTTCGGAGTTATCAAAGTCATCGATGTTTTTTTTTATACATAACTACATTTCTTGTCGTATTGCATCGCGTAAATAATCGAAAAATACATTCAGATATGTATAATAACGTGACCTTGAAATGACCTTGATCTTCGAAAATTGGCGTTCCTTTTGCGTGGTCCATTTAACCCTTTTAGTGCCGAACAAAAAACGGGCGTCTATGCGAAGATAACCGGACGAATTTGACGAATTTACTATGGTTTAGGAAAAAGCCCATAAAAACCAAACTAAGAATGATATTTAAAAAATTGAAAACGCAGCGTATAGGGGAAGAATGGGGGAGTAATGTAATGCCGATTGTATTTCAATACTTATTGAAAATCATATGAATAACAGCAATATAAACAATGATTAAAAACGTAGAAATAAGTTTCTCTTTTACAAACAATATTTTCACTAATCATCGTTTGATCAATTTTATGTAGGTCACGTGGTACAAAATATAAGTACTTCATTTTAAATAATTTTTAATAAAATAACCAATATCGGTCCTGAGAACAAGATGATATATATATACAGGGTGTTCACGCTATTACTAGCCAGCGTTTTTCTTGTAAATAGTAAATATTCGAAAAAAATGAAAGAGGAAAAAGTAGTACCATTTTTTATTTACTATTGTTAGATATGAAGGTGACCTTCAATTTTTTAAATGGAATCCTGTATATTTTTTTATAACGCGTGAAAGCGTGTGTCTAGACGAATTCATCCGTATACTTTACCGTGACCTTCAAGGTCATGCAAGGTCAGGAATACAAGAAATATTTTGAATATTTCATACCAATGTGTTTACAAAAAACAGTACTACTTTTCCCTCTTTCATTTTTTTCTAATATTTACTATTTACAAGAAAAACGCTGGCTAGTAATAGCGTGAACACCCTGTATATCCCGTGTCCCCTTTCTACCTCATCGCTGTAACATATACAGAGCCTCGGAACTAATCAGCATAAGATATAACAAAAAGTTAAATCTGATAAACATTTTTTTACAATTGTGTTGCATCGAATTTGAACCATTTTAACGTTTTATAAAGTTATTTTGAGTTATTAACGTCGATATATCGTCGTTCGGCACTAAAAGGGTTAAGTAAGACCACCTAAATATCTTTCCAGGTTATTGTGAAACAAAAAAAATTTGTGACCTTGATCTTTTAGGTCAGGTACTTGATCTCAAGGTCATTTCAAGGTCACGTTATTATACATTTCTGAATGTACGTTTCGTTTATTTACACGATGCAATACAAAAAAAATGTAGTTATGTATCAAAAAGCATCAATGGTCCTGATAACTCCGAAAAAAATGTCTTTCGGAAAAAAATATTCTTGCCAATTTTTGGTCCATTGTCACCGTGCACATTACGTAAGAAATATTTTTTGCATTACAATAACCTGAAGAGATATTTAGGTGGCCTTACTTAAGAGTACCACCCTATACACAGGGTGAGTCGGAAGGAACGAACCAAACTCTAGGAGTGGATTCTACACAGGAAAATAATATAAAAAACCTCATATATTCTCATTCGATTTTCATTTTATTTAAGAAAAAGAATTTTTTTCAATCAGGAGAGCAACAGCCGCCCTTCGTAGACGAAGCCGACAAAGGTTTAGAGATCAATGGCGGTGTTTTCGAACATTTATTAAAATAAGACTATGATAACCGAAACGTTGATGCATGAAATTTTGTTTAATTGTAATCACGCTATAAAATTAAAACAAATCAAAGTCGGATAAAAGCATGTCAGTTTTTTTTACATTGTTTTCCTGTGTAGAATCCACTCCTGAAAAGGGTAAACTGTTATGTAGGGCAATCTGTAAATAAAATGTTATATAATAAAATGTTATATAGGGTAAACTGTACTATTGCTGGCACTGCAGTTTTTATTGGCACTTTTGATTTAAACGGCAAATATTAAGAATTCCTGGAATCGAAAATCATTTTTCTATTGCTTCTTATTTATATTTCGAAGCAACGTTGTAAGTTTTCATAACAGAGATCCACATACGACTGTTAGCAAATGTGCCAATGACTGTACTATTTGTCTTACGATTGTTATTTACTGAATGTATTTTATAATAAAAGAATTACGACTGGTAAAACTGTTTGATTTTGCTGAAAAATCTCTATTACCTTATAATAATAGAAAGTTAAGCTCGTTTAAACATTTCAGAAAAAGATAGAAAGATTTTTACTACCATTTTGGCTTAGGGTGCCAATCATTGTACAGTTTACCCTGTGCGTATTTTATTTGTGAATAAAAATTTTGGTTAACCCAATATTAAGGAATCGTGGAAGCCAATTTATAAAATACTGTTCATTATTTGTAATAAGTTTATTATTTCTGTGGGCGCATTTTGTTGTCAATGTCACAGTAACTTCGTTATTTCTTCGGGTTGAAGCATGAAATTTGTACGAATGCATTTCTAAACGATTTTCACGTCATCGAGGGATACAACAACCCCTCGAACAATACGTGATAGGAAATAACAGTTCGGCGTACTACTTTTGCCAACGTCTGTCTATGATCTGTTATTTTTCTAATATTGTAAATGTCCGTTGTTATTTATGTACTATGCGTATTAGCGACTAGAAGGGTTTAAGAGGCAATGTAGAATGTTTTACTGCGAAAGTGACAGTAACGTAAAATATATTATAACGAATCCTCCTTTTATTGAAGTACGTATACTTGGAGGTATACGATCGGGTAGTAAACTCATAGGGGTCATAAAGACAGAGAGGTTAGGATCCTGCGATCAACAAAGGATCTACGGACACTTTAGGAACCACGAACCACAGTTGTGCTTTGAAAGTTGAGCCGAATTAAGTGTTGAAGAAGATTCATCTTACTTTTGTTAATTGTTAAGTAGAGATATAATTATTTCTAATGTCTGGGTGCATGCATTACTAACACTAAACCTACCGAACCTTAAAAGTAACTGGTACATGATCCCTGACAAAAATTACAATATTGCTTTTTATTTCGATTTTGTGCGGCTTCTATTATAATACATGTGCTGTACTAAAAATATTTATACAATCAATTCTTATAAAATCATTTTTATTATTTTAATGATTGTTAAATAATAAATCTGGAACCGGTCATTTCGACCGGTGGTGGTAGGTGTAGTGTTAAAAAATAATTAAGAAAATATTCTCATGTGCATTTTTTAATGCATAAATTGAATAGGTGACATTTTTAATCCATTGCAATCGGAGCTATTTTAACTCGAAAATTAAACATTTCTTCCGACCTAGAATATTTCCATTCACTATGATTTTTTAAATTTCATGGTTACGACGTTGGTAGAATACCTCATAAAATACCTAAATGTTTAGTAATTGTTTTGATACCGACATATTAATTTAATAATGTAAACAATATTTTGAATGATGGTATAACAATTTTTAGTGACGTCTCTCCCTCTCTCTCACACACAGAGTCACCAATCGAGTGTTAAGGGTTAAAGTAATAGGATAGAATATGGTATATTCTACTATTAACCCTTTGCACTCCGAATCATTTTTCAATATTATTGCCAACAGTTCTCTACTATTTTAAGTGCTATATTTCAAATTTACTTCAAAGGACAGTCCTTTGACTGCTACTTATTTTAAACAATTTTGCTTACCAATTATATTAGATATAGCTCTCAAACTTTGTTGTAATTCATATTTGTGGAACTTATATTTGTTTTTAACTGAAAAATAAGAAATTAAATAAATAAAGGAAGAACTAAATACATATAAAAAACCGTTTCCTTTACATTTTTCTTTCTGTGATATCGAGTCACGCTCGACAAAGGAGTGCAAAGGGTTAAGATCAAAAGAATTGTGAAATGTCAGTAAATTATTCTTCATTTATTTAAGTAATTGGAGAAATAAAGAACTTTCTATTTGTCGCAATTGATGTAGGAAGTTTCGATTTTGCGTATAAAATAGCTAATAAAGTTATACATTGCTTATGCCAACTTTTCCCATCTTTTGTACAAGGAGTCGCCAGATTATGAATTGTGTGCACACTCTATCTTCCCCTTCCCCTTCTCAGACGTTATTCCCCCACGCTTCCGCCGCGTCCCGACCACGTGACGCATTCTCCGTCTGTGTCGTGCATGTGTCAGAATGTCACGTGACTGATTTGGTACTGGCAGAGAGAGAGAGAGGGTAACTTTTTCTCCTCAGTTCGAATCAATTCTCCTACTCTAGCTACTCTGGTCTTAGGTTCGTATAACAATGTAATAATATTTTAACTAATTATGAACAACCTTTCCGACATTTAACATTCAGCTAATTTTTTATAGTAGTATCTACTCTGTACTACATAATCTTGATATGAAAAGTGAATAAATAAAGTAGAGTAAAAGAAATTCCTGTTTATAAAATGACTCACAAGATTGTATTGATGTAGAATTGATTTGCTCTTTACTTTATTGTTCAAGGTCATAATTATTAAACTGCATATAATCAAGTTCAATTATCATTCTTCCATTGAAATGATCGATCGTGTGAAATTATGTGAAGAGAATTTATTTCAACACCAAATAATTACATTTCTGTTATAATTAATAATACAGGATGAAATATTACTTTTAATCTTTCAACTATTATAGAGCTACTATAATGATTCTTCGTCCTAAACGATTTTGTGAGATTGAACGGCACTTTAACGATCCTCTTTATCAAGTTTATTAATCTACATATTAACGTGTTGACGCGCGCGCGCGGTCCATTGTCATAATCATTGATTGTTTATGGCATGCAAATAAACCGAACTATTACAACTCAATCAGTTATTGCATAATATTAATCAAAATTCACTGAATTGCGATGAATGAAGCGGTGAAACACCGATTGCGAAACTGATACGATTCAGTTATGTTTCACGGTTCATCTGCTCAAATGGCGGTACAGCTTTACCCACCATTTTGTGGCTACGTAGAACGTTGATGTGTAAGAGCTAGATAAAATACTATTTCCGAAAATTGAATGGTGACCTGTTCGTTTCATGTTAAATCAAATACGCGTCTCGAAATAAAATATTTCATTCGGTACGATAATTTTATTAAATAATATTCACAAATTGCGCTTGATGTACGTACGTACGAACGACGCTTAAATTTCATTAAATTTCATGAGAATATTCTGAACCGTCAATTTAATGCTATCCTCCCTAAAATAAAAAAAAAATACAATAAAATATTTTCCACTTTTAATTACGATACAAACTAACTACATTTTATGAAAATACTAGTCATACAAGGATCCGAGTGAAATTTTAATAAATATAATATACCCCTCTGATATTAACATTTTCTATAATATTATTTTAACCTATAACATATTCTCTAAAAAAAATAACAATACCCTTTAAATTTCCTGTGTCTGTTCTCCGATTTCAATGACCTTGAGATATGTTGTCAAGGTCACCTATCTGAACAACAAGTACAGTTTTTCGCAATTATCTCAAGTTCGCCCAAAATGTTGTTTACCTCGTTAAATATACAATGATTAAACATTTAAGTATTGTACGAGATGTTATAATATCAATTTTATCTTCATAAAATGAAAAAATCATGTACACTGAAATTATTCTAGGACGGTAGAAATGTTTAGATTTCGAGTTGAAATAGCTTGGAGTGCAAAGGGTGAAATTCTTGTTAAGCAAGTGGGAGAACATAATAAGAAACATAGAACATCCGCGAATTCGCTAGGGAATGTTTTGTACGTTTCTTCGATGATAAAAAACCTAATGAAACCAGCTGAGAGACCCGGTTTACGATCTAACATTTAATCCGGGGGTTCGTAAAATAATCTGAAAAGGAACCCGCGCAGCTATTAACAGTACCTTATTGCCTCATGCGCGTGTGATAAATTGAACAGGCAAAAAACATCTTATTAAAAGCATGATGAGGCTTTCACCTGCACCTGCAGATGTCGGGTGCCATTCATCACGCCGGTAAAAGTGGTGTGTAAGTACTTCGGGCAACCAGCTCCCGCAAAATCACGGTTTTAACACGTTCCCTGCCAACCACGAGTTATCCCGCAGCTGGCATACGCACGAAATTTTCTGTTCAGCACATCAACTACGTGCTAACTCGCATAATTTCATTGTAAAAAGTTATGTTTCTCTGGTGTAATTGGCTGGACACAATACTAGTTCAACCGGCACGTTGCAATTATGCATGTACAGTCCGCGACAGAAAGATGGCACACCACGAAAATTCAATGTTTTCATCATTTGGACATAACGAATCTAGTCTTTCTCGGTACTTATACATTTTTATTACAAAATAAATTACATCGCAGACAATGAAATTAAAGAAAATGTCCGTTTGTTTATGGAAACAAGAAAATAACAAAAATCGGTACGACAAAATGATGACACATATACAAAAAAAAACGTAATTTACGTACATAAAATATATAACATTGCGTTTAATACTTTGCGTGGCCTCCCTTATTTTCCAGAACAGCCAACATACGTTTCGGAAGTGACTTAAAGAGTTTTTAATATATTTTGGCCGTACTTTTGTCCATTTTTGTTCTATGCGCGTTTTTGAATCTGCAAGGCTTTGGAATTGTCTTCCGCCTTCGTAAACATGTCTTGCTAGTTGTGCCCAACAATTTTCAATTATGTTGAGATCTGGCGATCTCGCTGGCCACTTTAAGACACTAATTTTGTTTTGCTCAAAGTACTGCTTAACGGATTTTGCGGTATGCACGCTTGCATTATCCTGCTGAAATGTAAAATTGTCCCCGGAAATTATCTGTCCGAATTTAGTTAATTGTTCGTCTATCGAATCTATATAAATTTTGCTGTTCATAGTTTTCTTTATAAATTTTACTTCGGTCACTCCTCGATACCCAATTCCGGCCCAAAGCATTACTCCTCCGCCACCCATGTGTCTGCGGCTTAATATTCTTTCTTCTTTCCGCAGATCGTGAAAATAGTGTGCGAAACCATCCGGCCCATCTAGATTGAACCTTTTCTCATCGCTAAAAATAACACTACGCCATTTTTTTCTACAATGTATGTGCTCTTGTGCAAATTTCAGACGCTCCGATTTATGCTGAACGGTTAAAGGTGGTTTTCTGTTCAATTTCATTCGAACTAAGTGCGGACATTCTTTTATTATCCTTTGCACATTACGTACATTTGTATGTATGCCAGCTGCTTTAGCGATTTGTCGCGCTGTTCCCGAAGAATTCGAAGCTTCTTTTAAAATTGCACGTTTTCCGCGATCGCTTACCGCTTTCGGTCGACCGGAACTCGTTTTTTTACCGTATGTTTTAGGATTTTTTAATAAATTATACACCACTTTTCTGCTTCGATGTATAATACTAGAATATGTAACCTCCGCTTAACTCCGTCGGTGTAAGTAACCTTAAAGCTCCACCGAAGTACATACACGGAGAGAAATGTATCAAATTTCATCACAGTTTTCAGAAATAGCAATATTTACGGGTGTGCCATCTTTTTGTCGCGGACTGTATGTCTATATATTATACAGGGTGTTCATTTGAAAACTTTCCAGCCGAATATCTCGAAAAGTATGTAAGATATTAAAAAAGTGTAAACACGTGTCCAAGGATTTCGAGGGGAAAAGAGGGGAGCAGTATCAGTTTTTTATTTGGATGGCGTTTTCAAGGTCAACTTTGTTTTTTCAAATGGAAACCTATACTTTTTATTATGGGATCTTATTGTACGTAAAAAGACCAGCAATTTTCGTAGGATACTTTTTTTAAAGAGAAGTAGAGCGAGTCATACTTATACTGCGAGAAAGTTTATAATTTCTTTATGATTACGTATAACAAATTTTCAAAATGGTCTCCATTGTTTACTAAACAATAATACAGACGATTCTCGAATTCAGAACTAACATTTTTGAAGGTATCTGTTGGAATAGCTCTACATTCCTGTACAGTAAACAAGAGATCAATAGAGGACAATTATGTTTTCAAACGGTACGTGCTAGTACAACTGGAAAACATCAACGGTTTTCGTCGCAGAATTGTACAGGAATGTTGAGCTATTATTCCAACAGATACCTTCAAAAATGTTCGTTCAGAATTCTAGAATCGTCTGTATTATTGTTTAGAAAACAACGGAGAACATTTTGAAAATTTGTTATAGTTATAAAGAAATTACAAACTCTCGCGCGGTATAAATATGGCTCGCTCTACTTCTCTTTAAATATCTCCGAAACTAGTGCGCAGATAAAAGAAAGTATCCTACGAAAATCGCTGGTCTTTTTACGTACAATAAGATCCCGTAATAAAAAATATAAGTTTCCATTTGACAAACACAAAGTTGACCTTCAAATGATCTTGAAAACGCCATCCAAATAAAAAACTGATACTGCTCCTCTCTTTTCCCCTCGAAATCCTAGCACACGTGTTTTACACTTTTTTAATATCTTTCATACTTTTCGAGATATTTGGGTGGAAATTTTTTAAATGAACACCCTGTATAATTGACATCAGGAGCAAATGTGCCAAATAGAATGTTCCCAATTATGCAATTTCCCGTTCGGTCACCGTAAAATTGTTTCCTTAACACACTGGAATAAACCTTTAATAAAAAACAAATGATCTAAATGTTTCGACAAATTTTCCAGTGATACAAATTTATAGACTGCGGATGTTTATGCAATTTTCAATTATCGTGGACGAATTTTAAGAAAGTGAAATAAAATAGAATCTCATTTTCGGTCGTAGTAGCCTTTTTAGATCTGAAATAAATTAAAATCGTACTAAATTGTGTACCAAACTGTAATATTTTATATCCTAGGATTTTTTGAAAATTTTCAAAAGCCATAATTGCATAAAGATACGCAGCCAACTAATTTAAATGGAGATGTCTTTGGATAATTGCATAATTATTTTCGAAAATGTTTCGTACAAGAACTAGACACGATCATTGAAAATAATAATTTTATTTATGACTTTACAAAATTATTCGGTATTTAATGATATTTTCGTTTGTTATTTAATCTTGATATGAAACGTTGCTTTCACAGGAATGTTGAACCTTACTATATCGTTACATATTTGAAACCGATTAATAATGAGAAACCACGAGATGATAAAAAAGAATATTGAATGTTGAAGCAGTGGAAGACCTTTCAGAGCTTTGATGTGTTCGAATAATTCACTTTTCTTAATTAACGAAATGAATATTTCAGGGAAAGAGAATAAAGTGAAGATCAAACCTTTCAAATGTACGAATAATAGGAATTTACTTTCCTTTTAATTAGTGGAAGCGGTACGTGTGTACTGAATATTTAAAGAATCTAATTTCGTTATCTTGTATCATCAGTTTTAGGTACTAACAGGGGAAGAGAATCAAGTGAATTTCGAAGCATAGCGAACAGTTTAAACCTTTAAAATGTACGAATAAGAGAATCTACTTTTCTGTTAATTATTGAAAATGGTACGCGTGTAATGAATATTTAAGGAATCTAATTGTTTATTTTGAATTCAATGATAAACAAGGATAATAATAGGATAAGAATAGTTTAAACCTTTAAAATCTACGAATAACAGAATTTTCTTTTCATTTAGAAGAGGTACGTATGTACTAAATAATTACGGAATCTAATTGTTTATTTTGTACCATTCATATCAGTTGTGAAAATCAATGTTGACAAAGAATAAAGTGAATTTCGAAGCTTAGCGAACAGTTTAAACTTTTAAAATGTACGAATAAGAGAATTTCCTTTTCTGTTAATTATTGAAAATGGTACGTGTGTACAGAATATTTAAGGAATCTAATTGTTTATTCTGAATTCAATGATAAACTAGGATAAAGTGAATTTCGAAGCATAGCGAACAGTTTAAACCTTTAAAGTCTACGAATAATAGAATTTACTTTTCATTCAAAAGAGGTACGTATGTACTAAATAATTACGGAATTTAATTGTTTATTTGTACCATTCGTATCAGTTGTGGAATTCAACGTTGACAAAGAATAAAGTGAATTTCGAAGCATTTCGAACAGTTTAAACCTTTAAAATGTACGAATAAGAGAATTTACTTTTCTGTTAATTATTGAAAATGGTACGTGTGTACTGAATATTTAAGGAATCTAATTGTTTATTTTGAATTCAATGATAAACAAGGATGAAGTGAATTTCGAAGCATAGCGAACAGTTTAAATCTTTAAAATGTACGAATAAGAGAATTTACTTTTCTGTTAATTATTGAAAATGGTACGTGTGTACTGAATATTTAAGGAATCTAATGTTTATTTTGCTCCATTCACATCAGTTACGGAATTCAATGATGAAAAAGAAAAAAATGAAGTTCGAAGCACAGCGAACAATTTAAACCTTTAAAATGTACGAATAATGGAATTTACTTTTCTGTTAATTATTGAAAGTGGTACGTGTGTACTGAATATTTAAGGAATCTAATTGTTTATTTTGAATTCAATGATAAACAAGGGTAAATTGAATTTCGAAGCATAGCGAACAGTTTAAATCATTAAAATGTGTCGAATATTAGAATTTACTTTTCTGTTAATTATTGAAAATGGTACGTGTGTACTGAATATTTAAGGAATCTAATTGTTTATTTTGAATTCAATGATAAACAAGGATAAGGTCAATTTCGAAGCATAGCGAACAGTTTAAACCTTTAAAATCTACGAATAATAGAATTTACTTTTCATTTAAAAGAGGTACGTATGTACTAAATAATTACGGAATCCAATTGTTTATTTTGTACCATTAGTATCAGTTGTGGAATTCAATGTTGACAAAGAATAAAGTGAATTTCGAAGCATAGCGAACAGTTTAAACCTTTAAAATGTACGAATAATAGAATTTACTTTTCTGTTGATTATTGAAAGTGGTACGTGTGTACTGAATATTTAAGGAATCTAATTGTTTATTTTGCTCCATTCACATCACTGACGGAATTCAATGATGAAAAAGAATAAAATGAATCGCGAAGCATAGCAAACACTTTCAAAGCGTACGAACAATGGAATGCACTTTTTTTGGTAAAAGAAATAGGTCCGTGCGAATTAAATGTTTAATGCGTTGAAACGTTCGCTCCGCGCTATTGACATCAGTTTCCGAAAGCTGAATTCGACAGGGAGGAAGATTGAGCCGAATGGATATAGAAGCTAATAAAACGCGAAATAAAAGGTGTCTGCGTAGAGGAGGCTAAGATCAAAAGCGAAGGGAATATAGGAACGGACTCGGAAAGAGTTTTCGGAAATCGGGGAGGTAAATAGTGATGAAAGGTGCAGCGTTGTGTATTATGCGCCTTTCATAGAGTAGTCTGTCAAATAAAAACTCGTTGCATTGAACAAAGGCATGGATGGTTTCGTGTATTCCATGGCGTGTCATGTGAATCGACGCGGCTATAAATCTTGCTCTTTCCTTCGCGATGAAAAATATACGCGAGCGCGTCTCCGGTTCAGAGGACATCTTTGTCAGTCATCGATCACGGTGACGCCCTTACAATGAAATTTGCAAGTAAAACTTTGTCAATCCACGCGTGCATGCCGCCGGTAAACGTTCGAGTGTCATTCAACTCGGTGGTTGCATTTTTGTTTGAACGGAGCCCCGTTGTCATTTATTTTATTAAAATGTCTACGCTCGCAATCAATAATCTCGTAACGGATAAAACTGTCAGCTAAACTTTCCTGTAAATTCTTTCATAGATATCAATTGTTATACGCGGTGGTTCACCAGATATATTTATTATTGTTCACACCGAGAAGTGTTTCGATGGAGATTAAATCGTTTCAAGAGATGGTCAACTTTGATTTTCTTTTTTAACGGAACCGTATATTTTCTTAGGTACCGATCGATGCAGTTTATTAACATCTGTAAAAATAGTATTAACCTAGGTATGTCGAAAAATGATTAGGAGTTATTTTAATTTAATCCATTTGAAAAAAGTGAATGATCTTCATAACCCTTGCTACTATTTGACTCTGTGTTGATCATTTTCCGCTACGAATAATAATAGTCATGTAATTAAATAAAAACAAGAAGAAGTGGTAACGTGTGGTGGCCCACCCTGTATAATTCTAAGATAGGTCCGTCGTTCGAGAGTTGATATCTAGAACCTGTTTTCTCTTAACCCTTAGCTCTCGAATGGTGACTCTGAGAGGCGCCACTAAAAGTTGCTGTACCATTATTCAAAATATTGTTTACATTATTAAATATGTCAGTTTCCAATCGATAGACTTGCGGATCTTTATGCAAAATAGAGTATGTTTGCATCGATTGCAAGACACAGGAGCGAAATAAAAATTTCTTTCTACTTTTCATTACACTGTCCAACAAATTTCAACTTTTTTCATGTTTCGCTATAACTGTTGGGTGTACCTTATAGAGTTTTTTGCACCGATTCCGAATCTGGCCTTAATTTTTCTCCTACGCGTACAGTTTTTGAGAAACATGGCCTTGAAAAAAAACCACATTTTTCAATTTTAAACAAATATTGTGATGTTATTATAAAAGATATTGAATTGTTCTTTGCAGCAAAAGATTCTGTAGACTTTCCCGAGTAGAACGATGTGAAATATTAATACGTTATGAATTTTTAAACATGTTTTCCCACAAAGTGTGGAATTAAAATCAAGCAATGTCAAGTATATACGCGTCGAACGCAGGGAAAATGGTCCTATTATAAATTTTACGAAAAACGAGGAAGGATTACATTTATATTTGATAAAAAATTAACAATTCATTCTTGAAAAGGTTATTGTTATAGCACCGCAATAGAGATTTGGATTGATGTGTATACACGTCGTAGGCAGTTAACTGGTTAAACAATCATAATGTATTAATATTGGATATCATTCTACTCGGGAAAGTCTACAGAATCTTTTGCTGCAAAGAACAATTCAATATCTTTTATAATAACATCACAATATTTGTTTAAAGTTAAAAAATGTGTTTCTTTTTCAAGGCCATGTTTCTCAAAAACTGTACGTGCAGGAGAAAAATTAAGGCTAGATTCGGAATCAGCGCAAAAAACTCTATAAGGTACACCCAACAGTTACAGCGAAACAAATTTGGTGTTGGACAGTGTTATCTTATCAAGCTGAAACTAATACACTGATGTCCATAAATATTTTTAACATGTCCACTGCTTTAACTTGTGCCAGCCCATTTTTGTCATAAATGCATGAAATCCACAGTCTAATAATCAATTATTAAACATTTAGGTACTGTATGAGGTATAATAGCAATTTTATCAGGGAATGGAAATATTCTAGGTCGGAAGAGATGTTTAATTTTCGAGTTAAAATAGCTCCGAGTGCAAAAGGTTAAAGTATTTGACGTACTTGTGATAATGATTTTCAATCGGAGCTTGTGCACTTTTTCTTAGTTTTTGCAAGCTGTAGTTTCGAGTATTACTGCAGAGTGTATCGACTGTAAATCGCGATAGGGGCGTGCAATATGGGTCTCGCAGTCGCCTGGCATAGATTGCAGCGAAGACCTTCTCTCGTACATGTATATTCCCTGCGAACTCAATATATTGCTGTTCACGTTTAGCCCCCATCCCCTCTTCCATTTCGAGCATTCCCTAAATTACGTTCGATCGCAATCGTGATTATTAATTTTTGAAATATTATTTCCACTCGCAGCATTCACGAATTTTCGATACCCAAAACAAATTATATCCGCTTCCTCGGGAAATCGAGCATTTTCCAGACCCAATGTGTACGCTCGTTTAACAAAATATTTTGCACATCGAGATCTATATTTTCAATATACACATCAATGTTGAACATTTCGTCCCGATGCGCTTTATAATAAATTAAATATTTTCTGTGTTAATAATAGAAGTGTTCGTTTCCTTCAATGTTGCCAACAATTCTGTGTTAATAATAGAAGCGTTCCTTCAATGTTGCCAAATAAATACAAACAATGCGATAATCTTTATGTCAATATTTTAGTAATTCCTAACATGAATTTGCATTATGCGAATGAATCGAAAACCAACATTTCGTACAATTTATTTGGCATTATTAAAGGAACACATTCCGAAAGACACTTTTAGGACAACCTAATAAATAAAACGTCTTATGATATTAACAAGTTTGTTTCGCATACGGAAAATAAAAACGATTATGCATACAGAAACGAATTGCAGATAAATGTTAAAACCTTTTTTGGCAAAGTTTGTTCTAGTTGCTTCGTAGCTCGAAAGTTTGTTTTATGTGTTGTCGTTGTAAAACGAGTAAACTGTGCTTTAAATATACGATGCTTCATTAAAAATGTTGTTCCGCGCGCTCCATTATAATTGGAGATAAAAGTTTTGATTACAATGCGTACATTTCCGAGGAAACTTACGTAATAACAATGAAAATATGTATGTACATTACATTTGGTATGTCTTACCGAATTCGATTGTGCACTTTGAATATGAAATGACAGCTGCATCTAACGATATTTCCAATGGAATTTATAAATAAATTTTAGTTCGTCAATTATTTTCCTCTACTTTTCTGCAAAATTTATTACGAATATCATGATTTAGTTACTGTTAAACGTAGCATATTTTTGTTAACCTAAACCTAAATAAATCAATATTATTTACATAATAATGTTGTATTCCATTGAAGTTTTAGTTATTAGCAAATTTTATTCTTTAGTAACAACTTGCTCCACAACGGGGCAAAAAGTTCCGCTTCGCCCAACGACAAATAAATGAAAAAATATAAAAAAAACCACAGTATTTTCATTTCGAGATTAGAAAATCTTAAGATATAATTTTAACAAGACATTACTCGTGAAAGATGAGAATATCTATACTATTTCTACGTCATTTTATATGTTTCTTCAAAATCGGAACTTTTCGCCCCGATCTCCCCTACGCGTGATCAGGTGTGAGTAGGGATTGCAATACCGGTACACCGGTATACCGAATACCAGTATTTCGTGCTGTTTTGCAATTTCGTGAAACCGGTATTTGCTAAGGTAAAATACCGGTATTTTCGGTATTAGCTACAAATAATAAATATCTTTTTTGGACATCTAATCTTACGTGAAATACGTATTTACAGTAGTACCAACATCAATCATTTGCTGTTTTGTCATTTGCTGAAACTTAACCTCACATTTATAAGGATTCGCCGCTGACGATACGTGTGTGCTTGTTGCCGATCAAGGAATATTACCGCGGAGGCAAATATTTAGAGGAAGTGTATCCCTCATTGTTAACGGTAACATCAACCAGCGTGGATGCGGAAAGAGCATTTTCAACTGCAGGTAATTTCTGCAGAAAAATACGTTCCAGGCTTAACGACAGTTCAATGGATGCATCATGTTTTTTACAATCACATTTCAAAAATATGCAGTTAATAAATTAGTTAATGTCTTTTTCTATTAACCCTTTGCACTCGGAGCTATTTTAACTGGAAAATTAAACGTTTCTTGCGATCTAGAATATTTCCATCCTGTGCGATTTTTTAAATTTGGTAGATAT
>CM052191.1:2756690-2784113 GCA_028455805.1 Lasioglossum figueresi
AATGTAAAAGATGTATCACAGGAAATGAAGAATAGCAATACGTAGAAGAAAAGGGCAAAAGATCAACGAACAAAAGACTGATGACCAACTCCTAAGAGGATGCATAGAGCAATTCGATCCAACAATAGGATGATAAATATTGGAAGGAATACTGTACATCCGGTTTAATCAGAAATGATAACTAATACGAACAAATCAATGAAGAGGTGCACACCTCGTGAAGATTAAACTAAGAACAATGGATTGATTTTTCTTTAAAAGGATGGCTCATCGTCAGTATCAGCAGTTAGTTAGTTGATTAGCAGTCATCAATGAACGACAGTCAAAAGTCAACCTCAGTCCCGTCAAAGTAATTCACCAATCTTATATATAAAATCGATTTGTTTTCTTTCGCACAAGGTCGCGAAAAACCATTCAAGCCAGTTTGGGTGAAGTTAAAGTGGAGTTTATAAAAATTAATCATATCAATAGCGTGTACACCCGCTGGAATTATCATCATCCAACATCGTCATCATCATCATCATCATACCGAATTACAGAACGATCAAGTAAATACTAACAATTATTAATAAGATATTAACACATAATGTATCTGAAATTTATTGCTTAAAATATACATATATCGATCAATTTATTATCTAAAATCATACCATCGAATCATTTTTGAATACCTGACTTCGACCATTGCGTCCAAAATCCACCTACAAAGCCAATTATTACTAAAAATCCTCAATTACCCGAACCGAAGCCGGTGAATGCAGGTAGGTTCAAAACTGCGTTACATCCTTCATTAAAATCTTTAAATTCATTATCATGTATCTCCTTACGTCCACCTTAGGACGTAACAGTGGTCATGTAACGTTATACATGCCATGTGATACTTTTTTCCGATCAATCTCAAACTTTGCACAAATTTGTATCTTGTATCTCGATAAAAAATCTTGAAATGCTTTGTACCTTGATAAAAAATTTTCGCCGAGTATAGCTTAGGTCCACTCTACTGTACATGCGCAGCTGTATGCTTCCGAATAATGCAAATTACGCCTCGTAAACAAAAAAAATAGGACTTTTCAGAATGATTTTTTATCTAGCGCTTTTGACTACTGAAAAACCTCATCTCTGAATCGTCGAGAAATGAAAAGGCGCGTCGCGCACCCTTGCAACCCCGTAAACGTGAGTCGACCCCTTAGAAAAGGATGTTGAATAATAAAAGTTTAAATAGTATTTTTACGGGACAATCGTTCGGCGTGACAAGACGCTTTATCGAGTACCGTTGTCAGTGGGTCAGGAAATTGGGTCAGGTAGGAGGACAGCGGAAGTGGTAAGGGCCAACAACAGTTATCCGCATCTGAGCTGATCCATGCTACACACCTGGAGGCTCACAAACAACAACGTGCAGTTCTTTTGTGCGAAGGGGGACGTTGGTCGTGGATAAAAAGATAAACCCGGCGGGGTCGGGGCCGTGGGCGAGGTGCATCAGAATCCGTGCGCGTCGCAACGGATTTACCTTTGGCATCCTTTGTAGGGAATTCAACGGCGCGGATAGGAGCTTGTCATGAATTTCGAATCCATGAAAAACGCGACGGCGGCGACGTTAAGCGTTTTATTTTCCCCTTTTGGCAATGGTGGAAATAAAATCGCCGGGATCTGATCGTAACTCGTGATTTATAGGGAAACAGCAACATACGTAGGTGATTGATATTTTTTCCAGCACAGTCGCATAAAGTGCAGAATTTTCATAGGATCAAAGAGGACTCGAACAATTCGAAGGTACATCAAATTCACTCGCTCCAGGGAACAGAGATACAAGCGAGCACGACGGGATCTTTGTCTTAAATCAGAATTATTTTTCATAACGGAATACGTTATTTCACGTTGCAAAAATTGCGATGACTGAAATCGCGAGAACGAATCTGCACGGTCTAAGATGATGTTCAATTTGTCGACCGGAAAGTTCGAAAATCTTTATAATTTGTATTTGGAAAAAGTAGAAACGTTCGAAAAGAATATGCAAAAGAGTTTGAACAAGTATTATCAAATATTGCTTTTTTACATATCACCAGTTAACTGTGGCGGCCTCTTTTCAGAGCGCGCATCTATATGTATGTGTCGCGAAAATCAAAAGATGACGCCAGTGCATACGGGGATGCATGAATCCATCTCAAACTATTTATACTTTTTATTTGTTCGTTTTATTTCGCGTCTAGACCTCCAAATATTCTAAACATATTAAAATTTACGAATATATTTTAGTTTTTGCGAAAATTACAATTTAAATAGCCAATGGTAACTAAATTTTACGTACGACGAGTATACTCGTCGTGACACAAAATACTGCCATTTCTCCATGACGAGTATGCTCGTCAATCACAGCTAACTGGATAAACATTGTGAAAAATGGTATATTTAGTCATTTTTTCTGACTTTCAATAGTAGTGGAAATAATTTTGGTGCTCGAGTTAAACCGAATACCCCGTATATTTAAAGAAATATTGCATTATTTAGTGTACGAACTTTCCAATCGATGGTGTAAACATTTTCCCTAAATTTCGCACATCTGCAATAATAATAACGTCCAATATACATATTCATACAATGTGGAAGCACACAAAGTCGTAAATGGTACAACAGCGTTGGACTGCGCGATGGTTAATTAATGAAACTATTAGCGAACGTTCGGACAGTAAATTATAATTGCGCGTTAAAAGTGGGTATTGAAGGATGGAACAATTAGCACTCAATCTAGCGATTCCTAGTTAGACAGCAATTTAAATACTGCGATAATAACAGTGATTTATGGGGAATGACCCACACAGCTGCTACATCGGCGAGCTCTTCCGAAGCGATATTCAATGATGTTACTTTAGAGAGAAGGCAGGGGGAGGTCATTAAGCTACCTTAGGAGGTGATTATCCTACCTAAGCAGCTGATTAAGGTATCCGAGTAGCCGGCGATGGCAAGTTGCGCAAAATTAGGTACTCGAAGCGCTGATTAGCCAAGGTTCTCGTGAAAGAAACAAACTTAACGGGCAGGACGTTAAAAAAGCAGTGGGGCTACTTAAGAAGTTGATGAAACTGCTCGGAGAAAAGAATTTGATTAAGCCAAATGGTAGAAGTGACGCATCACCAAAGTTAACCAGCTTTCCGGCTAGAAAGATGAGGGTAATTCCCTTGAATCGAGGGGAAAGTTACCCCCTCTCCCTGCACCGGACACGGGACAGAGACGAAACGCGTCACGTGACCGGCCCGCGGCGGAAGCGTGGGGGAATAACGTCGTAGAAGGGGAAAGTAGAGAGGGGACACAAATCTTAATCTGGCGACTCTGGTTAGGGCACGCGTAACGGCAGGCAGGGGCTTAGCTCCTGGCGAGCTGGCGATAAGAAAGTAGCAGCCAAATAGTCCCCTCAGCTTAGACTGGGCTTGCTGCCACGATAAACGATAATAATATCTATTATTGGTAAGCTGGGAAGATAAACGACTTCGCGCAGGTTAAACCTGTGATCTTGCACCTATATTACACCCCAGTGCTGCGTGTACGTTCCAACTTTAAATCGTGCACCAGTTTTACCTGTACAAACGTTATTCTTATCAAGAATTATTGCTGCTTCGACTGCCAACGTCGTGTAAATATAAGGAAAGGAAATAATGAGACACCCTGTGTATAGAGTGGATCCGAGAAGTATTCGAACACCAATTACCCGATTCTCGAAAAATGGACTATATTGAAACTGTGATGATATCGTGAAAACCAAATAGTACGAAAATAAATTTTGACTCGGATAGTCACATTATTCAAAATACTGTTTAGATCGTTTATTTTACGGTTTCAGTGATTAGAACTTTTTTGTAGATCATAATTTCCTAAAACAGGAGAAAATTTATATCTACTGTATATGCCTACACGTTCTCCAATAGCTGCACATTAACAAAACCGAAATAGAATTTTGTTTCGGTTTAAAAGAAATTATTAACATACATTTTTATCAGAATCTGTTCAGAATCTTCATCGCGAGTCGGACACGATATTTTAAGGCAAGGGGTTAAATATGTTGGTATCTAATCAATTACTAATTATACGAGATATTATATCACTTTCATATCGATAAAAATCATATAGAATGGAACTATTCCAGGTCGGAAGAAATATTTAATTTTCGAGTTACAGATAAATTTATATAAGATAAGATTACAAGATAAGTTACAAGTAAATTTCGAGCACATTACACTTGTATGAGGTGTTATATCAATTTCATATCTATGAAATGAACAAAATTATATACATTCAAATAGGTAAAAATGAAGTTTAGTCGAATTAACATGACTGTTATAAACTTAAGTTTTATTTACTATATATTCTTATAGCGTATAGATTATTTAACGAATAATTGAAGTTCATATTTACATCATTGTATAAACACGCCGTGCCATAACGAAAACGTCAGCTATTTATCAGGAGACAAAAATGAGTGGACACTCAATGAAATGCGTAATAAATGAAACACATAACAAAATTAGTACTTGGTATTGCCGCCTTTTGCACGTATTACAGCTTCCAGACGTCGAGGAATACCTTGTATTAACGTTTCAATATAATCGTTACTAATTTTTTCATATTCGGACTGTAACCTTTTGAAAAAATCGACCTTATTATTTCGCTGGTCCAATGGAACTTTTGCGTCCGGTAAACTCCATAAGTTCTCAATAGGATTGAAATCAGGGCTCTGGGCCGGCCATTCGAGCAATTTAATATTGGTATCTTTAAAAAATTTTTTAGTTTTCTCAGCAGCGTGCTTAGGGTCATTGTCTCGTTGAAAGACAAATTCGTCGTCGCAACCCATTTTTACCACTGCTTCTTCTAAATTTTCATTTAGTATATAAATATACTTATTTGCATTCGTAATGCCGTCAATTTGTACTAACGTACCAATTCCGTTTTGCGAGAAGCATCCCCACACCATTAATGATCCACCGCCAAATTTGACTGTGGGTGTAATAAATGGTCTTTTATACGCTTCATGTTTTTTTCTCCAGACTTTGTGCTTCTTTTTTAATTGCCGCAACTCAAATTTACTTTCGTCGCTCCAAATGATATTTTTCCAGAATACCAGTGGCATATTCACATAGTTTTTTGCAAACGCTAAACGTTTTCTCATATTTCTTTAATTAATATGTGGCTTACGTCTAGCCTTGCAGCATTTTAAACCAGCTTCGTGCAGTCTTCGTTTTATTGTTTTTGTTGAAACATTTAATTCCGCTATTTCTGCGATACTTCTTGCTGCAATCGTTGGATCTTATCGACTTGTACGAAAAACCCGACGGTCTTCTTGTACGGTGGTACAGCGTTTGCGTCCACGACCTCTTAAATTTTTCACGGTCCTGTGCGCTACATACTTTTTATAAATTTTTTCTACTGCACTTTTAGATACGTTGCACTTCCGAGCTATTACGCGGTAACTTAATTTCTTACAGCAGTCCGATACAATTAAATGGCGAATTTGATATGAAATTTCTTTCGTTTCTGGCATTCTGCAATTATTGTATAAATGTTCTTACTTGTACGATACCTGAATTGGTACTAATAAGATTGATGGAGATCGCTGCATGTAAGCGTGACCTGTGCCTAGCGTTCGTATACATTTCTTACCTCGCAATAACATTACAACCAAGTGTCCACTAATTTTTGTCTCGTGATAAATAGCTGACATTTTCGTTATGGCACGGCGTGTTTACACAAAGATGTAAATATGAACTTCAATTATTCGTTAAATAATCTATACGCTATAAGGATATATAATAAATAAAACTTAAGTTTATAACAGTCATGTTAATTCGACTAAACTTCATTTTTACCTATTTCCACTAACTGTCCACTTAATTTTGTCCCTGACTGTATGTAGAATGGAATTATTCTAGGTCGGAAGAAATGTTTAATTTTCAAGTTAAAATAGCTCCGACTGCGAGAGATTAAAGCGGTTTTCTAGGATAGTTTGCACGATATACCAAGTGATGATAAGCGGAGGACACGTTTCTGGTCGGGACTGCTACAAATTGAATCGTCGCTGAAAAACCATAAAAGAGAGTATCATGGAAATAAAACAACTTGAAAACTTGTTCGAACTTTCACGTCAATTTTCAATACAAGAACAGTTCTTTCTTTTCCAATGGTTCCGTCGAGAAATTCGTTCCTCTCGATAAGTAGAGCAGGATACAATCGTAGAAAAATTTCACCTTGAAAGAGTCGGTCCATTTTCCGGCAAACTTTTTTAAAAGATCTTCGCCGATCTCTTCGCCATTTATACACGTAATTTCTCGACACCCTGTACCGAAGATAAATTCGAGGAAATTGTTTCATCGGCAAAGTACAACTTCACTTTGTTAATGCGATATCGTAGATAAGGACTGGTTTCGAATACGCATATCTTTCTGTAAAAATGTGCACCGGCATCGCAGGGAGGAAACGGATCGCGTATATGGAAATATGACATGCAGAACAACGCAGGTTGTTCAAGCTCGTTCGTTTAATTCTTAGGAGCCGTTCAGCTAAAAGGCGGATGTCCTCGCTGACTTACGTAGGTTAGAATTCAATGACGCCGTATATTATGTTATATACCATTTTCGTCACAGCCGTGCGCGGCCACGTGGTGTCCTGTGTGCGACAAACGAGTCAGCGACAAACGGGAAGACACGTGCACGCTTCTCGCCCATATTCGCAAATCTCACCCGAAGCGCTCGTGTCAATATTTGCCTCAGGTACGAAATTTCACTCCGCCGACCTCTCTCGCTATTCAACGATTCCCGACAACTAGACTGCAGATCTTTATGCGTTCGCGGTACGAGCGAATCTGCAAAATACAAGGAAACGTGCACATTAATAAATATCCAAAACGCTCCTAAACGTTACTTTTACCGTAAGAAATCATTCTGCCAACGAATTTCACTTTTACAGTGAACCACGAAAGTATCTGAACGCACTTTAAAACAGTATCACTTTTTTTATGATCGGACCAGACGACCTGACTTTTATCGAGCAATTAGGAGAATTAATTTACCAATTGACATGCAAAAAGGATTTTAAAAAAATTTCTGTTCGATTATTTATCAATAAGTTATGTACCATCACATTGAACATTGTCCGTTGTCAGAAATGAATCAACGAACTGAGAATCGTATTAATAAACAAAGATTACGAAGTATCGATGAAACGATCTTAGAATCGTTTCTAGACAGAGATTTCGAGGTAATCCCATTTGATAAACAATCTGGAGATACGAGGGGACCTGGTTTCCTTTTGGGGTTCCAACGGTTTTCCTCTCAGAGTTAGTCGAAACAAGGAATTGTTTTATTTCAAAGTACCAGTGCGCATTCATTAACACCCATACCCAATAATTGCAATTGCTAAGAAATGCATGAGAAAGTAAAATTAGCACCATTTACAACTTTTTTATTAGAGTCCGTAATGAAAATTTAAAATATGCGTTTTGTAGATGCAAGTTAGTTATACGCGTGCTGAAAATTTCATCGATATTGGTTCACGCAGAAAAAAACGACACGCATCGAAAGATGTAAGAATCTACGGATTTTAAGCAGAAACTGACCAAAAGTCGCGAAAACTATGATTTTCACCACATTTAACCACTTGTAGCTCCTGGGTATGTTAATCGATTTTTATGAAATTTTCAGCATGTGTATAACTAACATAGATCTGCAAAACATTTATTTTAAATTTTCTTTAAGGGACCAAATAAAAGTTTTAAAAAATGCTTTTCTTATTTTTGCATGCAACCGTGTAAATTGTAATGTTCGGAAAATCTTTTTTGCAGATCACTTAGTAAACCAATGCTTCTAAATGCTTTCGTGGTTCACTGTATTTCAATCTTCCGGTGAACTTGTCGACTAGGGTCCTCATCTCAGATTTCAATCACATTGAAATATGTTATCATGGTTATTCTTAACACATTGCCGACAAGTAATTATTACATAATTTTGAAAAATCTATGGTACATGGCTTAACACTTTTTAATGGAACCTTGAATAGCAACGGTAATATTCATTGTGAACTAACAATTCACCCTTAATAACGTCATTTAATAGTTTCATTTAAGATTGCAATGTGAAAGAAAATTTCTATGCTTTCTTTTGGTAAAGCAAAATTATTGAAAATCCTTTTGATACATTACCGACCGGTGATTATTGCATAATTTTCAAAAATCTATGATACATGGCTAAACACTTTTTAATGGAACCTTCAATAGCAACAGTCATTTTCATTGTAAACTAACAAGCCACCTCAAAAACGTCATCTAATAGTTTCAGTTAAGATTTCAATGTAAAAGAAAATTTCTGTGCTTTCTTTTGCTACAGCACAATTATTAAAAATCCTATTAACTTTCCGTATACTGTACCGGAGTCTATTTTGACCGGGAACATTCAAATTGTCATTAAGATACTGAATTTGTGGCAATTAAACTATCTGAGAGTTGTTTCATTGAGGATATCGGAAAGACTGATGTGTCCACACGAAATATTATGAAAAGTAAATCTTTTTAAATTATTAATTAGAGCTGTGAACGGTTCTAAGCATTGCCAATTATAAGCCTACAAAAATCGTCCGTTGTCCGAGGGTTAATAGGCTTCCGATAGATAAAGTGTTAACAATATTTTCTCTTTGAAGTTTTTGTCGGTCGGCTTTAGTTTGCGAGATAATTGCAAAAAACTTTTGAAGATTACTGAAATCGGATTTACAAACAAAAGCCGACCGACCAAAGCTTTAAAGGGAAATGTTGTTCAGAACGATGACCTTGACAACATATATCAAGTCAATGAAATCTTCGGGGATGACCCAATCGACAAGTTCGACCAATCTTTAGTGTATAATCGTCAAGGTAGAGAAACTTACATAAAAATCTGCAATCTATCGACTAATTTTCAATTCATTTTTTTGCATTAGCGGCACATTTTAACGTAATACGATGAATTGTTATGCGAAACAAAAATTGCATTAACTGCAAGATACAGGAGCAACATAGATATTTATTTCTTTTTATAAAGGTAGATAATTTTTCAAAAATATTTGGTTAGAACGAAAGTTCATAGCGTTTTCGAATTAAGAATCAAAGATAAAATTAAGGTATTTATTCATATGTTTATTCAATAACACGAGAAATTACCTCAAATATGGCAAAAAGTAATAGAACAGAATGGATAATATGTCATTGAATGAATCTATGAATAAATATCTGAATATTAGCTTTCAATTTTAATTTACAAACGCTACGAACTTTCTAGTTCCAACCCAATACTTAGGAGAGCTTGACGTTTATCTACAGAAATGTGTTATACGAGGTGCGATCAAAAAGTAAGGTGACTTTTTATCTTTATCAAAAAATATTTATTTATTCATCAATATTTATGTTGTCCCCTTCAAAGTAATCCCCCTCAGATATAATACACTTGTGCCAGCGCTTTTTCCAATCCTCGAAGCACTTCTGATAAGCACTTTTTGGTATAGCTTTGAGCTCTTCCAGCGATGCAGTCTTTATTTCCTCGATCGTTGGAAATCTGCGTCCTTTCATGGGTCTCTTCAGTTTTGGAAACAGGAAAAAGTCGCAGAGGGCCAAATCCGGTGAATATGGTGGCTGAGGCATGATTGTGGTGTTGTTTCTGGCCAAAAAATTACTCGCAAGCAACGATGCGTGAGCAGGTGCATTATCGTGATGCAACTTCCATGAATTGTGTTTCCAAAATTCCGGGCGTTTTTTTTCGTATTGCTTCACGCAAACGGCGCATAACTTCAAGGTAATACTCCTTGTTAACCGAACGACGTTGTGATAAGAACTCCTGATGCGCTACGCCATGATAACCAAAGAAAACAGTGAGCAAAACCTTGACATTTGATCGAACTTGGCGTGCTTTTTTCGGTCTTGGCTCTTCTGGAGACTTCCATTGGGACGATTAGACTTTGGTTTCGACGTCATAACCATATACCCATGATTCGTCACCAGTTATGACCCTTTTCAGCAAATCAGGATCATCATTGATGTCGCTCAACAGCTACTGAGCGATGCTCGTGCGACGTTTCTTACGCGAAACACTTCTAACCTTTATGCTTCTCGCAAACAAACAAAAAAATGCTATATAGCTGAAACTGTGAACATATGTTCGGGACGAGTGTACCAGCATAAGAGAAAAAAAGAAAACGAAAATCGACTGTAGGTATCCCGCGAAATTCAAATGGTCACCTTACTTTTTGATCACGCCTCGTATACATAGCTCCTCCCGAGTGAAAATCTAGAAAGGGTGACGAATTAAAAAAATTTGATAACCCTAGTGGCAGACTAGGATCACACCTCGTACATATGTGTAATAACATCTGTAGGTCAAAAATAAATAAAAATCATACTAAATTCTGTCAAATTTGATACTCCAGTATTTTTTGAAAATTTTTATAAACCAGAAATCCATAAAGATCCGCAGTCTAACCATTACAATCCAGTGAACGTTGCATATTATTGTGTAAATATCTTCTTTCTGTACATACCAATTGATGTAAATGTTTATTGCCGAAAAAATGATCGATTTTTAGCATAAAATCTACGGAACCCGAGTGTTAACAATAGTAATAATGAAATTTGATAAATGTTAGGGCGAAGAGGAGGAGTTGAGGAAACCTTCGAAACGAATAACCTCGAAGAACTCTGTCACAGAAGACGGTAGTATCAGAACAAACGAAGCGAGGAAAGTCTACGCTACACGAGGTGCGTTTCTGTGTGTCCAGAAATTTTACGATAAAACTTTAAATTGTTCGTAATGGATAACAGTGGACACGTGGAAGTCGCACAATGAGAAGAAAGTCTGCCCGAAATGTAAAAAGGAAGCAGTGCCCACGATTCACGCTCGCGGAGACAAACTGACGACATCGCATATCGGAGCGTTGTGCCTCTTAGGGTAAGCTCAAGTCTAGTATATACAAATTTACTTGTCAATTATTAGCTGCACTATGTAATAATACATTTCTTAATTGTTTTAATTTATCGAGAGACGAAGATAGACTGCGGATTTTATGCATTTATGAAAAAATCAATACAAATCATTTGTAGACTGCGAATGTTTATGCAATTTGCAATTTTTGTAGACGAATTTCAAGACAGTTGAATAAAATAGAATCTTATTTTCAGTGGTAGCAGTCTTTGTGTAGATCTGAAATAAATAAAAGTTGTACTAAATCCCATCGAATTTTATATTCTACCATTTTTTGAAAATTTTCAGAAGCCATAAATGCATAAAGATTCGCACAGTGATTTCAAATAACTTCTCCCTTTACGGAAATGTTCTCCGTGGCTTGGTTAAGGAGTTATTAAGGAAAAACACGGACCAATCGGAGCGCGGGAACTGCGGACGGACTCCGCCTACGCCACAGGCCCCGCTGAGGCCCAATGTCAACGTCACGTAGTAGCTGTGCCTTGATTGGTCCGTGTTTTTCGTTGATAACTCGTTAACGAGACCACGGAGAACATTTTCGCAAAGGGAAAAGTTACTTTAAATAACCACAGGAATCACCCCAAAACACTCTGTACATGAAACTTAGAATAGTGTAAATGTTAAAACGATTTCAGAATGCCAATATATTCTTTTTAATTCATTTATATTATCAAAACAAGCTTCTATTTGGCTCTCATTTGTAACAATTAACACGGAACATGTTTATTTTGCATAAATATCCAGATCAGTGGTCTCCAGCTTCATTTACCAAAACTCAGTTAGTTTAAAAGGAATTTATTGTATCGAAAATGAATGAAAATCTTTGTCGAAGTCCCTTGGAATTGTTGTTTTGTGGAATAAATAGAAACATTGATCTCGCGTGTTCTAGAAATGTTTCAGTCTGCCTCTGAAACTTTTCGAGCCGAATGAAAAGTTGCGACGTTCTTGTACTCGTTTTACATGAGAATATTCTTCGGTGTATGTTTATTTGATAAAAATCACATGATTTATGATAGGTGCTGGCCGCTATGCTTCGTGCCGCTCATGATGAAGCGTGCGAAGAAAGTTCGAATGATCTGTCCGTTGTGCGGATACGTGTATGGCAGTTTCCAGTATAAAAATACTGGGCTATCGCCGTGCAAAACAGATTCGGAAGAATCGCAAGCGAAACTATCATCTCCGCCGATCAGTTTTCGACTGCAAACAGTGAACGAAGATTGAAAATTGATGTTGCAAAAATAACGAGAGAATACTCGCGAAAAATTCACGAGTGTTTTTTCCTAGTGAATCTTTAATAAAACCCAGCTATAACAATTTACCGTGTACGTCAATCAAATATGAATTGAAAGAAGATAGTCCGGTTGAAATGACATTTTATTCAGTGATTGTTATTGTAAAATTTATATTTTTCACGGCTGATAACTTTATTACTTCAATATATTATAGTTCAGTATTGAACATACTAATGTTTCAAAAAGAGGTAATAACCATCTAAAATGCGATATCCGATCTAATGATCCAAATGCAGTTTCCATTTCAATTGGAAACGTTAATAAATTTCCATAATAAATACACTTTGCAGAAATGAATGTGTTTTAACGTATCTAAATGTTTGCAACCATTTAAATAATTAATACCCAAATTTCTAGTCTGACATTCCTTTATTAATTTCCTTTTCATCATTGTTTGTTGGAATTAACATGAAGGAATCGTCAAAGCAGGACGCTGGATGATGTTAATTGAAATCCAAAGTAAAGGATTTGTCAGAAAATATAAAATGCAAAAATAACAATACCGAATATCGGATAATGTTCTTGAAAATTTTCATCAATGTTTTAATTTATACTTAAGAATTTCTCGTTGGATATATCTAATTTTCCGAAGTATCCTGGAGCGATTAAAACTTGCTTCGGTTTCTTGTGTGATTCTAGATGGTTTAAGGAAAGCTTAGAAGAGAAAAAGTTTCTCCGCGTTCGATTTAATCGTTCCACAGAGCGTTTTTCACTTCGAAGTTTTACGTTTTCGTAGCAAAGAGATGAATGCAGAAAGCAATATTCGTAATGAAGCCTCAGAGATGCATTTGCCAAGTCTATTTCAGGATTGCAATTAATTTTATCTTGATTCCAAGCTCTACGACTTACAAATATTCGTTTATCCCTCGAACAGCCAGAATAATTTATTCTTCACGGCGAAGATATTACTTTTTCCAAATAAGAAATGTACTGCTGGCGATCGATTAATTTCGTAAATAACGTCAAAGAGAACATCCTGTATTTCTCATTTGTAATAAAAATACGTTTATTTTTATTAAATCTGTGCAATTGCTTTCTTGTTATATTAGTTGTACGTTAATATCGGAAATTTCATTTATAACAATTCGAAAATAAGAACAAGTTGTAAATAATTTGGTGGTCTTACCCATTCATCGATTAAAATATTTAAATAACGTCAAAAAGAACACCTGTATTTTGTCATTTCTAATATAAATACATTTTTTATTTAATCGGTTTCTTTTTAGTTGCACGTTAATATCGGAAATTTCATTTCTAAGAATTCGAAAATAAGAACAAGTTGTAAATAATTTGGTGGTCTTACCCATTCATCGATTAAAATATTTAAATAATGTCAAAAAGAACATCTGTATTTCTCATTGCTAATGTAAATACAGTTTTTAGTAGATCTGTGCAACCGATTTCTCTTTATATTAGTTGTACGTTAATATTGCAAATTTCATTTATAATAATTCGAAAAAGGAACCAGTTGTAAATAATTTGGTGGTTTTAATCATTGATCGATTTTTCTCTCTCGCTAGAACTGAGAATTAATCAATTTAAAACAGATTGCCAGAATAAACTCAAGGGATTATCCCCAAATGAACTGATATATCCACTAAATAAAGTAAAAATACAATAAATAATTAAAAATGTTAGTTCTATTTTGTAACGTATAATAATGTTAATTATTTAACACTTAAAAGTATTTAATGCAGTTGCGACTCCCATCCCCACTCTTCTCTTTCGACGGAGAAGAAATTCGTCACCCATGATTTTATCATTTGCAGTGCACACGGTTTATAAGACAGTATAAAATTAAAAAAAAATCCATTATGATTGATTTATCTTTACTAAGATATTATTTCATTTAATTGGTCAGTGATGTTGTAAACTTTTTAAGTAAAATATCCACGGAGAAATCATTTCATCGACAAGTTTAACAAAATCGAAATTAACCTTTACCGATTTACACGGACTGCGTAATGAAGAAACTTATTCCGCTACTTTTCGCTTCGGTTTATTGATTTATGTGGTTTAATAAACTTGAGGTGGCGCACCAGCTGCTTCCAGATGCTGTGCAATAACTATGAATATAAATATACAATGTCTCAAAGAGACAAACGAAAATGAAAAACTATATAACAGATATAAAAGTTATAACAGATATAACTTGATAAACTTGTGCTTCGAAAAAATTTCTTATGTCTTCTCACAAACTTGGCCAATCAGAGTTTTTAAATTTCATTCTAACCACGTGTAGAACCGAACTAGGGAACAATCTAATTCATAACTTTATTTTAACTATTTAAAAATGTGAAACTACTTCGTGTATGCGAAACTGTTAGTCTTCAGCGTTCCATTTGAGAAATGGAATTACCTTCATTTCTAAAAATATAATGCAAAAATTATTTTATAAAAAAATTTTCCTCTTTCATTTTTTCCGAATCACAATCATTTTCGAGAAGAACCTGTACGAACACACCTAGGAGTATCAGCGGAGGAAACTATTATAAAATTGATTATAAAATACAGTGGGTGTAGAAAGTATTCGTACACCTTTTAAAATAGAATAACTTTTTTATAATTATACCAAACGATCTGATTTTTTATAATTAATTAGAAGCATTGGTTTACGAAATTCCAAACAATCAAATTTTGCAAAGACTTTAACAGCTAATATCTCAATAACTATTTGTTTGCGTCATATGGCTGCTTTCAAATTTGTTCTCTTCTCGATGACTAGAAGGCGTTGATGTAAACAAACATTTTAACAACAATTTTCTTCGTTATAAACAATTTTGCGGCTAGTTTCGCTTAGAAATGTCCACCGATCCAGAGGTGTAGATTCACCCGTAGGACGGATGACCATTACTTTTTATACACCCTGTACAATGTTTTTACGTTTCCATTTATATTACAAGTGAACTGCGATACGCGTTCTGGACTATAATTTGTAGATCACTGCCAAGGCTCTAGGTACACAGTTAAGGTTTAACTCGATTCTAAATGGTTGCATATAATCTGTCTGGTACACACTTAATGGAGCCTACTCGCGTCCTGGTTATGGCGAGGCAGTATGAATAAGCTACCAAGTAATACAGTTGCTATTACTTTAGCGGGATCTACCTCGCGTGGAAAAGGAATTAGGGAAATGGTATTACCAGGCAAACATCTAACGAAAGCGAGCGTTAACTTTTGTACAGCGTGTTCATAAAGCACCGCGCGAAAGGCTCAGAATTAACGCCGTTCTTAGGAAAAAACGTTTTTCCCTTTAGAAAGCTGCCTTGGAAAACGCGTGTTTATATCGCAATCTTAATTCGCGCTGTTCTACATTTCGTCGGTCCATTAGATTGCGTTTACTCGCAAAACTAAGATTCCAAGTAAATACTGTTAGACAGAAATGAAATGCGAAATGAAAATTTTCTACGTGAACTGTCACGAACAGGAATGAAATTTATTTTCTTTTTTAATAGGTTTAACAACTCGGAAATAATATAACAGTGTTTTTCAATTCTTCTAATGTTTTTACTGTTTTAAATTACTCATTTTTGTCATAAACAAATTTATTTATCACGCTAGAATGTAAACTTGATCAGCACTTATCAGTGTGTATACTTGTTGCAAAATGAAATATATGAATTAATAGAAATAAGCAAATTTTGATTGTAAATACCGGTCAAATTACATAAATTATTTTGTATTCTTATTGCAAAATAATATATGCGTATTAATAGGAACAAGTAAATTCATTGTAAAAACCAGTCAGGTTATATAAATTATTTTGTATCGTTATTGCAAAATAATATGTATAAATTAATAGGAACAAGTAAATTGATTGTAAAAACCAGTCAAATTATAGAAATTATTATTTATCCTTGTTGCAAAATAATATATATGAATTAATAGGGACAAGTAAATTTTGATTGTAAATACCGGTCAGATTATATAAATTATTTGTTATCCTTGTTGCAAAATAATATACATGAATTAATAGGAACAAGTAAATTGATTGCAAATACCATTCAAATTATATAAATTATTTTTTATCACGTTGTTATTATATATTTTCATCCCTATCAACAGCTAGTTAAATAACACTTCCTTTTTGTCTGCTTAATAAACTGTTTTCTTCAATATACCGAGAAATTCGAGACCGATATTTCATACTATTTATAACATTATTCGACTAAACTTCACCTCTTGTTTCTCGATTTTAGTTCACTCGCAATACGGATTTGCAGATGGCTACTTCATGAAACTGATAAGAGCAATTCAATGACCTACAAATTCAAAATTTGTTCGAAAGTGGATGTTGTCAAAGATCGTCCTCCATCAGGTAATTCCTCTTCATTTAGTTATTTAGTCGCACATTTAGTTTATTTCCAGATAAAAATAATACTTCAACCTTATAAAAGATTTTACATTATCAAAAGAGTGTTTCAAAAATGAGTTCCTCGTAAGGAGCGGTTCCTGAGGTGATGTGAAACGAGATTTTAGTTATTTTAGAGTTATTAACGAAAAACATTTTACCGGCTCGGCGGCAGGTTTAATTGGCGACGCCTACCATTTATTTTCAAAGTTGTACACATACTTTAAAATAATTAAGATTATTTATTATTTACTATTTAAAATACCATTTTCCCCAGTTCTGAATGTCAGGTACGCGTGGCGTTTATGAGTTTCCATTGTCATATACGTCCCATGTGATTGCCATAAACTATAGTCTCACAGAGGTCCCTCTCGTGTTCTGTTTTTTGTCTGACTACCCCATCGTTTGACATGCATAAGAAAAAACTTGCGTAATGTCTGTGTTGTTCTACAGACGTGTCAATTCGTAGTTCATGGTTGTTATTTACCACCAGCTGTGCAATTCATACACCTCGATACAGCTACTGCATTTACGGCTGCATTTACTTTCTTTTCTTGTTTACTACTTTACCGCGGCGCAACGCCAACGCTACGCTGAATGAAACGTGCCGTCGAACCGGACTTCGTTCATGTTTTTCGTTAATAACTCCTTAACAATGCCGTGGCGAACCTTTTTGCAAATGAAAAAAAATTCAAATCACATTTTTGGGACATTCTGTGTACAGGGTGGGTCACCACGTATTACCATTTCGGTTTACATGCTTATTATTAGTTTATTATTATATTATTAGTGTTATCAGTATTTCTGTAGGTTGACGCGTCAAGGACTTGTGAAGTTCAACATTGATTTTTTAAATGAAACCGTATATTTTGTTTGTACACTGCGAAATCAGTTTAGGAGTTATTTTAATTTAAATGTTACAAAGAAAACCTCGAATAAAGAATGAAGTTGACGCAGAAACTTTGACCATATTGCTCGATATGGAAGGATGTATTCTTGTCAGCAATATTTTTATATTAACCCTTTCCACTCGGAGCTATTTTAACTGGAAAATTAAACAGTTCTCCTGACCTAGAATAATTGCATCGTATATTGACTTTTCTTCTGTCTATGAATATAAAATTCATATAATAGCTGATACAGTACTTAAATGTTTAGTAATTGATTAGATACCAACATATTCAATAATGTAGACAATGGTACGTTTTATACATTTTGAATAATGGTACATTTTATACATATTGAATAATGGTACAGCAATTTTATACATTTTGAATAATGGTACAGCAATTTTATATATTTTGAATAATGGTACAGCAATTTTATACATTTTGAATAATGGTACAGAAATTTACAGAAGTTTCTTAGCACTCGAGTGCTAAGGGTTAAAATAACACCTAAACTAATCATTTTTCGACACACTTCAATACTTTTGTATGGAGAATAAATAACTTCATCGATTGGTGCATAGAAAAATATACGGTTCCATTTAAGACATTAAAGTTGACCTTCATATCACATACATCCAAACATATTCTTACTGTGTACAATAATAATGACGAAAATCAAAATGGTAATATCTAGTGCCCCACCCTGTAAATAATCATGAGAATTGTATGGTTCTTATAGTTACAAAAATGCATAATAAAATTGTTACTAACGATTAATTGAAATAAAAATAACACTACTATAACAGAAAAGCAGTATAACACGCAAAATGATTTCATAAGTTCGTAACTTTTCTCATATTCGTCATTTTACAGTCTCGTTACAGTCTGCGAAAGTGATTCCACTTGCGAATGGTACATTACAGTGCTAAAAATTTAAATAAAATAGTCGGCAAAAGTATTCCGTCCGAAAATTCTGTTAATAAAACTCGTAACGCAGTATAGCGTTCACCTGTGTATAGAGCATAACGAAGTGTACCAGGGATATTCTGTTCTCATCAGAGAATCACTTTGAGGGGATCGAACCTAAAAGTGTTCGCTGTTTCTGTTTTTTTTTTTCTATAATATTATAACACCATCGAGTGAAGTAAAATTTTAAGTGCATAGATTATTCAGCTTTCATGCTGTTATCGCGTTATTACAAAGTGTTAACAAAGCGTGATTTTTAACGAAATATTACTTTGTTATATTCTATGTAAAGTTAGAAATGGTGAACATATACAACAAATTTGTATAATTTTTGTAAATATTTCGTCTTCCACAAACATTCATATTATATTACAAGTTCATAGTATATTTCAAGTTCACGATGTAGATTTTATTCGCATTTCTAAATGTACGAAAGCTGTGTTCCCTACTAAAAGAACAACGAACTTGTTTTATAAAAATTAGTTTCTCTTGTAAATTATCGATTATAATATTATTAAGTCATTTAAGTGTTACTGATTATAATAATCTTAACGTTATTTAATTTGAGAGTCTGTTACAGATTACCTAATAGCACAGAAATAATTTAGAAGTAGTATGTAATAAATTAATTCTGTTTAGCAAGTCACAAAATTTACTTCTGAGAATTCAGATTGCAGATAATTACACTGTCCAACAACAAATTTGTTTCGCTATAACTGTTGGGCGTCCCTCATAGAGTTTTTTGCGCTGATTCCGAATCTGGCTTTAATTTTTCTCCTGCGCGTACAGTTTTACAGAAACATGGCCTTGAAAAAACCACATTTTTTAACTTTAAACAAATATTGTGACGTTATTATAAAAGATATTGAATTGTTCTTTGCAGCAAAAGATTCTGTAGACATCCCTGAGTAGAAATGATATCCAACATTAATACCTTATGAATTTTTAAACATGTTTAACCTCTCAACTGCGGAATTTAGTTTTAATAATCCCCCACAGAGTGTGGGATTAAAATCAAGCAAAATGTCAAGTATACGCGTCGAACGCAGGGCAAATGGTCTAATTATAAATTTTACGAAAAACGAGGAAGGATTACATTTATATTTGATAAAAAATTAACAATTCATTCATGAAAAGGTTATTGTTATTGCACCGCGATAGAGATTTGGATTGCTGTGTATTCACGTCGAACGCAGTTAACTGGTTAAACAATCATAATGTATTAATATTGGGTATCACTATATTCGGGAAAGTCTACAGAATCTTTTGCCGTAAAGAACAATTCAATATCTTATATAATAACATCACAATATTTGTTTAAAGTTGAAAAATAGGTTTCTTTTCAAAGTCATGTTTCTCAAAAACTGTGCGCGTAGGAGAAAAAGTTAAAGACAGATTCGGAATCAGCGCAAAAAACTCTATAAGGGACGCCCAACAGTTATCGCGAAACATAAAAAAAGTTTGAAATTTGTTGGACAGTGTTGTTGCATGATCTTGCATTCGTTCTCTCGCGGACAATTTAAATTCATTGCGATTAATCAAATTCGTTGGTAATTTAATAAAACTCATTGCGATTAATCAAGTTCCATAATAATTTAATAAAATGTCATGGCAACAGGGAAAATTCAATTTCGTACACGCCAAATTCGTGTTAACTGTGTGAAATAATTTCTCTTCTCTAGATCGAAATTATTAAGTTACAGCAAAGAATAGAACGAGGAGATCTGCATTTGAGATTATCCAGCATAAACTACAAATGCTGCATGGTGGTAGTAGTGTTATCCGTAGGAAACGGAGGTAAGTCGTGTCCGTGATCCGTCCTTCCCTTCTCACCTAACCTAATCTCACTGACGGTAATGAGTCAACTCCAGTTTAATTAGGCGCTGAACAGGCGCCTGGATACACAGACTGTGTTTCAGTCTGGGATATCGTTTGCCATTTGCCTCTTTCGTATTATCTCTACGTGCCACTTATGATGGTGAATCATTCATTATTACAACAATGTTTTACACCAATTATTACAGCTATTACTAAATCGCTTATGCTGTTGTTAACAAAATGAAACTACGAATTTTCTTTACTCATAAATATTCGATTTAATCTATCGAGTTTGAAAATGGAAAATTAGTCAGTGGTATTTCAAGTAGGGATTTTCATTAAATATGGCAACTATCGATAGCATTTCACGTAGGCATTTTTATTAAATATGGCACCCACTTGTTAAATTTACACTCGACTTCAAACAAATTCACATTAATGTTAACTGAAAAAACTAAAGTAGAAAGAAAAGAACGAAATTTATTTAATATCTATTTACGATTTAATCGAATATTAGTTTAACCGAATTTGGAATTGTAACATTATTTCAATTCTGCTTATACTTTACGTAGGAATTTTGATTAAGTATTGTTCCCACATGATACGTTTATACTTGACTGTAAACAAAATGGAAGTAATATTAACAACAGGAATTGGAGTAGGAAGAGAAGAACAGAAATTATTGATTGTAATTGTGATTGAGATTTAGTAGTACAATGGAGAATTGTAGTAGTTTTATAAACAATAATACCTTTTGACAATGTGAGGGGATTTTCTCGTGTACTCGCGCAAACTATCCACTTACCTGCAAACAAAACAGAAAAACCCGTTAGAGAAATACGAATAATTAAACAAAACAATTACACGTTTATATTTCGATTTTATATTTCGGTACTGTAATTCTTACAAATTACAGTAAAGCCTTTCTCAGGGAAAGCTGGGTGTAATGAATACAATTTGCAGTGTCGATTTTAAGGAATAGAGGATATATGAAAATGTATTTCTTCTTTTGATAATTGCAATAAGTAACGTAACAATATTATTAGAGTTTGCTTAATGTTCTTACAGTTTTGAATTCATTCATTTTTGACATAAATACATAAAATCTACAGTTATATTTCGGACGTAACGTTAACCACCGAAATATTTTTACGAATTGTTCGTAACATGTATCATCCATTGAAAATCAATATTACAGTAAAGCCTCGATCTAAGTAAAACTGCCGAATCCGTGCCGTTTCTTAAATGGAGTGGTTCTACTATTTCTTGCAAAACTACTCCAAAATGTATATTTTCTTTTAATAATTGCAATAAGTAACGTAACAATATTCTTAGACTTTGTTTAATGCCTCTACAGTTTTGAATTCATTCGTTTTGTTATAAATACATAAAATCCACAGTTAGATTTCGGACGTAATGTTAACCACCGAAATATTTTTACAGATTGTTCGTGACATGTATCGTACATTGAAAATCAATACATATACAGTCAAGCCTTTCGATCTAAGTAAAACTGCCGGGTCCGTGCCGTTTCTTAAATCAAGTAGTTTTAGTGATTTTTGACAAAACTACTCCAAAATGTATTTCTTCGTTTAATAATTGCAATAAGTAACGCGACAATATTCTTAGAGTTTGTTTAATGTCCATACAGTTTTAAATTAATTCATTCTTGACATAAATACATCAAATATACAGTTATATTTCGGACGTAACGTTAACCACCGAAATATTTTTACAGATTGTTCGTAACATGTATCGTCCATTGAAAATCAATATTACAGTAAAGCCTCGATCTAAGTAAAACTGCCGAATCCGTGCTGTTTTTTAGATAGAGTGGTTCTACTATTTCTTGACGAAACTACTACAAAATGTATATTTTCTTTTAATAATTGCAATAAGTAACGTAACAATATTCTTAGACTTTGTTTAATGCCCCTACAGTTCTGAATTAATTCCATTTGTTATAAATACATAAAATCCACAGTTAGATTGCGGACGGAATGTTAACCACCGAAATATTTTTACAACTTGTTCGTGACATGTATCGTCCATTGAAAATTAATATTCTGTCAAGCCTCGATCTAAATAAAACTCTCGAATCCGTGCCGTTTCTTAGATGGAGTGGTTCTACTATTTCTTGACAAAACTACTACAAAATGTATATTTTCTTTTAATAATTGCAATAAGTAGCGTAACAATATTCTTAGACTTTGGTTAATGCCCCTACAGTTTTGAATTCATTCCTTTTGTCATAAATACATAAAATCCACAGTTAGATTGCGGGCGTAATGTTAACCACCGAAATATTTTTGCAACTTGTTCGTGACATGTATCGTCCATTGAAAATTAATATGCAGTTAAGTCTTTCGATCTAACAATAAGTAAAACTGCCGGGTCCGTCGAGTTTCTTAAATCGAGTAGTTTTAGTGTTTCTTGACAAAACTACTACAAAATGTATACTTTCTTTCAATAATTGTAATAAGTAACGTAACAATATTCTTAGAATTCGTTTAATGTCCCCACAGTTTCTTATTTCATCCATTTTTATCACAAATTCCTTATATTCGAATTTATTGACGAAGGTCGACGCATTATCGTAGTAACACAGTATTCTGCTAAAAATCCTCTGGATTCCGGACTAGCGTAACTATCAAACTTCGGAAGAGACAAATATCTAAGCTCTGCGGATCGTCAGGAAGCAATGTCAGTTGCGAACAAAGGTGTCGATAGCGGACTAGAAGCGCGAAGTTATTCAACCGGAGCTCGATAGTCCGCAACTACGAAACCTATTAGACCGAATGGCGTGACTTCTCCATGGGTACAGGTTCACGCGGTCGTTCTAAAGTTTGCGTGACGAGCCAGCATAGTTATCAATACTAAACGAGAAAGGCCGTCGCATTATGAACTTATCGCGTAGACAGTTGCGAACAACTTAACCATTAAAGTTATGAAGCAGCGCTCCTTTGCTCCTCTCTGTCTAACAATCTCTCTGTTTCTCTCTCTCTTTCTATCCCAAAAGTAATAATTGTCGTCTCATTTTTCAATGGCGCAAGAATAAAAAATCTTAGCTACTTATACAGTAAGAATCTTATTAAAGTTATTTAATATATAAATTAATTATATTGTGAAAATTCAAGTCTATTTTCGAAAACTGCTCGAGTCAGATTTTCCGGAAAAATATGCTCTCCGCGAGAATTGAATTGTGAAAACATTACAAAATTTTTTTCGCGAATGAATTTTCTAGCATTTTAAAGATCGAAGCCATCTCTTCGCAAGCTTGAAAATTGATGCCAGAAACGTTTAATGTAACAAAAATGAGAACACGTTCGATTAACTTATACTACTTTAAAGTTCGCGACACACCTCTCGTTTGAAGCTCGATAAAACGGCTAAAAAAAATCGTACATCAGTTTCCAAGGTGTGGTTGTAAAGAGGAAACGTCAAGCTTTACATCTGCGATGGTTTCACTCACTGAAAAATATTTTCGACATTTCCACAGACGTTTGAATGTATAGATATACATTATTCGAGTTAAAACGTGTCTTCAGTTTCTCGTCGGCTGAATCGTGAAAAAAACATCTTAAAATAAAATGAACGACGGATTATGAATCTGGAGGTGTCTATCTTTAAAGTGAGTTCAAATTTATTGTCGTACGATCGTTTTTTACGAGATTATCACAGTTTTGATATAGACAATTTTTCGAGAATCGAGTATTCGGTGATGTAAATTTAAACGTGCACTGCTGTATAGCTGACCGTTGTGGCGACAGAAGAAATTTGCTGTCGTTTGCAGTTCTATTTTTACGTGGTGGATCATTTTCGAAATCTTGGTTATCTTGAAAACGGAGCGGCACGGAACAGAACGGAACAGAACGGAACAGAACAGAAACGGATACACAAGGGACGGACGCAGAAAATGGCAAAAGGTAGCGGCAGGGAATGGGAAAAGTGGACCGTAACTCGGTTCATGGGTCACAAATACAGCGGACGCTTTTACCGCGCGCGCGTAATTCGGGAAATTGAAGCCGGCAACGCGGGTAAACTGCTTCCTCGTTACTTCTTTCTTTCTTGGCTGGCGACCCTCATTCTTGCCCTACGATTTCCCTTTAGCCCCGTCTTCCCTCCATCGAGCCACCGCCGTTTTTTTAAATTAATACAATATAAATGCAAATTGAACAGTGTGGATAGCCGGCGATCAACGATAAACGCGGCGGAAGTTTCTCTTGGATAGACATCGGTCTGATATTTTCGCAAACGTTAATGACCAATTTTTCACGACGCCGTTGTTTTCATTGTTCGGCCAAGCAATCTCTGCGATGATCGTTTTGAACGCTAAAATTCCGAGGGTTAATTAATTAATCAGTTTATTTTTAGCAGCTTTAAATAATAGCTCGAGGAAAAAGTTTCTTCGTATTCTCTTCATAGATGGTGTTATCGTGTCATAAATCTATTAATATTAATCGGATCTGAGTGCGTCTGACAGAGTAGGGCCCGAATCAACTTATAATTAAAAATGACTAATAGTCTGATTGATTGTTAGTCATAGCAAAATAGACATTAGTTAAAACTTTTTGATTTATCAGTCACAACTACATGGCATTTAATCGCACAATAGTGACTGATAACTAAAGATTGACGACTGATCATTTAAACTAACTAATGATTAATCATAACTAATAAGCAATACCTAACGATTACTTAGAGCTGTGACTATCTAGTGCCATGTGGTTATGACTGACTAATCAAAAAGTTTAACTAATTACTATTTTGCTATGACTAACAATCAATCAGACTATTAGTCATTTTTAATTATTAGTTGATTTGTGCCCTACTCTGGCGTCTGAAAGGTGATATAAGGTGAAGTGGGGTTAGTTCGTAAACGGGGAAAGTGCATATACTGGTTATCTTTATTATAATATGAGCGAAATTCCTCTAGCTTGTATTTATTAATGTATTATAACTTAATATGAACTATTCGATATAGATGTCGCCCAAAAATAAAAAAGATTTCCTAATTTAATGCAATAAAATGCAACAAAGCAGTTTATAGCAGGATTGTTAATAATTCTGATCTTGCCCCGTTGCACATGAAATAAGGTTTGAATGAATTTTTAACTCTAATGGCGCACTTTCCCCAGTTTCGGGGGAAGTACAGAGTAGTTGATACTTTGTAAATACAATATCCTATCAAAATTATAATTTTCAAGCAAAATTAGAATCCTGCGTAATATTAATTCATCGGTAATAACTGTGGCAAGCGTTTGATACCAACAGCGTTAAGTAATTACATACCAGACCGAAAATACATCAGTTTGAAATCCAACTTCACAAAAACCAGTCTGCACTTACTCCACTTCACCTTATCGTAGAGTAATTACAAACAAGAAATTGTGATATTTGTTCATTCAGTCAAAAGTTATTACGTCTTGAAACTTGAAACTGAGTGAAAACAAAGAAGAAACTCGATACATTTTGTAATTTTATTACAAAAAGGAAAGAATGCGAAACGTATTTTTGTCTAAAGTAACATTTTTAGGTCATTCATGTTTCTTTCCTTTTTTAAAAAAATTAGAACGTTGGCTTTCGTTGTTCTTTACATGTAGGTATATTATTAGTTGAGGTATACACGCTGAAGTACTGAAGTTAAAGTGAAAATTGTATGAGTTGTATTTTCATGGACAAGGTTAGTTAGAAAGAAGTGAAGTGGCAAAGAGGTGAAGTAGCTTTTTCATCAGTACGAACACGGCCATGGTGTGCACCAACTTAAAAATATCTTGCTAGTTAGAAAAATGGTGGGATCTCGAAACTTCAATTTGATTTTTTATCCGTTTTTGGTATAGTAAAAAGTTAGTAAATATCCGAATTTATTGTAGATTGCAAGACCTCGTTGTACGGTCACGTATCGTGTTGATTTAAAACGATTTTCCAGAAGAATCTCTGTCGAGGGCCATTTCGCAACTGCGATACGTCAATTTTTGTGAAACTTCGTTAAAAAATGGTCCTCACAAAATATTTTACCTATATTTTTTTACCCGCCGTCATCCGTGTTGAAAGGGTGAGTATTTCAGTCCTCGAAGTTGGGGATGGGAAACCAATTTGTTCGAATATTTCGCAAACTGTTCGATGTAGAAAAAATGTTTCGAACGAAAGTTGTTTGAAATTCGAAGGAAACTAATTCCTTGTTAAATAAAGGGAACAATATTAGGCACTACGATGTACAATAATGGAATGCATCATAAAGGAAATAATCTTTTATTTGTCGTCGATCTTCGGAAATTTATATCTGCCAGTGTAGTCGACAGCTTTGTTTATTCATTGATACATTAAATCTAAAGTTTTCAGATTGTAAGTTCTATCCCGAACCAGGGGACAATGAACGCATTAAACAACAATTGTTTTGTGAAAATCAGTGCACTGTATACACAAAAAAAACAAAGGTGATTTAAAAAGTACTTACAACAAGATATAATAATACAATTTACGCGTCTTTTGGCCAAGAAAATTCATAATTACAATTCGACTGCGGATTTGATGCATTTATTACAAAAATGGGTATTTGTAATTTAAAGTAGCGGGCATTTTTAAAATATTTAAGGACATCAATGTATTAGTTTCAGCTTAATAGAATGTGTCCTGCAATCAATCCAAACATTTTTTATTTCGCATAAAGAGATCCGCAGTTTAGTTATAATCCTCCATAATTTATATTGGGTTGGAACGAAAGTTCGTAGCGTTTTTAAATTAGAACTGAAAGATAAAATTAGGATATTTATACATAGATTTGTTCAATAACGTATGATTAACTATCACAAATACTACTACCGCTAAATACAGTTGAAATTATATCGTCTTTGGTGTCATTTTAATCAGAAAAATACCAGAAATAAGTTGGTGAAAGTCACATAAAAAAGTAATGAAAAATAAAGAAGTTTTGTAATTGAATTAGTAGCGGTTTACACCGATATACCCGAGCCGAGATCAAGCATCGCCGCTCTGCGGCGCACAGTGGGGAAAACTGACTTTTCTCGATTCAAAAAGAAATAACTTTCGATAGAAATGAGATAGAGCGATGAGATTTTTTTTAAATGAAAGCTGAATCTTTGCAGAATATGGGAAAAATAGGGAGATTA
>CM052191.1:2788089-2833984 GCA_028455805.1 Lasioglossum figueresi
GAGAAACCACCCTTTCAAATTTCCAACATCGACGTTTTTTTCGATCCAGAAAGCAAAATATCTTCGACCGACATGAGTTGCCGCCAGTGGTGCTCTTCCGCTAGAGCGGTCGTTTAATTAATTTTGCGATGCAGTCGCTTTAAGCGCCCAATTATGTCTGCTTATTTAAATGTTATATTTATTATTGTTATTTATTATTTATTACTATATTCCCACTCTATTAATATATTTATTCTTTATTTATTATTTTATAGTAAAAATAGGAATTTACAAGATAGAAAACATACCTAAAACTTCTTTCTTCTTGACTGACGTTTTCGAGATGTTTCCGCTTCTGTTATTAAACTCCAACAATAGTCTGCAAGCATGGATGTACTATCTTTTCCCAAGTATCTTGTTTCCATAACCAAAATGTCTCGATAGAACCTTTCACCGTGTTCATCGCTTACATAGCATTTACCTAACCAAACCTAACCTAACCCTTGAAGATGATCCGAATGAAGATCGAAACGTCGGAATTAGTTTAAGTACATTGCAAAATTGCTTTGTAAATTAAGTAACAAATGATCGAACCCTTGCGCCGAAAGCATCAACAATTTCGTTAACAACAAATACGATCGATAGAAAGCTATATTTAATAATGTAAAGAATCCTTTGAAGAATGGTACAGAAATTTATAGTGCCGAGGGTTAAATCTGTTGTATTTCCGTAATGTTGAAATTCATAATTCATTGTACAGTATTTTAAGCCCCCGTCATCGAAAATCGAGTTCTAGAAATATTCAGCAGAATTGTGGCTGCAGCGATCGCGTCAGACGAGGCATTTATTCATTCCTCTGTTTCTGCAAATATAACTTCTAGCCTTTCCGCGCTGTTTGCCATTTGGGACGCGTCTCCCGATCATTCTTTTCCAATGGGACCGCGAACCATCGAAGTTTAGCCAGCCGTAATTCCAGCTGGCAATTACGGATACTCGCTCGTTGTTGTAAATGTAGGGTCGTGAGCTGGTTGCTAATGCACCAAATGACCTAGGCGCTTTCCCAACGAAATTCCGGAGCGATCTTCTTCGTTTTAAAACTCGTTTCCGCGCTTCAAAAACTGGAAGAACGACCGTCGCCGCTTTTAGTTCGTCTCGTCAACGCGGCGTTAAACTGCCATATAAATCTAGGTCTGACCAAAGAAATCTATCGGGGTCGTAGGTTGAACAACCCCTTTACCTATCGCAGAAAAATGTGACTCTTCTCTCGTGTAACAACAAGCATTTCTTATCGAAATAAATATCGTTCCTCGACTCGCTGGACCCATCGAAATGACACAATGATTATAATTTATGATTACTCAAATTGTAAAGAGACTTTCTACAGGGTGATTCTAGTAAGTAACTTTTTGTCCTTTGCGAAAATGTTTTCCGCGGTGTCGTTAAGGAGTAATTAACGAAAAACGCGGACCAATTAACGAGTTCCGTCTGCGTGGCGTCGGCATTGGTCGAGCCAGACTCCGCCCACTGTAATCGCACTTTGATTGGTTTGGTCCGTGTGTTTCGCTAATAACTCATTAACGAAGCTACGGAAAACATTTTCCCAAGGACAAAGGTACTTCAAATAACCTCAGGAACCCAGTTCAAGGAAGCACAACAGTTTTGGGAAACCCTGTATGTTCGTGTCTCGATTCGCGACTCAAATGTATGAAAAGTTGAGACCTTTTACTTTCATTTAATCGTAGTCTGAATCCGCAAAATGTTGCAAATCGGGTCGAAATTAATGTTTAAAGAAAATATATTTTTTTGAATATCGTGGAAACTATGACAGCTGGAGCAATAGTTTACAGGGCAAACGTGTGTAAGTTTTTACAAAGAATAAATCTGTGAAAACAGATTTCAGGTATCACTATTTGTTATTGACATTTTCGCAAAGGGAAAAGTTACTCCAAACGGCCTCGGGAATTAACTCTTTCAAGGAAGTACAGTTCTGGGGTGTCCTGTATATGGAATTTATTCAACAAATCGAATTGTTTGATTTACGCTTACTGAAATTGTAAAGAGCATTTATGAGAAATTTATCTCTTTGGACATTCGTCCGCCATTTTCCCAACTTAATTTATCTACTGTCAAATTTACACAATTGTAAAATACCAATATAATACAAAGACGAATGTGTTCATAAATTCTTTCTTTGTAAGCTAAAATATGCGATAAATTAAAATATGAAAATGTTCACACTATTTATAAATAGTAAATTATTGTAAAGTAGACACTACTTTCAAGCGAATTCTGACGAGAGACAGGTGTGAGGGTTAACACTAAACCTACCGACCACTAAAAGCGATAACATAAAATGTTTTACGTTACAAAAACGACGAGGCTCTATTTATTTAGATTGTGTGCAATTTTGATTGGAATATCTGCTTGGATAAAGAAATTTATCGAATCAATTTCCATGTAAATAACTGCATAATTTCAATAACTGTGAAATGAAAAATAGAAAGCCGGTCATTTGACCGGCACCGGTAGGTTTAGTGTTAATAAATATTCATTAAACGGATATGAATTCAAACGCGATGGTATCCTGCGAGAAAAAAGGGTTTCACATTTAAGGAAGCATGGTGGATGAATAAAGTATTATAATTCCCAGCGTGTCTAGTTGGTTCCATTGTTCAGCCCCGGGGTCCCGCATCACTGGCGTCGCAAAACGGAGGGAATAGCAGCGATTTCCAACGCAATGTGGGCAAGGCAGAAATTTCTTCGGCTAACTATCGTAAATATGCGGTTAGTTTTCTCTTCTCCGCCGTTAATACCTTCCTTCCTCCGTCCACTGTCTCCTTCTTTCGCAATCGGTCCGCTATGCCGAGCCCTGTTGGGTACACGTGTACGCATGTACGCCGTGTACTTCGCAAATTAGCACCTTACACGAGCTTACAAATAAGCCATCTAACCACGTGTTTTTCACTGGTGTTACCATCTCTTCTTGTTCCGCGCCGATTCTCCGCTTCTCTTCTTCCCTCTTGCCACACACGACTCTTCGTTTTTCGAAATGTCTGGAGTCTAGTTCTTCTATCTCTGTCAAATGTCCTGTCTCGTATTTTTAATACGACACGTGTACATACAGTCCGCGACAAAAAGATGGCACACCCGTAAATATTGCTATTTCTGAAAACTGTGATGAAATTTGATACGTTTCTCTCCGTGTATGTACTTCGGTGGAGATTCAAGGTTACTTACACCGACGGAGTTAAGCGAAAGTTACAGATTCTAGTCTAAATGTAAACAACCGGGGTCACCGACGCGACAAAATGATGACACAGTCTTAATATTCTTTCTCTGCAGTTAACACTAGACCGTCGGACTGTTTGTATCGTGTACTATTTTACCGTGCATTAAATATCGTGCGTGTTTCTTATTATCTTCTATTGAAATTACACTATGGGCAGTGGAAAATCTTTATCCGATGCTGAAATAAATACGATTTTGACATTGCATAAAGAGAATTATTCAGATTCAAAAATTGCACGTATTATACATCGGAGCAGAAAGGTGGTGTATAATTCATTAAAAAAATACCAAAATATACGGTAGAAAAAAGAGTTCCAGTCGACCGAAAGCGGTAAGCGATCGCGGAAAACGTGCAATTTTAAAAGAAGCTTCGAATTCTTCGGGAACAGCGCGACAAATCGCTAAAGCAGCTGGCGTACATACAAATGTACGTAATGTGCAAAGGATAATAAAAGAATGTCCGCACTTAGTTCGAATGAAATTGAGAAAAAACCACCTTTAACCGTTCAGCATAAATCGGAGCGTCTGAAATTTGCACAAGAGGACATACATTGGAGAAAAAAATGGCGTCGTGTTATTTTTAGCGATGAGAAAAGGTTCGATCTAGATTGGCCGGATGGTTTCGCACACTATTTTCACGATCTGCGGAAAGAAGAAAGAATATTAAGCCGCAGACACATGGGTGGCGGAGGAGTAATAATTTGGGTCGGAATTGGTTATCGAGGGGTGACCGAAATAAAATTTATTAAGAAAACTATGAACAACAAAATTTATATAGATTCGATGGACGAACGATTAACTAAATTCGGACGGACAATTTCCGGGGAAAATTTGACATTTCAGCAGGATAATGCAAGCGTGCATACCGCAAAATCCGTTAAGCAGTACTTTGAGCAAAACAAAATTAGTGTCTTAAAGTGGCCAGCGAGATCGCCAGATCTCAACATAATTGAAAATTGTTGGGCACAACCGGCAAGACATGTTTACGAAGGCGGAAGACAATTCCAAAGCCTTGCAGATTTAAAAACGTGCATAGAACAAAAATGAACAAAAATACGGCCAAAATAGATTAAAAAACTCTTTAAGTAACTTCCGAAACGTATGTTGGCTTTTCTGGAAAATGAGGGAGGCCACGCAAAGTATTAAACGCAATGTTATATATTTTATGTACGTAAATTACGTTTTTTTTGTATATGTGCCATCATTTTGTCGTAACGATTTTTGTTATTTTCTTGTTTCCATAAACAAACGGACATTTTCTTTAATTTCATTGTTTGTAATGTAATTTATTTTGTAATAAAAATGTATAAGTACCGAGAAAGACTAGATTTATTATGTCCAAATGATGAAAACTTTCTGTCGCGGAATGTACTATTGACGCTCGTGATTAGATATGTTTAAGCAATTTGTAATTTTTTTAGACGATTTTCAAGAAAGACATTTCTGGTCAGATATTTCTGGTCTAATTTATTAATTAATAATTATTATTAATTTATTAATGAAAATCGTACGAACGAAGCTTTTCAAAGGCAAGTACTGTTTTCCTGTTTGTATCAGTTCCGGTATAATCATGGATTTTGATGAAATTGAAATATGTTATAAATAGACAGCGGATCTGTGTGCAAAATAAAAATTTTCTCCGTGAATTGCGACAATCTGGAGTGAAATAGAAATTTGTTTTCTTTCCTAATATATTTAATTGGTTGAAAATAGTACAACAGTATTTTTAAATTTTTTTAATGGTTTTAATGTTTTAAATTACACATACTCATTTTTGCCACGAATGCATAAAATCCGCTGTCTAGTTATAAATCTCGACATTCTGAACAACATTTATCTATACAAGTAATAGGCGAATTCTTTTAGTTTTTTTAGATATTTACAAAACTGTTAGTTCGATTATAGCGAATTCCGCCAAAAACGAATATTGGTTAGGCCTGGGTTAGGTTTGTGGCGGGGCGGATTTAGGGGGAAAGACTCCGTCCCTCCTCCGCCCTGAAGGGCAGAATTCGCTGTAGAGCGAGTGTCTGTAGTTTAAATTAAAAAATGAAAAGAATAACTGGATTTTTCCACATAACAGCAGAAATTTTTCCAGTTTCTATTAATAACAGTTCAGAATAATATGTAATAAAAAGTGCAGTTATATTTTTTATATTAAAAGAAAATATATTTTCGCGAATATCTAAAGAACTAAAAGAGACCGGCTATATGAATAGAACAAAGTTGTTTAGAATTATGACCTGGACAACATATATCAATTTCATCAAAATTCTTATGTAAACCTGACGTAGATGACCTGAAAATAATTCATTTGCTAACAATATTGTAATTTATTTGCAATAATATTCTATTTGCTAAGTGAACCAATCGGTTCAAAGTAATAATAAGTAAATAAAATGAATAAATTCTGTCCAATTTTATATTGTAGCATTTTTTGAAAATTTTTAGTAGCCATATTTGTGTAAAGGTCCGCAGTCATCACAGTTATCACAGAGCAGAATTGTGCTAATTGAATTACATTGTATTTCAATTATATAGAAATTCAATTAATTCAATTACTAATTATTTCAATCAGATGTGTAATTGTAATACAATATAAATTAAAATACAGCTCTCGAAATTGTAGTCCAGAACTTTGAAGAAGTGCGATATATTTTTGTTTTTCTTTCATACACTTCTTTGCTGTCTATGCGGCGTACTTTCTATCCGTCGTCCTCGTAATTCGTTATTAATGTAATTTAATTACAAAGAATTTTATAATTGTACTCCACTTGCAATTACGAAATATATTGTAATTTAATTGAATGAAGATCTGAATTATAAATTACAATATGACTGAATTACAATGTAATTATAATTCCTGGAGTAATTCAATTGTAATTCTACACAACTCTGTCACAGAGTCGCCAAATCGGGGGAAATTGATTTGAGTTATCCTCTGCCAGTGCCGGATTAGTCGCGTGACATTGTGACAGATGCACGACAGAGACGGAACGCGTCACGTGACCGGCTCGTAGTAGAACCGTGGGGGAATAGCGTCGTAGAAGGGGAAGGTAGAGAAGAGACACGAGTCTTAATCTAGCATGTGTCCAGCGTGTCCTAGTTTATATCACGTCTCCGTTTAATAACGGACCGTAATCGCACGTGTGGACTGCAGTAATCATACGCAAGATAACGATCTACATCCTCGAATCACCATTAACAGCTTCGATTTATCCCGATCGAACCCGTTCGATTCGTAATTAGCTTCTTCGGAGAGCTGGATCGATCGCACCTCGAGGAACGTGAAGACGCGTCGCCTATAGGTACATACATCAGAAGAGAAACGAGAGGACCGAGAAGAAAAATTTCTCTAATCTAAAGTACCCGACGCCGTGGCAAAAGACGCAACTTTATTTCCTGGCTGTGCGGCGCGGTGCGACGGCGTCTTCGTGTAATAAACTGTCGAAGAATGGGACGCGATCGCAACGGCATCTATATCGCCATGCATCTGTCGTTGACACTATCGTTCCGTTTTCCCCTCGTTCTCTTTCGGCTCGATGTTCCAGCAATCGGTCCCCTTGCTCTCTCCCCTATAACCTCGCCAAGCATCTTCCTTTCATACCGTTATGAACTATGATACGTCTCTAGTAAATCCCCGAGCGTCGAACCATCGGATATACGCGACCACTATCGATTGTTCCTCGATTCTCCGTTGATTGCTCGGTCGCCAAACCGGGCGAAAAATTTTTCAAACACGACCACTTCCTCCTCCTCCTCCTCCTCCTCCTCTTCCTCCACGTGCTTTCACACGCTCGGTACAATTTCTGCTTTATACACCCGGGTGCTTCAGACAAGCTTGCTTCCTCTTTCTTTCTACTTTATTCTTTTGTTGCAACAAATTTCAACGTCTACAGATTAGCAGAACTACTGGGATCATATCAGGCAGTAAGACACTTTCCTTTTGAATGTATTTTGTGCATGGAATTCAAACCATTTCTAAACTGACCATTAGTTTTCTTGACACTTTACCACCTATCACAAGCCTATTAACACGTTCAGGAAGAACTGCGTTTCCTAGACAGACGACACTCGCTCGTGACTGCAGACAGTCGCCACAGTACACTCACACATCGCTAGACGACCAATACGTACGCAAGGATTGCACGGGTCCGGGTTTCCACTCCAGATTTCTTAATAGTCAAAATCGTTAGATGAAAGATCAATCTAGGGGGCTATTCGCCTCAAAAGTCCTACTTTTACGTTTACAACGCGTAATTCTCAATATTCGGCAGCATGTCGCGGAGCCGCGAGAAGCAATGGACAGGCGACGGTGCTGCCGCCTATCGTAGCTGTCGATATGCTGCCGAATAATCAGAATTACGCGTCATAAACGTAAAAGTAGAACTTTTGAGGCAAATAGCCTCCTAGATTGACCTTTCATCTAGCGATTTTGACTATTAAGAAACCCCGTCTTTGCATTGTTAGGAAATCAGGAGTGGAATCCCGGACCCTTGCAATCCTCGCGTACGTATACGTGGTCTAGCGGTTGTCGAGTGCACTGTGGTGACTGTGTGCAGTCACGCGCGAGTGTCGTCTGTCTAGGAGACGCAGTCCCTAAATAAACCCACAAATTGCTGTCTAATTAAATTCTGGCACTCTTTGCAACTCGAGCAAAAAATTAACGTCAATCTTCTGGAGGAACATCGGCAGCCTTGAGAAATATTATTTTATCCCATAAGTTCGTGCCGACTTTTGTGTATACGTTTCACACTTCGATTTCTAACCTTTACGGCGATAAAGGACCAATGCACTTAAGCGTAGCTTAATTATGTTGCCGAATAATGAGAATTACGCGTCGTAAACGTAAAAGTAGAACTTTTGAAGCAAATAGCCTCCTAGATTGACCTTTTATCTAGCGATTTTGACTACTAAGAAACCCCGACTTTGCATTGTTAAGAAATCAGGAGTGGAATCCCGGACCCTTGCAATCCTCGCGTACGTATACGTGGTCTAGAGGTGTGTGAGTGCACTGTGGTGACTGTGTGCAGTCAGACGCGAGTGTCGTCTGTCTAGGAGACGCAGTCCCTAAATAAACCCCACAAATTGCTGTCTAATTAAATTTTGGCACTCTTTGCAACTCGAGCAAAACATGAACGTCAAACTTCTGGAGGAACATCGGCAGCCTTGAAAAATATTATTTTATCCCACAAGTTCGTGCCGACTTTTGTGTATACGTTTCACACTTCGATTTATAAACTTTACGGCGATAATGGACCAATGCACTTAAGGATGTTCTGGAGGTACAATGGGAGACAAAAGTACAAGAAATTCGAAATCCATCAATATATTGGCAATGAAAGCCATTCATGAGTATATTTTGCATTAGAAAAATAGATTAATTTAAAAAGCTTTCGTTTAATTAGTAAATTTCATGTTATATTTATGTTTTAATCAAATTGTCTTCATGTTATAAAAAATTGTAAGTGACTTTTGCGAATGATTCTATCCCCTGATTTCAACTTCAAGATAATAAATTTGTGATATTCAATGTATATAATTACGCAACAAAAAGTTAAAAATATATATTTAAATAAATTCAAAATACCTCGGAAAGCAATATTTATGGTTATTACTGAAAATAAACATGTAAAATTTGCATAAAATTATGTTCTGATAATAACAAAAAAACGTGCCAACACTGTACTGCACTGAACTCAGCTGTATTTTTATATTTGAGAGTTGGTAGTATTGTGTACGTTTGGACATTATCGTGATAATAACAAAAATTTTAAAAAATACAAAATGATAATAATAGTAATATTGAAATTCATTTAATTCTTTTTATTTTACTTCAAAAGAGTAAATTTTGTGTGTATGTAAAAGACTGTAGTCGCGTTTCCATGCTATTGAGATGACAACACGATAAATTTGACGTTTTGTAACAGTTTATAATTTTTTGCTCTGTAACTGTTTAGTGAATCCTAATAAAATTTGAACATAATTAATTACATAATTTTTATTATATATATAAAAAAAATGGAGACTCTAGTTGCGTTTTTTCAAGGTTTAAATAGGGTTTGAAGTGGAATTTTGTGAATTCTCAATAAGAAGACGTGTTAAAACGTGCAAACTTTAAGTTGCTATAAATATTAAACGGTGCAGTGAATCGAACCCAAACTTTGGTAATTGTATTAATTTAGTAAGAATTATATCTTGTCAAATTTTCAAAAATTTTATTGCGTTTTTATATACCTCCAGAACATCCTTAAGCGTAGCTTAATTATGTTGCCGAATAATGAGAATTACGCGTCGTAAACGTAAAAGTAGAACTTTTGAGGCAAATAGCCTCCTAGATTGACCTTTCATCCAGCGATTTTGACTATTAAAAAACCCCGTCTTTGCATTGTTAGGAAATCAGGAGTGGAATCCCGGACCCTTGCAATCCTCGCGTACGTATACGTGGTTTAGAGGTGTGTGAGTGCACTGTGGTGACTGTGTGCAGTCACGCGCGAGTGTCGTCTGTCTAGGAGACGCAGTCCTTGAGGGAGTAGACTCGTTGTTCCAGGATTGCAAGGGTATGAGATGCGCGTTCTCATTTCTCGATAATACAAACACTATGAGATTTCAGTAGTCAAGAACGCTAGATAGAAGATCGAACTAGGCCGCTCTCGCCTTCAAAAGTCCTATTTTTTCGTTTACGAACGCTATTTTCATAGCTACATGCTGTCGAATAATGTAAATTATGCCTCATAATCGTAATAAATAAAAAATTTTTTTTAATATACCACGTTTTTAAGACGGACTAAAAAGTATAAAATAATTTTTCCTGGCCCCTTACAGTATTCCTAACCCCATACAGATAGTCATGAAAATTTGTGATTGTGAATTGTTAATAGCTATGAACTATGTGCACCTAAGTCACTAACAATTATATTGCACTGCAAATAATACGAACTGTGATGCGTGTTTTCTCAACGGCAGCTACCCTCTACACTCCTTACTATTATCTTGCGCCCCACGCGTTTTTCGTTTTAAATCTTACAAGTATTTTCGTAGCTATTAACCCCTAGCGCTCTGCGCGTTTCTCGAGTACTGCCTACCAGCAACTCCGGCACATTTTTGGAGCGGAGCGCCCGAGATAAAGGAAGTCTTACTTCGAGCGGAAAAGATTACACGTCCTTACGAATGCATTTAATTTTATTTATTTCATAAATATGCATTTTCTTATTGTAAATAAAAGATAAATTTTAAATTTTGTAATTTACCATGGTGCGATATCTTTGGAAACAATCTCCCATGTGCATTCTGGGTTTACTTGTGCAAGGGTCGCGGTAATCACTTGTTTGACGTCTGCCATCTATTTGTTTCCTTTTAGAGCACGCAACGCAGTCCCTTTTTGCACCTTTTCTCATCACGTAAAGTTTTCTGTTTAACCTGATTTCAGAAATGGATTTAGAAACTCTTGTTCTATCGTGTTGAAAATTTCCTACAAGTTGATCGACGACAATTTTTCTGTACTGTAAATGCGTCAACGTTTCTTTTTATTCGTCTCTTTGGTAGTATAGTTTCGCTACCACTACTTGAAGCGTCAGAATCATAACCAACATTATCTTCGACTATAGGGTTTATATGTGTTCTGTATACCGTGTTAGTTTGCGTAATAGTATTTATTTTAACAATGCAACTCCACTATTCTTACAATGTTTAGGACGACTTACTCGGGTGATTCTCAGATAACAACGACCCTAAGTCCCGGTCGTCTCGTCTTCTTATACTAAAATGAATTTTAGGAGAAGGGGAAAATCTCTTACAACTAACGCTGTTTTCCTCCAGACCGTATGCACGTGGGGTTTTCCCGTACGCGGGCGTCCGCTGCCCTTTCGTCGAAGGTCCTTCGGTCCTCCACGATTTAAGGTATCTGTATGCGCTATTGAGGCGAACTAACGAAAGCTAAAACCTGGCAGACTCTGAAACTAAACAGTCCTCTCAAAAATAGCTTTGTCTAGTCACGCACACCATAAATTGTGTTCAGCTGTTTTTTACGCTTTCTAACGATTTCGAGTTTCCTCGACTGACCCCTACATTGACAATATCTTTTAACACTTGAAAGTCGAATACGTCTTCGGTATCGCTCAGCTTTAAATTCTCATCATAATACTTATTTTCCTCCATATTGTTAACCACAGAAAAGGTAAAAAACATGGTTTAATCGTAATGGTACAGACCTATCACGTTTTAACTACAGATAACAATTGCCAACGCCGACGACAACGTATCATCTTAAGCGAAATCACGTTAAAAACATTCGGCTCCGCAGCGGAGCCCTCGGAGTTACCGAACAAATGACTGATGTCTCCGTAGCGAAGCCAACGGAGCGCTAAGGGTTAAAACTTCACAATCACAAATTTTTTACTAGGAAAAATTATTTTATACTTTTTAGTCCGTCTTACAAACGTGGTATTTAAAAAAAAATTTTAATTTAAATTTTTTCTCCTAGACGCACAGTTTTATAAATTTGTTTTCTTAATATTGCATTGCCATCCAGTTCTGAGCTATGTTTAAAGTTTCAAGTCTCTAGCTCATCGAGAAGTTAGTTTAAAATTAATTGCAAAATTTGTAGAGGCAGACGAACAGACAGACAAAAAAGCGTAGCTAATAAAAACGTGGTGAAAATAGGATTTCCGAGGGCGATTGCGGCCTAGATGGATGTTTCATCTAGCGCTTTTGACTACTGAAAAATTCCGTCTTCGTATTACATTATCGAGAAATAAGAACACGCATCCCGCATCCTTGCATATTCTGGAAACGAGTCTACCGCCTTACCACGTTCGCTGTCTAAGCGTTTGGCGTCCCGCGGAACATTAATATGCCCCGTTTAAATGTCCGTTTCGTTTTTCAGCTACAAAATTGCATAGGATGAGAATTACGCAAAAACACCGTTGGAAAGGTATAGTTGCCGGCTACATTTTCGCAGCAGAAAGTATAACGGTAGCGTTAATCGATAAAAAGTTATAGCCAATTTTCTGAACTGTTTTTGCCGAACAAAAATTTTGCAGTATAAATTCGGACACCCCAAAAACTCTGAAAAATCAGTGTCGAAATGTAATCAAAACGCGTTATATTCAATGTTTATTAATCCTCGCAAGGTAAGGTCTAATAACACATAAATGGTCCCTTACACCCCGACAAATGAATTTCATAAATAGTCTCATTTTGAATAAATTTGGGATAAAGAATAACACAGGATAAAAAGTAAAGAAATAGATTTAATTTTATTCGTATAAAAATTCTTTTCGAAAATCTGAAGCTGGAGTCTCTGAGACACTACATTACCTTGCGAAGGTTAAGTATCTATTTCACTTGCACAATATTTGCATGTGAAATAACTTGCAGGCCTATTAGCGCATTTCAAGTGCACAGCTCTCTTGCAGGTCTTGCATTTGATGGAATTCGAGCGACTCAACTTGTTTGGCGTGTTCTTTGTACAGCCAATACAAAAATCTGTCTTCTGAAGTTCGGACAAACTTGTCTTAATCTACTTCTTAATCTCATCAACGTCTTCGGCCTTACAACGAACTGATATACCCGTCTCGCGCTGGCTGGCCGGGTAAGCCAATTCTACACCGGTGTAAATAATTCTGTACACTTTGAATAAAAATATTCTTTATTTCATATTCGTGCAGAAAATGTATATTCTGCTATGCTAAATTGATACCGTAATATTTTTATTCCATAATGTTTATACTTAATATTTTCACACGATTTGGTTCGTAAATGTTTGAAAATTTTAATTGAAAAAAATCTGAACTGTGTTGTTATCTTTGTTTTTGTGCCTGGCAACACGAAACGTTGCACGATGTGAAATAGCCAATCACAGGATGCGTGGGTTCATTGTAACAACCAATCAGGAAGCCCTGACGGGTCTTTGCAAACAGTTTCATCATTGTTGTAGTCAGGCATTGTGTTTTCAGAAGTGAGGACCTTGGTAAAGTTTTTAAAAGTGTGAATAGCGACTAAAATGGCTTCGAACACCTCGAAACGCGTTCAAATTCTAATATTCATTGTATATTAAATGTATGGTTGTGAATGGTCTTTTTACTGATTTTTCTATATAAGCGACACCCTGAAATTAGAAAACAATGATTAGAATATAAAATATAAAAATATAAATTCAAGTAAATATTTTTAAGTGCCCAGAATTAATTCCACTAGCGCACGTCATCGACTCTCGGAGTTGCCAGGCCTGATCTACAGTTGAACTGTTCACATATCACTTTAACACGTTCGTAACACATACATAGATACAACGTTCACGTTCCTGCAATTTTCTCAAAGTTGAATTAATGTTATGCACACTGCTATCTAAGATCGTAGTACACAGCACAATATCCAGAGACTGTCTTCTATAAAATTGTTTCAATATTTCATAAAGGAGGCGCGCTGCATTTAATAAATCACTTAAACGGCGAAGGTAAGCAACAAAATAAATAGCGAACGTGTTAAACATTGCAGAGAATGCGAAGTCAAGGGTGCGCCGCAGCCAGAGGATCGGGGATCGTCCAAAAAGTAACGAACAGGCTTGGTCGTTTTTCAATTCGGAGCCGAAGTAATTTAACGTCCGTCGCGATAGCCCCGTGAAAAACGCAAACAGGTTAAAAACTATCGAATTCTCCTTAGTTACTCGAGTTTAATTAGTAATCGCGGCGAAGGAGTAGCGGTAACCACTAATTAACCAACCGAGACGCTCGCCGCGCCGGTCGCGTGTTGAATAAATCGACTGACTAACATCATAATCCCTGTGGCTTCCCTTCTCTCGTCGCCAGCGTGTGTGTAATTCCAGCTGTTCGATTAAAACGTTCCCGATCTCTCTCTCTCTCTTTCTCTCTGCTCTCCCCCATCCGCCGAGACCCATCCCCATTTCGATCTTCTCTCGCCGACTAACAGTCGTAACTTGGAAAAAAGTATGAACATGGCAGACCATTTTGGTTCTTTTCTCTCCGGGTCGAATCGCTGCCGAGGAACAAGGCGGGACGAAAACGCCCATCGATATGTGTATGTATACGTGCTATAGAACCGCCGATTTGTTCGACTCTCCCCGAGAACGCACGAACGAAATTGCATTTTCCGATAAGCGCGCTGCATGCGTCGCATTTTTACACTGTTCATACTGCAACAAACCTTTTAACCCATTCAGACACGACGACTCGTTTGCGCAATATTTCTCTGGCAACCTTTTCCAGGGAGTTTATATGTATTATTGACCCCTTCGATTAAGTCCAAGAATTCAGATTAAATCATATCAGCTACTCCATTTCGTTCGACGTTCCAAGTATGAGTAACGCGAAAGAAAAATATTCTGCATCGATTAGACGGAATCGAAAACAAATGTCCCATCTTTCATTAGTAATTTTGGTAAACCTGTCGATTAGGGTCCTCCCCTCAAGGTCGTTATTCTGAACAACACTTAACCTTCGCACTCCTTTGTCGAGGGCGACTCGACATCGGAGAAAGAAAAATTGTATTATATAAAACGGGTTCTTATTTGTTTCTTATTTGGTTCCTCATTTATTTATTTGATTGTCTTATTCTTTAGTTGAAACAAGTATAAAATACAACAAGGTTTGAGAGCTATATTTGATATAATTGGTAAGCAAAATTGTTTAAAATAAGTAGCAGACGGGGAACTGTCCTTTGAATTAAATTTCAAATAGAACACTTAAAATAATAGGGAATCGGTGATAACAAAATTGAAAAATAATTCGGAGTGCAAAGGGTTAAAGTTTTTGTTGGTCGGCTTGAGTTTACGACATACATATTCGCAGAAAAGTTTACCTAGTTCTTTATATTTAGTATGTATATGTAGCCACAACTACTTTTAAGAAAAAGGTAGATAATAGAAAAATTCCTTGCAAAACGTTGTATCTTTATCGATGTTAAAAATTTAAATATCGTTTTGTTTAATAATCAATATATATTACTCAATATCAATCGTCAGTGATACTTTACCTGAATAAAAGTGTGTGTATTCGAATTTCAATTTTTATTATATTTATTTTACTGATTATTCAATCCTTTGTAGTGTTTTCACTATTTTTAGTTTTTAAATATTGTACATATCATTTATAATGGTTAAAAATCATACAAAATCGAAGAACTTTTCAGTTTTTACCAATGTTTTATTATATGTTTTAATATTTAATGTCTAATATGGACTTTAAACTACACTGAATGTATACATCGAAGTATTGTCTAGTCAGATATGAAAACAAATTTTGCGTTCGTCTGCGTCTATAGGAGTTTTTATTTGTTTTCAACAGTTTAACACAATGTTGTTTAGTTAACAGTTGTTAGTTAACAGTTGTTGTTTAACACAATTTATCCGAGCAAAGACGTGTCTGTTGATATTCATAAACCTGCACTTCGATTGTTACTGTATTAAATTGCTATTGTTTGTATTTGTTATTGTTTAACTATTGTTGTGTTCGATTGTTATTACATTTGATAGTTTTTGTCTTTCGTTTAGTATTACTTGTGTGACTACTATTATTTTACATATTGTTTATTATGGCGATTATTTCACTCCTTAAGGTAAGTTTTCAATATTTTTGGTTTAAAAATCTGGTATATGCTTTAGAGACCCTGCGCATAATTTATGACTAGTAACAAACAATTAACATACAATATTGAAGAATACTTTTTCATTGTTTAGCGAATATGAATTTCATTCTTCATTGAATATCAAAGTTGTGATTTTATGTAGGCAGAAATGAAATAATTTGCAACAGTTAAAATACGTTTTTTTCGGTCAATACAATAAAACTCATGTTAAAGTAATTAGAAATCATCGTATTTTGAGTAGTTTTAACAAAATACGTGATAAAAAGAAGATACAACATCATTAAGAATTGAATGCCCCTAGAAGATCGAAATGTCGCTCTGTGCAACGGTTCCTTTTGTACTTTTTATCCTCGTGACGAATATTGAAATTCAAGGACAAAGTAAATTTTTCGGCAGCATTCGTATATCAATATTCTTTTGTACATGCTAGTTAGGCTCGCCAAGAAATCAGTGTGTCTATTCACACATTTGATCCTCGTGTGCTTAGAAATAATTGTATAAAAGAATTCATGATTTTCTTCCATTTTCGTTTTGCACTGTGATTCGGTCAATTGAGAAGATAGGCTCTAGGTTAATCTAATTTATAATACTTTTTTCTGCATGGTTTGAGCGTCGATGTAAATGTTATGAAATATTATTAAGTGATTCGAGTAATTAGTACGAAAGCCACGCTCACTGAAGAAACATTATTCTACATTTCTGCCGGTGTGTAGCGTCTTGAAAATGTTCCGGTTCACAGTCCGAGTAACTCAAGTATTTATAGTCTCAAATGTGGCAACGTGAAGTCGAATTAATTCAAGATGAAAGATTCCATAAAATATCACACACATCCACTATGCAGATGACAGGATCGAGTATAATTATTTACACGTGTCACAGGCATAACGAATGATCGTAGGAAATGCATTCAGCGTTGTAACCATCATCTTTCCGCGAATCTCTCGTCCTTTTCTAATGACAAAGAATTTTCTTGTGTTCCTTCTTGCTTTATTCGAAATGGTATTTGCAAATATTTGTGTTTCGCGTGAGGGACATTAACCAAGTGCAATACTCCGATTTTAATGAAATTTATAGAGGATACAGTTTGTTGAAAAATATTTGACACGTATTTTTTTAGCTGCAGTGATCCACATAAACAAATATATCCATATATAAAAATCCATATTAAAATACTCATCTTCTTTTGCTATATTTCTTATTAATTGTATATTGATATAACTTTGTGTACGTAAAATCTATGGATCAAAATAGGGTATACGTGTTTTTTAAATACGAATTTTTTAAATATTCATCAAACAACTAATTTTTTCCTAAATTCTTTTTATACGACTACATTCCTTGATCGAAAACACACAAATTAAAAAGAAATCATTGCCCAGACCCTCTATGTTTCCCAAGATCATAGCAAGTTAAAAAAAGATACGTGTAAAATATTTTTCAACTAACCATGTCCTGTATAAATTTCATAAAAATCAATGTGTTGCTCTTGGGTAATGTTCCTTGTTAGTTGAAATATTTTTACCCAGGTCTGCATGAAAGTTGATTATACATAGATTATACATACATAGATTATACATAGACATTATAATGCATTACATGTTAAGGATTTTACCAGTAAATAGATGAAAGTTATTAAATACTTTGTTCATCAATATATCCACCTCGCTGGGCAATGACGGCGTTTACAATTCGAGGCAATCCAGCAACAAGCTTTTTCAATGTTTCTTCCTGGATTTCGTTGCAAGCACTTTCTAAATACGACCACAATTGTTTCCCTGATTTTGGACACTTTATTTTCTTTCGATTACCCAAAGGTCCCAATAGTAAACACTGTCTACCAAACAGATAGAGCGGAGAGACACGTGAAACCACCATACGTAAGTGTGTTCGCTCGATCAGTTTTCGTTCAATTTTTCTTATTATCTTTTTATTCACAGTAATTGATGTTGAACATTATCTGTATTATTAATTATTACTTTTACATGAGTGTATAAAAGAAATACTGTGGCAGAAGTAACATTGGGATGCCTTTTATCTACCTATATAAATAAAAATGTAAATGTTCGTTTATTCAAAATATTTTGCTAGTATTAAAATCTATATAAATAAAAATGTAAATGTTCGTTTGTTCAAAATCTTAAATCTTCGAAAGTTCTTCACCGATTGCTTCGAAATTTTGACACAACGTTGCATTCGAATAAGCGCGTGTTTTTATTTCGTGTTTGTATACTAACTATTTCGTTAGTATTTTTTATTTTTTTTGTATTTTCCTCGTTTTTTAGTTCATGTTTTTTTTCTTTTTTAATGTTGTGCAATTTTATAGGTTTAATTATAACTGTCTTTCATCTTTTTCAGTGCAATCGTCTTTATATCTACACAGGCAATGGAACAACAAAAACTATTGTATACCGACAAGCATTGTGAAATTAAAGATATTAGAAACGTGCGCTTTCTCTTTTCTTTCTTTTCCATTTAACCAGACCGAGCCACAGCAACGCGTGGCCGGGTACAGCTAGATTTAAATATATTCTACATATTTTCGATAAACTGAAGGTGGTGAAATACTTACGGACGGTAGTGTAAATTCGAGAATCGACAGGTTCGAGTAAAATGGGATCAGCGATTTAGCTTGAAGGTTGGATCGGTTGGGGCAAGAAACGGTTCAAAGGGCGCCGGTAATTGCTTGATTACCGTTATTGCTCGGTTATATTTTGCAGTGAAATCGGCGAGTTTACGACTCGCGCAAGATTTAGAACCGAAATTTCCACTTCCTGGGACACTCGGCTCGGCTAGAGTCCCGCGTTTTAGTTGGGAATTAATGTTACCGCGTGTTCATCGGCCCTGCTGTACGTTCGCTCGTAATTTATCTCGGTTGCGGTGTACCGGCGCGATGAGAAGGCGTTTGTAGTCGCGTCCTACCGCGACGGATAGACAAGAAACTTCGAATTCGTTGGCCGCGTGACGTCACACCAAGTAACGACCGTTTTAATAGTTTCCGACGAATATGCAACTTATCACGGATATACTGTTTTACTAGGCGCCGAGCGATGCCGCCTCTGGTCCCGCTAATACCGTCCATTGAGATATTAACAGCACAACAGTGCGAAACGGAAGATTAATGAGCGCACAGTTACTCAAACCGTGTTCCCTGTGTCTCAGTTTTTAACGACTTGGCATGGAATAACGCGCCACGCTCGCGTTCGGGGGGAAGGTGAAACAGGTTTATTTATTATACCATAACAGATCAGTTACACCGAGTGTTTTTCAGAAAACGATGCGTTTCGGAACTGGTCTGCCGTTGAATCGCAAGTTAGGTAGTTGGCGGACCGTGCTCCAGATGTATTTGATATATTTTCACGCTTTATTATTATTGGACTGCGAATTTTATGCATTTACGACAAAAAAGGTGTACGTACAATTTAAAACAGTGGACATATTAAAAAGATTTATGGCCACCAGTGTGTTAATTTCACCTTAATAAGGTAATTAAAAGAAGAAAAAACATTTCATTTGGCTCCAGTATCTTGCAATTAATGCAAACATTTTTTATTTTACATCAAGATCCGCAGTCTATATATTATGTATCGGGTGTCCCGTGAAAGTAGACCTAGAAATAACTTTGGAAAGTGATACATTATTTCATTAGGAATGATCAAATCATTCTAAATATTAACCCTTTGCACTCGAAGCAATTTTCATTTGAAAATTAAACATTTCTATTCCCTATGATTTTTTAAATTTGATGGATATGAAATTGCTATAATAGTCCATACAATACCTAAATGTTTAGTAATTTAATGGATACCGACCTATTTAATAATGTAAATAATATTTTGAATAATGGTACAACAATTTTTAGAGGTGCCTCATAGTCACCATTCGAGTGCTAAGGGTTAAAGGACTGTCGTAAAGGTTAGGACACCCTATAGGTTGGAACAATGCTTTTTATCCACATTAACAGTAAACCTACCACGAGTGGTCAAATGTCCCATTTTTGATTTTTTATTCGACAATTATTGTAATTGTACATAAAGGTGTTTTCATGGGAATTTATTGAATATATTTTTTAACTCCATTATATATTTTAGCAAAAATCGCACAAAATATAAATAAATTTAATCTTGTTATCTTTATAATACTATACGCATCAGTCACTTTTGATGGTCGGTAGATTTAGCGTTAGCATACTGGAGACAGCAATGTCATAGTCTGTATTTATCGATATTAATTACTACTGAGAAATCAAAAAACAAGTTCAGAATGAGCGCGGATCCATTCATCGTCTGGATCGCAATAATAAAAGAAAAAATTATTGTTGTTACGCAATCATACCTTTTGCACGCATTTTTCTTCATCGATGTAAGCTATTTCCTAAAATATAATTGTTTAGACTTCCAACTGTAATCATATATTAGAAGATTTAGTCGCATATCTACATGTATCAGCTCTTCCGTACAGGCGCTGACTTCCCGTTCGCTCCCATCGCTAGCCACCGCAAGTGGACTCGGTCGCTGCGCCGTTACGAGCGTTCGCCGGCATACTTTATTTTTTTTGACACTGTTCCACCAAACGGACACTTCTGAGATTTTTATGAAAAATAGTTTAGCATCGTGGCAATATTTTAGAATTTTTTGGTGGGTGTCAACCCAGGGGAAGATGGTTAAAAAAATTCCCAAAAAATTCTGAAACAATATGAAATATAGAGTGTATCCATATATCTTTTGTTTGCCGTTCATCCTATGTCGATATCTCTTCTCGTTTTAGAGCAAATTGCATTTAAGTGCGGGGGAATTAATCCCAATATCACCCTTATCACAACGTTTACACAATGTTTTTTTAGACATAAAACGATGTTTTAAAGCAGAAATCAGGAAAATCGGAGCGTGGGCCGCTGTCCCATGTTTATCCGGCTATACCCTTTCGAATGCAGCAGTTTCCCTTAAGAAGGTCAAACAGAAAGTTGGAACAAAAGCGTCAGTTTCCACTATTAGACGTGTCATACAAAGTGTTCCATACATAAACCCCAAGAAAATGCAAAGAAAACCTGCGTCAATGAAAAGGCATATTGAAGCCAGACTCCAATTTGCTAGAACGCGTACGAGTTGGACTCAACAATGACACAATATAATTTTCTCACATGAGAAAAAATTCAATCTGGATGGACCAGACGGATTTTCCTACTACCATCATGATTTACGGAAAGAGAATCAAATTCTTTCTCGACGTCATTCTTTTGTTATTTGGATTACTCGACGCTATTCAAGTACACAGCGCTGTATATTTAATTTGTTGAAAATTTAATGTAGTTTAAATGTGCACAAAGAATTTTGCACTTATTCCGATGTGAATTTGTTTTTTCTATATTTTAAGTATTTTTATGTAAAATAATCAATTTGTAAAGGCAAAGACTGTGTCGAGATGGCCAAAAAAGCGCTGTTTTGACTTTGCCAGATAATCTTTCGATATTAAGAGAAAAACAAGAAATGTTAATCGAGTGTTTCGAAAAATTCTGATGTGTTCAGTGACTGATTCGCGTATGTCTAGGGACGCGAGGTTAATTAACACTAAACCTACCGAGCGTTAACAGTAGCCGGTACATGTTGCCTTATAAAAATAACAAGACTAAATTTCTTTGAACTATGTACGGTTCATATTATAATATCTGCGCTGCTAAATATATTAATTTAATCATTCGCCGCGAAAGCATCTATATAATTTCAATAATGGTGAAATAAAAAATCTGGCACCGATCGTTCAACCGGTGGTGGTATTTTTAGTGTTAAAAGCTCGCGTTCAAAGAAGACCGTCGCTCGTCGAACTGGATGCGAACGGCGGTTAATCCAACGAACAACCAATAATTTCGAGCGATTAACACCACGTCCCTGCATAAACGGAACGGCCCGTTGTTTACACGACCGTTCCCGAAGTAATTTTAGTTCGCGACACGACTCCGCGGGGGCACGAGCACATTTGAATTTTTATCTCCATAGAAGCGCAGCAGATGTTGGAATCGCGCCTTCCGGTATCCGATAACGTCCACGTAAATCCTCTTTTATTCCGTGACCCTTTTATCAAGACGCACGAAGATTAAAACGGTACCGGCGCAGATAGAGAAGTGCGAGGGGGCCACATAGAAAAAGGTCGAAAGCAGAGCCAGAAATCTTTAGCGTCGCGACGGTGCCACTGTTTATCGCGCTCGGACATCTTTATTCGAAACGTCCACCTCGTAACTCGGCTTACCCCCTTCCCGGTTTATTGCAACCGTGTAAATTCTTGTTTGTTCCCGTTCCTTCTTTTGCTTTAATGGATTTCCCTCCCTTACATCTCTCACCTCCTGAACCGCCTACGGAACCAACCCCTCCCGCGATTAATCGCGACTGCACGCTTGTTGTTCCGGTGTTCGATTTTTATACTCCTATCGAAACGTTGAATTATTCATGCGTCCAGCGACGACATTCTCTCCGCCAGACTTGAATTGATATTCACCATGGACCGGTGCGGAAATTTATTACGAAATACAGTCATTTTTTTAACGTCGCGCGGCGATGACCCACTCGGCTCTTTTTTCAGAGTCGTCAGGTAAGGGGTGGGACCAATCGGAATCGAGTAAATCCATAGAGAAGGACTGCCCTGGCGACGATGCTTCGGGATGGTCGTACGCGATAATGCGGATAGCGGGACCCTACGACTATTCTCGCTGGGCGAAGGGAGGAGATGGGGTTGCAAGTCCCTTGTGAGGTGGCGTTTTTACTGGCGAGTCCCGCACTACGTGCGTAAGTGCATTTTCCCCACCGCCGCACAATGCACAGTGGTCCCAAATCCCGAAAAAGCGGGTAAAACCTCTAAACGTACTTTAATGTACTCGAAAATTCGTGCTCAGCGGTTTTCGGGGTCGTTGATTACGAATATGAAGTTGAAATTCCAAAAAACAATATGGCGGATCCAATATGGCGGACATGTACATTAAAAAAATGGTTGGGCCTGCTTGGAAAATGATCTTTTTTAGGGTTCTTTGGGGTCGCTGATTGCGAATACGAAGTTGAAAATTTGAAAAACAAAATGGCCGATTAAAATTTAGACAACACATTAGATGTGTTTTGAGTGGTTGATAGATAAAAATGTATAAGTGACAAACAAAATTGCACTTTGTATATCAACGGTTAGTATAATTGTAAAATATGTACATAATATTTATTCATCCGAATCATCTTCGATATCGGATCCTTCCTCGGAACCATCTTCTCGTGTAACCGTTTGCCCTTCCTTATAAGGTGCAAATGGCGAAAGCAACAATTTTACTACTTCTGGAGACAAACTTTTCATATTTTTTGTCGGCAGTTTCCTTATACTTGAAATATATGGATCTGAAAGTTTACCCTCGTACGAGCAGACAGGCAGCTACCGGCAGTTGGTTTTTATAAATTTTGAAAGATAAATGTATTAGCAACACGTCGGAAAAGGAATTTGGATGGCACGACGTGGAACTTTTAACTTGTGTCTACGTTTCTACAATACGCGCATCAAGTTTTACCTTCTACGTTCTCCAAAGAATATTGCCATCGTGTAACGTAACGACTAACAATTTTGGAGATACAAAAACGGATAAACAGTCTATTTACTTCTAGAAACAGCATCCAATTTGTAGAATTGAAATTGATGCACTATTTTGAAAGTTATGCGCTTTAGAAGGGGGCGTTCAATTTCCTACTAATGCGCGCGATAAATGCTCATCGAACGAAGGCTAACTTTGAACCGACTACTGAACCGTATAATAAACTTTTTACCTTTTTCCTTATTGGCATTCAGTGGTCGTATCGTCACTGTACCTAACCCTAAAATTACAAACTCCTAGGAGGAAGTTCATTTTTGTAGGTTTTGACCGCTTTTTCGGGATTTGGGACCACTGTGCGATGGTCCGGATTGGAGAATCGTGACCCATTTGGCCAAAAATCGACTTTTAGATATCGACTTCTACTTGTTAAGGAAGGTAACTGTAAAAATGTATCGACATCTATGATCTGTAAACAGAAACAACTGTATACTAGAGAGACCTTCTTCTTAATCAATATAATTAAGGTAAATCGAAAAACGCTTCCCATATCTTAACACTACTGAACGGATTCTTGTTTCTAAATGTCCATATATCTCAAAAATAACATATTAATGAAATTGCATCAAAAGTTTTAGAGAAACCGAGTCTCAAAGTCGAACATTCTAGAAATCATGTTTTTTCTCGAATGAAGTTGTCTTTCTTCTTCTAAGAACCTTGGCGATTCCATTTAATATTTTGACTCGACGTTTATTTCTCGGTAAAAAGCATTCTTCGACGGTGAGAAATCATACATTAAATTATTCATTACTGTATAGAATAGATTGATAAAGTAGAGCTGAAAAAATTATGAAAAATTCTTATGATTGTCTTTAATTGATAGTGAATATCTTTTAGGTTCAGCAGAGTTCCACCCTCTGTCGTATCGAAAAATTTTCGGCATTGTATGTGTTGATTGAAACACGATTTCTCGAATTTATATATTACGTATTCCATAAAACGTTACATGTGAGAAATATGAATATAAAAAATACATTTTGAGAAAGTGAAAAATAGTTTGTAAGATTATATTTAAAAAAGTTTCTTTTAAATCAAAAATATCAATGAAAATTAATAAAAAATTATTGTTTAACGAGTGTAAAAAATATTTAATTACCTATAGTTAAAAATGGCTATTTTAAAAAATATTTTTAATGAAAATTTCATTGCAATATTTCTACTGGTTTAAAAGATATAACCAAATGGGTCACGACTTTCCAATCCGGACCACTGTGCGCTGTTATAAATTTAAAAAATAAAAAAAAGGTAAGGGGTGGGACCACGAATTGAGGGGTGAAAGTTTCCCCTTGTCTGCTAGTGCCGGATCAGTAGGGGTTGGAGGGTATTCGAGCCTCGGTTAGGGTTTTGATAACTCGGGTCAGGTCGAGTCGGGACTTGAAATTGTATATTGTTCGGAGGCAGGGATCAAAAACCTAACCCAAATCGGATTCGGTTCTCAATAACCCGCTGTAACCCGCATAGCTTCGGTAACCGGTTACTATGTAGATGTCCAACTGTAACCCGGTTAACTCGGCAAGAAGGAGTTATGGTCGGAAAGCTTTAAAACGGGGATCGTAACCGTAACCCGAATCGGTTTTAGGTCTTTGTAACCAATGAAAATCTGTAAATCCTAACCTAACCCATACTATGAGCGGGTTTTGAGTACAAAGTTTGAACTTCTTTCCTTATTTATGATTATACTTTGGTGCCAATCAGTTGAATTTATCTACGAATCAATTTTAAATAATATATTTGTAAGGAAAAGCGAAAGCCGAACAGCCGTGAGAACACACGGATAAACAGTCGTTACGTGACGTGTTTCTTTTCTTGTCGCGGGCGTTCATTTCGTTCTGAACTTCTTCTTGCGATACGTTGGCGATCGTAATTCCACAACTCTACTGTTATTTTCGATTCTCTGTTATTACAAATTCAGTCATATATAGAGCTGTCTGTCAACACGCACACATCATACATCATCCGTACTTCAACACTATAGTTGGACAACTTATTATTGATATAAAGAAATTTATATTTTAGGTAGATAATTATGAAGAGTTAATGTTGTGTGTGCTGAATGAACGTATATACATCACTTATTAATTATTAATAAGGCATTATTATATATATATTTAATAAAGCATCATATTATATATATATATATATTTATATTTAAAAAGGCATTAATATATATATGTATTATATATATTTATTTATATATTTATATTTATATATATGTATTGTATATATATGTATATATTAAATATGTATATATATATATACATATTTACTAACGCATTAATATACTGGATGGTCCGTTTAAATACGAACACCTAAATATCTCTTCAGGTTATTGTGATGCAAAAAATATTTGTTACGTAATGTGCATGATGTCAATGGACCAAATATTTGGCACAAATATTTTTTTCCGAGGGTCATTTTTTTCGGAGTTGTCAAAGTCATCGTTGTTTTTTGATAAATAACTACATTTTTCTTTATCGCATCGTGTAACCGATGGAAAAATACATTCGGATATGTATAATAACATGACCTTGAAATGACCTTGATCCTCAAAAATTAAAGTTTTACCTAGAACCGATGTCGAATATCTTCGACCACGACTCCTGTACCTATGAATGCGAAGAAAATATTTTTTAAACAACACTCATGTTCTCTTAAGTTATCATCAGAGATGTTCAAAATGGCGTCCTTCAACGTTGATCAATTTTCTGAAACGTGCAATGACCGACTGTACAGATCTTACAAATTGTTTCGACATTAATATCAGCACAAGCTCTAACTATTCGGTTCTTCGTATCCTCTGGTGTAGTTGGTCGTTCATTATAAACTGTTTGTTCCAATTTTCCCCACAAAAAGTAGTCCATTGGTGTGAAGTCTGGTGAACGCGTTGGCCATCCTACAACTCCGGTACGACCAATCCATCGATTTGGAAATTTTAAATCCAAAATTTGCTTGACAAGGCGTGTAGAATGAGCCGGACAACCGTCATGCTGATACCACTATATACAGGGTGCGGCACCTTAAACAAGTCACCTGAATAAATCGCTTGCTTTTGAAGATATCGAGGGGCTCGTAATCTGATGTCATTAATTTTTTTATAGGTGGAGACGTCAAGGAGATACGAAGGTCAACTCTGTTTTTTTAAATGGAACGGTATGGTTTTTTATTTACATTCTGATAGTGTATTTCAAGACGAATACAATGACCTATTATGAAGGTCATTCAAGGTCACGCAAGGTCAACCGCAATAGAAAATAAAATGTCTCAAAGCACTCTTCGAACGCTACGGCGATTTATATGTAACATGTTATGTACGTATTCGCTGCTACTTCAAGTGTTCAAAATGTCGACCTTGAACACTGAGACATAATCTAAAACGTTGCAATACCGATGATACCGCCTGACAAATTTCAGTTGTATCTATTACAGAGCAAGCCCTTTTTATACGTTCTTGCATATCAACTGTGGTTGTTGCTTTTTCGCGGTACACTTGTTCCTTCAATTTTCCCCACAAATAAAAATCTAGCGGTGTCAGGTCTGGGGAACGTGCTGGCCATTTATTACTTCCTGATCGACCAATCCAACGACCTTCGAATGTCCTGTTCAGTAATTCTGTAACATTTCGAGCTGAACGAGCAGGACATCCGTCTTGTTGGAACCACATGGACTGTCGCGTGTCCAGTGAAATGTCCTCTAACAATTCTGGCAAAACGTCTTTTAAGATTCTCCCGTATTTATGACTATTTGGCGTGCCATCGATGAAATATGGACCAATTATTTTATTACGAAGAAGACCACACCAGACGTAGACAGACCAAGGTCTCTGCTCGTCCACTTCTCGTAGCCATCGTGGATTATCTACCGACCAGTAATGCATGTTGCGACAGTTAACTTGTCCGTGGTTTGTAAATGTGGCCTCATCCGTAAACAAAATTTTATTTAAGAACATTTGATCGTCTTGCAGTTTCCGTAGGCCCCATTCGCAAAACTGTAAACGTTTTTGAAAATCATTTTCACTTAATCGTTGATGCAGTGAAATGTGGAATGGGTGAAATTTGTTAACTTCAAGTATTAGCAAAATACTTCGTTGACCGATGCCACTCTCGCGTTCAAGTTGCCTCGTACCAACATGTGGATTTTGTATTACACTTGCTACAATGTTTATCGTGTTTCCATCATCAGTTGCTTTTTTGGTTCGAGTGCGTTTTTTCTTATGCACATTTCCAGTTTCTCGAAACTTTTTTATAATGTTTGCAAAGACAGAAAGCGAAGGACTATTACGATCGGTAAATCTTTCGCCATACACGCGTACCGCTTTCCTCATAATTCTATGACATTCGCCATAAACGATAACCATTTCCACTTTCTTTGCTATCGTGTAACGCATTCTTGAAAATTGAACACTCGGATTGAATATTTCGAAGCCGTACTCTAGTCGGTAGTCAAACTACTAATAACATTTCTGGATACAGGTAAGCATACAATGCGATGGTATGTTTATTTATGTTCTGCGACCCTTACCAATACTTAGAAGAGCAGTATGCCAACAAGCAGAGAAGACACAAAAGTATTTGAAGAGTGCTTTGAGACATTTTATTTTCTATTGCAGTTGACCTTGCGTGACCTTGAATGACCTTCTTAATAGGTCATTGTATTCGTCTTGAAATACACTATCAGAATGTAAATAAAAAACCATACCGTTCCATTTAAAAAAACAGAGTTGACCTTCGTATCTCCTTGACGTCACCACCTATAAAAAAATTAATGACATCAGATTACGAGCCCCTCGATATCAAGTAAGTTTGGTCTGGTCCTTTTTTTCTATCTTCAAAAGCAAGCGATTTATTCAGGTGACCTGTTTTAGGTGCCGCACCTTGTATATTAACTTTTGTAGAGCTTAGGAAGTTATCAGATAATAATCATAATTGTGACTACAGTTTGCCCAGCTCTGATCATGGCCAACCAATTTTACTTGCTGCATATACAGGGTTTTTGCGAAATCGTAGTACAACCGGGCAGGGGGTGATTCTACATGCAATAATAAGTCGAAAAAAAGCAATAACATTTTTTCGTTTGGCAGCTCGTTTTCGAGAAAATCGAGTTTAAAGTTCCGCCAGGTTCGCGTGCTATAGTATATGCAGAAAGTAGAATTGGTTGATCGTGGTCAGACGCGTCAGACGATTCCTATGCAATAGCACGTGTATTTGCTGCATTTTCAAACTCGATTTTCTCGAAAACGAGCTGCCAAACGAAAAATAGTTATTCCTTTTTTTCGACTTATTTTTGCACGTAGAATCACCCTCTGCCCAGTTGTACTACGATTTCCGGCCCACCCTGTATAAACGACGTCGCTCATAAAATTCAATACAAGATCTGCATCTTTCAGATGTGTTTCAGGTTTTTGATTCGTTACAGCCAGGATGTTGTAACTAAAATTCTGAATTAATTACAGTATATGCACCTGGGTGTTTGACATCTGTTAGATTTTTCTCCGAATTTTCGCGTATGGGCAAATAGAAAAAATTAGCCCAAAACTACGCTCCCGGCCGAGATATGGGGTTGGAATGGTCCATGTGCCTTTCAATTAGGTTCAAAAGCATTTTTAACCATCTTATCCGACTGCACCCTTTAAGTGAGCACTACTGCATCCTCTACATTCTTCTCGACGGTGGTTAAAGGGAACCCAACCGCGCGATGCTAAAGTGCAAGCGCACCGGGTCAATGTTTATGCTTATACCAGCTACTTTTAGTGGGAGCTAGGGAATGCCACGAAATGTTGAATCTTTAAAGTCAGTTTTTACAACAATGGTAAAGAGCGGCCGGCTAATGTGCGGGACTTTTTATGTGTCTGGGGTGTTCCGGGACTGGTGGTAAAGCCGGCGCGACGGCTCGTTTTACGTGCAAAAATTAGTTGAGAATGAAACAAAATAGAACCGCCGGATATTATTACGTATGCAGAGCCTGATCCCGTAAAACTCGAACTTTTCTTCCCAGTTGATTAATGAAAATTAATGAAAACTGTACAGGAGGCGTTGGTACGTATCAGACAAAAAAAAAGATTGTTTAAAAGAAACTTAATATTAATTAAGAGGTAGTACATACCACGTAAGGCAAAAGAATTTTGCACAAGGTACAGTTGAACTGAGAATAGACACATACCTGGAACATAAAAAAGAACAATACTAATTAGTATTATTTTCCATTATTTTCAGTGTTACGTCCGGTGGTTCTGCCATGAGCAGTAATTAATAAAATCAATCATATATATAATATAACCTCTGAATTTCTTTTTGTATTTACTCTGCTAATGATGCACGGGCTCACAGTAATATCGAATATTATAATTAATAACTAATATTGAATTATCGTATACTACATTGCGAGCGATAGAATTAAGGAAAATCTATAAGATATATTTCGCAGTGGACTATATGAAATTGCTAACTCATGTGATTTATTTCAAGTACCTAAACTCATCTTTAAACGAGAGCTTCATCGAACAAATTCACAGCGAAATCTATTTTATTCAAATAAATTGAAATCACTCAAAATATAATATGCGAGCGAATAATTAAATGAAACACCTATTGAAATTTATTCATCGACGAAGAATGTAAAAGATGTATCACAGGAAATGAAGAATAACAATACGTAGAAGAAAAGGGCAAAAGATCAATGAACAAAAGACTGATGACCAACTCCTAGGAGGATGCATAGAGCAATTCGATCCAACAATAGGACGATAAATATTGGAAGGAATACTGTACATCCGGTTTAATCAGAAATTATAACTAATACGAGCAAATCAATGAAGAGGTGCACACCTCATGAAGATTAAACTAAGAACAATGGATTGATTTTTCTTTAAAAGGATGGCTCATCGTCAGGACCAGCAGTTAGTTAGTTGATTAGCAGTCATCAATGAACGACAGTCAAAAGTCAACCTCAGTTCCGTCAAAGTAATTCACCAATCTTATATATAAAATCGATTTGTTTTCTTTCGCACAAGGTCGCGAAAAACCATTCAAGCCAGTTTGGGTGAAGTTAAAGTGGAGTTTATAAAAATTAATCATATCGATAGCGTGTATACCCGCTGGAATTATCATCATCCAAAAACACCATCATCATCGACTTCGTCATCATCAACAACAAAGCGAATTTCGAAGCGACCGAGTTATAAAAAGCGAACCAACGCATCGGTAAATACTAATAATTATTAATAAGATCCTAACACATAATGTATCTGAAATTTATTGCTTAAAATATACATATATTGTTCAATTTATTATCTAAAATCATACTATCGAATCATTTTGAATACCTGACTTCAACCGTTACGTCCAAAAATCCACCTACAAAGCCAATTAGTTTTAAAAAATCCTCAATTACCCGAACCGAAGCCGGTGAATGCAGGTAGGTTCAAAACTGCGTTATATCCTTCATTAAAATCCTTAAATGCATTATCATATATCTCTTTACGTCTATCTTAGGACGTAACATCGGTAATAATCTTTAAAATCGAGATTGAAAGTAAAGGGAAAATACAAATATTTTAAATATTCTTAAAATAAAATACTATTTTCAAATATGACTTTCAAATATTACTGCGGCAAATAAAATACTTTAATTTTAAAGTTGTACGCGTACTTTAAAATAAGCAGGATTATTTATTGTTGACTTTTTTAACACTAAGCCTACCAGTGCCGGTCAAATGACCGGTTTTATATTTTTCGTCTTACAATTATTGAAATTACGAAGTTGCTTGCATGCAAATTGATTCGATAAATTTCTTTATCGAAGCATATATTGTAATTAAAGTTGCACAAAATCTAAATAAATAGAGCCTTGTCATTTCTCGAAGCTAAAACATTTTAATCGCTTTTAGTACTCGGTTTAGTTTATCCAGCTCTGCCAGATGGTATATGAGTCTAGGAGGTCCAATTGCAGTCGGATACTGCGGTGGACACTGCAGGCAGACGCCGGTACAATTAAAACTACCTAATTTTCGAAAACCAAGTTCCATTTTGAAGAACGCTTTGAGGGTTTTGCAACCCTAGATGTGTCCTAATACTTGTACCTAGTACGTTCACGCTCGGAAAACGATTTCCACGCACAGGCGCTTTCCATGTGGGGCGAGTTGGCTGACGATTGTCCGTGTATAAGCGAGTTTGACCGAGATGAGAGTTTTGGAACGGACGCTGGTCTACGAATATGTTGGGACTAGTGCGCTTTCGCGAGTCCGCATCGACTTGTTTGCATCGTCAGGAGAATTCAGCAATGCTGTCATCGCTGCACATCTGAATTCTGCCCTTTAATTGGTTTTCATCCCGAAGAAGAAGGGATTCGCTCAAATTTTCCTCTCGCTCGCGTTGAAGGGAGCTCCAAAACTCACGGAGAACGAAATTAACTGTTGAATCGCGGTGTCCGGGTTTATTTTGTCCCGGTGCTGCGTCAAAAGCGTCGTTTGAATAACTCGAGAATTTCAAACCCGTAACTTTCAGATAGGTTCATCGGATAACTTTACTATTAGCAATTTTAACCATCGCGAGGTAAGGTGTAATAACACATAGATAGCAAGGTGGGGTCTCTTAGATCTCGACAAATTAATGTCATAAATAATAATCTTGTTTCTAATAAATTTGGGATAAAGACACAGGACACACAGGATAAAAGGTAAACAAACAGATTTAATTTTATTCGTATAAAAATTCTTTTGAAAAATTTGAAGCTGGGGTATCTGAGAACTTGCAATCAAAAATTCCGAATAAATATACAATTGTGAGTGCTATTTGGTAGAATGTTCATGAATATTGTCGTAATTTTTTGTTAAGCGCAACGGAAGAAGTAATTCATTAAAACCGTGTTCATCCAATTGCTACCCTTGCGATAGGGGTGCCGAGTTGAAACTTGCCACGAAGGGTTTCATTCAGGGGTTCTATCGACTGATGTAAGAAAAGATCAGTTTGGCTTGGGGCTACTACATTTAATCATTTTTGTAGGGCGACACATACCATGCACATTTTCAAGACTTGCTTTATATTTTCAGCAATTTCTGTTGATCCATTTCATTTTATACAGACACGTTTTAATTAACAGACTGCGAATCTTTATGCATTCAGGGCACTCTCTCGTTTACATAATCCAAGAAAACGTTGACGTTAACAAAAATTCTCGTAATTTCTGCTGCATTCTCATGAAAATAAATTTTTCCCTTATTCAGCATTTCGTAAAATAATCGAAGAAAATGAATATTTGCATAAAGATCCACGGTATATTAATTACAAAACAAAGAGAGTTGTGGGACAGGGCTCCGCGCGATTTGAGGCAGATTCTCAATCCCCAGATGATAATCGAAATCTCGAATATCCAAGAACCTGGATGATCGAGGCAGGGATAATCGAAATTCTACTATATTTTACATTAGAATACATAAAAGAACCATAACGAGATAGCCTCGAGAAATTCTCAGAAATGATTTGAAATGGATAAAATCGGTGCTGCTTCGTTTAGTAAGGAATTGTTGCAGTCCAGGAAATGTTTTACACTAAACCTGACCACGAGTGGTCAAATGACCCATTTTAGATTTTTTATTTGTCAATTATTGAAATTGTAAAGGTGTTTTCATGGGAATTTATTAAATATATTTGTTGACTCCAGTATACGTATATTGAAGTAAAAATCGTACAAAACATAAATAAATAAAATCTTGTTATTTTTATAATACTTTACACACCAGTCACTTTTGATGGTCGGTAGGTTTAGTGTTAACTGCATAACCATGAACAATTGCATCCAGTAATAATTTCAATATTTATGTACTCGTAATAATTACATAAATAATCAGACACTGGTCTTCTTTGTGCATTATCTATTTTAAATCAATTGCGAGAAATAAAAATGAAACTTTTATTGGTGATAGAAAAAATAGTTTAATTCATCTCTTTTCGAGACATCAAAATATCCGAATTTATTAAAAATGGGTCTGCATATTTCCGTCATCATGTTAGGATAGCTGAGGTCAAGGCAAATTCAACTATCTGTAACACTGTGACCTACATGTGGCCTTGAAAAATAAAAATTCACAAAAGTTGGCCACTCGATACAAAAATTATAACATAACTTGTATCACTATTTGTATCGATTGCTCAACTTTCGTGAAGTTTACTAAATAACTAACGAGTTATCTTCAACAACGTCATCCGATAGTTTCATTTAAGATTACAATGTAAAAGTAAATTTCTATGCTTTCTTCTGGTACAGCACAATGATTGAAAATCCTATTAACACATTACCGATCAGTGATTATTGCATAATTTTGAAAAATCTATGGTACATGACTGAACACTTGTTAATAGAATCTTCAATGGTAACAACAATGTTCATTGTGAACTAACAAGTCACCCTCAATAACATCATACAATAGTTTCATTTAAGATTGCAATGTACAAGAAAATTTCTATACTTTCTTTTGGTACAGCACTATTATTGAAATCCTATTAAGATGCTCAACTTAGATGGGACACCCTATACGTGTACACTCCCGCTCAAAAATATGTGGACACTTTGATGCAAGCATAATTGATTTTAATAGTACCAAATTGTACAATTTAATTATTACAATCTCTTGAACAAATAAAAGTTTCTCCGGCAGGGCTAATGCAGTTCTAATCTGCGATGATCCATTAGCGTGGTTTGCTGTCTTCTCAAGACAATAATAATAATTATTGGCGAGACATCTAATGAATTTGTTATTAACTGTATAAACTAGACCGCATAAAAAATGAAATATGTCGTCCACATAAGTTTGAGCGAGTGTGTATATATCATAGACATAAAAATAATTGTTTTATCTACCGACAAAAGCATTAGAGAAGTTTTAAAAAGATATTTAAAGTGGGTACCCGGTTAACGACATAAGGGTTGAAGAAAGAAAATTTCGAAACACAAAACTCACATAATTATTATTAAAATATAAATTCTCTAGCACTGTGTAAACTAGACCGCATAAAAAATTAAAGGTGTTGTCCACATACTTTTGAGCGGGGGCGTACATACGTATATTTTGAGTACAAATTTTGCCACCTTGGTTTACGTCATTATTATCATTCGCAACGAGAAACGTGTGACTGGAGATCAAGCGGTTTCAAGAGATGAACAAACTAGTATTATCAGTTTCTTTTGTGGGTGGACGCGTCAAGGACTTATGAAGGTAAACTTCGAATTTTAAATGTAACCATATATTTTCTTGTGCAGTTTCTAACCTGCTGCTACACTCTTTTGTATTTTATCTGGGAAATGTAAAAATGAAAAATTGGAAGTGGACGCGAGCTACAAAGAGCCCTCCACGTTAAAGTGCACACCCTTTTTTGTATATGAAAAATTCAAAAATGTATCAAGCCTTCGTATGAATCAGTCGTTCGAGTCTCCTCTACTCGTAGCTTCGGCTTGACTAAATAAAAATTTGATAGAGCCGGGGTAACGAATGATTCTCGCAGCCTGCTCCTATCGATTTTAATCCTGACCTTCGCACCTTCATCGAACTCTATAATCCGCAACGTTTCGCGAGAAGCTTTTCAACTCGCATCCACGCAACTCATCGCTTGACACGACTTCGTTCTCGATTCTCCACCCTCGACACATCACCATACATCCTGGTGCATAGATCGCGTGTATACATATATGTAAATCTATATACACGTACAGGTGCATATGTATACCAAAGTATAGTTGTGTAGGTTGTGTAGATGTACTGTTCAACTCGCCGCGGATCGAAGTTGCAAGCTGCACGAGGGAGCTCGCGTGAGCGCGCTCTCCCGCAAGGCGCTACTTAAAATTTTCAAGCAAGAATGATTTATGAGGAGGTCTCGACCTCACCAGTAGTCGACCCTCGACGCATTCGTGAAGCATACATTTTAATCTTAGTCACTAGCACATGGGCGTTCTCTCTCTTCGATCCGCGAACGACGACGTCTTCCGCGTCATGCCTCCTCCGACCGTCCTCTAACGGCCAAATGCCAAGTTCTCTAAGTTTTATGGAACGTCATCTCTGCCAGGAAGAGGATTCGTCTCTCCGTGGAAATCTCTACTATGCGGAGAAGGAAATTCTTGAATTATTGCCGTCGTCATCTATTATAATTATTTTTCATCGAGCGTGTCTTAATTCCACGCTCTCCGGGAAACGAACTCTACCGCAAACCGGTAAAGAAACAATTTTCTTGCAGGCTTTCAATATTTCACGTGCCTCGCACACCGTCCTCCAAAACTGGTCGATGCCACGTGAATTCCTAAATGCGAAGTTAATGTATGTACAGGCTGCATAGAAACTATATGTCGCGACTTTCATAGCCAGTGTCTACACCCTCGATATCGTGAAGATTTATCCGAGGAAGCAACATTAATCCTTTGCACTCCGAATTGTCTTTCAATATTGTTGCCTCTCTACTGTTAGGTTGGCGACTAAGTTCGCGACGTCCACATTTTCTCAAAGAAAGTCATTTATACGGGGTGGTCCACGCAACTTGCACACCTATAATATCCTTCGAAGTTGCATGGTCTGAAGGGGTACATTATGTAGTGTATGTATTTTCTTTACAGGTGAAAGCGTGTCGGAGATTTGAAGGTCGACTTTGCTTTTTTAAATGGGATACTATACTTTTTGTACCAAAATATGGAAGAATGTCAAATGCTGAGTAAAAAAGTATTGACCTTCGTTAGTCCTAAACCTAATAATTAACGAGTAATTGCACTTTATTTCCTGAACATTTTCTTCGCGTAATTTCAAGTTAGAAATTCAACCTTATCACAGATTTCCGCAGGACTGCTGTATGTTTACGTGACAATGTTTATAAACACGACAACGACTATTTATGATCCGCAATCTCCTATCATGTACGTAATTCGGTATCGAAGTTATCCTCGGTGTTCGCGCGTAATTATAAGGAAGATAAAAGCAAAAATGAAATTTTGTAATAGCGAAAAACTTGACATGCTTTCAATTTATGGTGATTGCCGTAAAAATGCAACAAGAGCTAAATCTATGTATGCCGAAAGGTTTCCTGAACGAAATCAGCCATCTCGGTGGATATTTGATAGAATCTGTAAATCGCTTCGGCAAACCGGAAGTTTTAATGTTGCTAAACGTAACGCAACGAAAACTGCCACTTCTGATGTAAATACAATTACTGTCCTAGCATCAGTAGCAGAAAATCCCCATATTAGTACACGGCAGATTTCACGAGGTTCTGGCATTAGTAAAACAAGTAATAGATTGCATCGCTGTATTAATGTCAATGGATATCACTTCGAACACTTATGTTAGTTGCGATAAGCTGCTAGGTCACCCATGTTAACAAACATTGTCACGTAAACATCCCACTGTTCTGCGGAAATCTGTAATAAAGTTGAATTTCTAACTCGATATTATGCAAAGAAAATTTTCAGTAAATAAAGTGAAATTACTCGTTAATTATTAGGTCTAGGACTAACGAAGGTCAATACTTTTTTACTCAGCATTTGACATTCTTCCATATTTTGGTACAAAAAATATAGTATTCCATTTAAAAAAACGAAGTCGACCTTCAAATCTCCGACACGGTTCCACCTGTAAAAAAAATACATACACTACATAATGTACCCTTTCAGACCATGCAACTTCTGTATACTAAACTTTTCCGTGCAACGCATACTTTGGAGGTTGTTATAGGTGTGCAAGTTGCGTGGACCACCCTGTATATACAGGGTGAGTCACCTAACGTTTGCACCTCAAATATCTTTGTTGTTTCTAAAGATACGTCAAATATGGTACAGACAAAGTTGAATGGTACAATGGGGCTGACACGATGCCAAAAGAAATTTTTTTTAATGTTTTTTTTAGAGATATCAAGATCACCATGACTTTTTTAAATGGAACCATCCTTTTTTAACATTAGAAAGACTGAAACTTAGTATATACCTATATTGCCCCAAAGCAGTAAAAATGACTGCATCGTGAAAGAATAACTAATGTGTAAAGAAATTTGTTTAAAATTAATTTTTAATATTTTTTATATTATTTACAGTCATACATAGCGCGTTCAAGGGGAACGAGGCGCGTGGGGAGGCCTGGCATAAAGATTCGAATAACAAGTACTACTATAGTTATCGAACAACTGCAAATTATCAAGTATATGCTCAAATCGACAATTTATCATGAACTTGTATGTTATCGTGTGACGGTAATCAAAAAAATATAAACTGTTATTCCAATCCAGAGCCGAACTGGCCATATAAGAAATTTACTCGATTCAATAATAAAAGTCATTTGATTATTTAAAATTTCGCAAGTAGTCAAAATGACTGCTTTTGGGCAATATAGGTATAACACATATATATACTGGAAATGAAGGAGGGGGAGGCAACTACAATGATTAATAAACGCATTTATATGTTATACAAAAAGTCACAAAATTCTAAGAAGCTGTGTCATTATATAAATAATTGTTTTTCTAATTGAAATTGAAAAGCAGTCAAAATGACTTCCTTAGGCAATCTAGTGTTAAACACCTACAATGATAGTCCCTTTCTCTAGGAATTCAGTGAGTATAATTATTCCAAGGTCATTCAAGATCAAGATAAGATAGAGATTCTGATAAAGGTTATCAGATAAACAAAACACCCTGTACAGTCGCTGTGAAGAATTTTCAACATTTCGAAATAACGTGAAGTGGAGTAAGTGTGCACTAGTTTCTGTAAAGTTGGACTTTAAACTGATATATTTTCAGTCTGGTATGTAAAAACTTAACGCTCTTGGTATCAAACTCTTGCCACAATTATTACCGATGAATTAGTATTATGTAGGATTCGAATTTTGCTTGAAAATTAACATTTTGATAGGATATTGTACAAAGTGTCAACTACTATGCACTTGCCCGGGAAATAGGGAAAGAGCGTCTCTGAGAGTTAAAAATGCTTTCAAACCTTGTTTCAAGTGCTACAGGGCAAGAAAAGAATGATTAACAAGCCTGCTACAAAATGCTTTTTATTGCATTAAATTATATTGTTTAGCTTTATAGTTATCCATTTTTAAACAAACATGTACTTTTATGCTGAGATATGAAAGGGGATACAGTGATATTAATACAAAGTTTAAAATATAAATATGATATTTGGACCGTTTATTTTGAAAGTGGTGTGTCCTTTTTTTAAAAAAATGAGATATGACGTAATTTATGCTTAATTTAGTGTAAACTTTTTGTTTATTACTAGTTAGTATTTAATATCTTAAAAAATGCCAATGCTTTGTTCAATTTAAAATTGGCCGGTAAAAGAAATTGCGTAACCATTGATTGGGAAAGTGGTGTAAGTCCAATTTCCATAGACAGGTGGCGGGGTTAGTGGCCACCGGTGGCTTCATAATTGTTTACTTCACGTGCCGAAAGTTACTATTTTAGGTTACTTATTTTATTTTCCTCCAACAATGGATAATTTCATATTCACATCGGATAGCGATATAGGTAAGAAGAAATAGTAAATCAATGTTATTTTATGACAATATTATTTTATGACAATTGAAAATATTTATTTTATTTTATTTTAAATAAATTTACACAAAAATAAGACCCGTGAATATAAACAAAAGAATAATCTTAGAATCGGAGGATGAAGATAATTCCACTATGAAAAACAAATTAATGAAACGTAAAAAGAGAAGAAGAATTATAGAGATAGAATCTTCATCGGATGAGGATATTGTTACCGAGAACTTGGATTCTGCAAAAGAAAATAAAGGAAAATATACGCAACGAATAACCAAAATTAAGCGAAATGTCGGACAAGAGTACTATACAAATAAAGGAAACTTCATTCCAGAAAATTCTTGTTATTATTTATAAACAAATTTGGATTAATATGAAATATATTTTAAGTGATATTTGTTATTTCAAAATTGAAATTAAATGATATTTACAATTGACTAATTATGAAAGTGGTGTAAGTCCATTTGCAGTCTGGAAATATATATATTATTTTAGTTAAATTCGCCTAAAAGAAATTTATATAATCAAATTACATATTGATAAATTAGTACAAACATTCCCAGACTTCACATAATTAACCAATATTTTTTAATTGTCAGATCTGCTAACATTTAATTTTCTCGAAACAAAAGAAAATGGACTTGCACCACTTTCAAAATAAACGGTCCAATTTATTATTAATATACGCTTATGCGAAGATTTTAATTGATCGATGAAAACATAGTGTCGACGAAAGTTAATTAATTAAATCGTGTCGATGAAAACAGTGTCGGTGAAATGAGTTGTCAACGAACCCAGATTGACCCATACAGTACGCGCTTACCCCATTGTCATAGTACGCACTTGCCCCGTGTAGTAATATTTACGGGGGGCAAGAGCATCTTGGTGTTTTTTTCAATAAATTTTAAAAAATACAATAAAAACGGTTCATTTAACGTAAAGCTACATCGATATTTGTTGTACTTACCTAAAATAACAACACAGAATATATTAATAACTTGTAAACTATCGCGCGTTCAGGGTAACCTCAAAGTTGTACGTGTACCTCTCACGTGACTGTTTGGCATTGGTTGAGGAAAACACCTTTATTCTTGGGCGAAATCTATGTCGAATATAGTTCACACGAACTTGTACTGCATCAATGAATACAAGCTAGAGCAATTTCGTTCATATTATAATAAAAATAACCAGTTAACCACGCTTACCCCACTCCACCTTACTAAAAACTCACAATAGAGAATTTCGCAGAAAAATCCGCAGTCAGATTTATCGCAAACTTTTGCGCGCTGGTGTACTCGCCTACGCTACTTGTTGACGCAGCTCTCGAGACTGGTTCCAGCGGCGCGGCGTGTGTAAAAATCCATCGAAACGATAGCATAATAAATTTCGTAAACCGTGCATCAATGTTCCCGGTTGTGGGAAGAATTGCGAATAGATTTTTTAAAAGATGCGCGCTCAATCATGCCCACAGGGCTGGAGGGCTGTGTATATATCCCGGATTCAAAAGCACCGACAAATGACACGGCGGTCTTGATAAATGTAGCCGTGTTGGCCGAGCTTTTCCACGGGGCGAGTGTAACATCGATTTTCCGAGGACGGTACGCGTCGTAATTCGCAGACGGCGTCCCCGAGAGCCGTTGTTACTGTATCCTCGTGCTGCTCTTTCTGCACCGTAGGATTATTGGTCGAATGTACACCCTGTCAGTGTAGCTGAGGGGTTACGAAGGGGCGCTTTCAATTTGATTGCGATTCCGCGGTGTGTGGTTTACGATGCTCCGCCCGAAGCAATGGGTCCTTGATGAGAATTATATGGCGGTCGTCGTACCGCGGACCATGGGCCATTCTTCGCGCAACAGACCTGCCCCGTATTGTCTCGTGAAAGATGCGGATCAACACGACACAGCCACTACACTACACAGAGACCGCACAGCACTCTCCGAAAAATCGCACGGTCGGCGGGCTACCTTCGAATTTGTCCCTGCCATGAAATGCCATCTCGGAACGCTTCGTCTAATCAATTTTCTCAACGAGCACGCGTCCCGTCGCCACAGCGGGGTGTCCAGCCCGAAAAGTCGGAAAAGTTGTCGCTGTCCGACGTAATTATAGGTCTGAAGAATAATCAATTTGGTTTTTTTTATTTGTACATGCTTTGCAACACACTTTGCGTTCGTAAACAGCCCCTAAAACAGGGTCATTCATTAGTGATTTTCAAGTATTTTAAGGCAATTGTGTAAATTCGTACATTGTGCAGAAGCTTTTCAAGTAGGTATACAGGCAGTCTGAAGAATAATCAATTTCGTTTTTTTTATTTGTACATGCTTTGCAACATGCTTTGGTTCGTAAACAGCCCCTTAAACAGGGTCATTCATTAGTGATTTTCAAGTATTTTAAGGAAATTGTGTAAATTCGTACATTGTGCAGAAGCTTTTCAAGTAGGTATACAGACAGTCTGAGGAATAATCAATTTTGTTTTTTTTATTTGTACATGCTTTGCAACAAGCTTTGGTTCACAAACAGCCCCTAAAACAGGGTCATTCATTAGTGATTATTAAGTGTTTTAAGGAAATTGTGTAAATTCGTACATTGGGCAGAAGCTTTTCAAGTAGGTATACAGGCAGTCTGCAGAAAAATCAATTTTGTTTCTTTTTATTTGTACATACATTGCAACACGATTTGGTTCGCAAACAGCCCCTAAAACAGGGTCATTCATTAGTGATTTTTAAGTGTGTTAAGGAAATTGTGTAAATTCGTACATTGTGCAGAAGCTTTTCAAGTAGGTATACAGACAGTCTGAGGAATAATCAATTCTGTTCTTTTTATTTGTACATGCTTTGCAACACGCTTTGGTTCGCAGACAGCCCCTAAAACAGGGTCATTCATTAGTGATTTTCAAGTATTTTAAGGGAATTGTGTAAATTCGTACATTGTGCAAAAGCTTTTCGAGTAGTTATACAGACAGTCTAAGGAATAATTAATTTTGTTTTTTTTATTTGTACATGCTTTGCAACACGCTTTGCGTTCGTAAACAACCCCTAAAACAGGGTCTTTCATTAGTGATTTTTAAGTGTTTTAAGGAAATTGTGTAAATTCGTACATTGTGCAACTTTTCAAGTAGGTATACATAGCACTTTCACGCAGATTTCATTTCGTTATCATCTAAATTAGTATAGTTATTAATAGACAGCGGATCTTTATGCAAAATAAAAACTTTCTACCGGAATTGCAACAAACTGGAAGGAAATATAAATTTATTTTCTTTCTTAATATATTCGATAGGTTGAAAATAATATAACAGCATTTTTAAATTCTTCTAATGTTTCTACTGATTTAAATTACACCTACTCATTTTTGTTATAAATGCATAAAATCCTCTGTCTAGTTGTTAATATTTGAATGTAATCAATAATTCTGTAAGTTTTTTTACGATTATAAAACTTCATTGACGATTTTGTTATATTATTGAGTAATATCCGGTTGACTTTCAGGTATCATTACATTCGACAAAGGTTTGTGTTATAATGCAAACGGAATTAGTTCCAGATTTGGACAGATTGGTGATTTTTATAACTAGTTTAAGTAGAAACGAGTAACACAACAGTCGCAGCGTGTGTTTCCTGATGAAAATTGATGGTAAGAATTTAAAAATATCTTATAAAATATACAATTTGCTTATTAAAAAGTTTCGTGATCCACATATTTAATATTACAATAATAAATGACATCATTTCAACATTGTTTTTTTCCAGCTTTTCGACGAACGACGAGGCACGACTTCTTTTTTATTAAAAAAATCGATTTTCTTTTTTTATGGGTAGTGTAACTATTTAAGAATGTCTCAGCAATATTTCAAATCAAAATTCATGAAACTGACTAAGTTATAGTCAACTGGTCGAAAATGAAATTAATTAATTTATTGAACTATAATTTATTTACTTTATTAAATGCATGGAATTTTGTCCTCATTGAATGCCCGATGTTAGAATCAAGAATTACTATTAGGTATGGTCTAGGTCTAGATGTTAACTGTTTCCATTTATGACCTTGTACAACCTCAAAGACCCTAAGAGTACCTTTGACTATCAAATAGATGAATTTAGTAATTTGTTGCAAACCCCTGTACTTTATATTGATATTGTATATATTGGGTTGTGGCAAGAAAGTAATTTCGGCGTATTAAGGTGAAATAGAGCCCATTTCTTTTATTCAAGCAATGAACTTTAACGAATAAGATATATTCCCTTTTGTTCGATGATTGTTTGCCAAAAAGAATAAATAAGAAAATATTTTATTGATTAAAGTTCACCTTTCAATACCGGAATTACTTTCTTGCCAACCCAATAGTATTGTCAACCTTCGCAAAGTAATGTGGGGTCTCAGAGACCCCAGCTTCAGATTTCCAAAAAGAATTTTTTATACGAATAAAATTAAATCTGTTTATTTACTTTTTATCCTGTGTTATTCTTCATCCCAAAATTAAAAACGAGGCTATTTATGAAATTCATTTGTCGGGGTCCAAGAGACCTCACCATTACTATTTATATGTTATTAGACTTTACCTTGCGAGGGTGAATATTTACTTGAACGATTGAATAGGTTTCATTCAAAGAAAATTGCATATGTTACAGAAGAATTCACTTTGATCGTCAAGTGTTAAACACGATATTTATTTCCGAGATGAAGGGGAACCTGAGAGAATGGAAATAAACACGTTCGCTATCGCTCCACAGCAAGCCGTTTAGGATAAACATCCCACATAGCCAGAGGACACGAAAGACAGAGTAATTAGAGCTTGCACACCATTAATTCTGAAACAATCCAAGCTACAGTATAATTTCTTCTTACTCGTCGCAGACGTTACATCGCCATGGGTGGACGTTATTTTCAGCACTTGTTAACATGCTGGCTAAGACAGTAAATGACAGAAACAAGATAGAAGAAAATTATCTTCTCCGATATTATTAAAAATCGTATGGTAAAACAATGTTTGTATCAAAAGAGATATTTTCTGTAAGTAGAGCACAAATTGTACATTTTTTCTAGCGCAGATTTACATATTTATTTTTTCTCTTTTCCATAATAAGGACGTTTTATTATGTAACTGCGGGTTTTATGGTTTATAGCGTTTACGAGTATGCATAATATAATAAAGGAAGCGGTTTAACGGAGATTTTATTAAATTGTTATGTCGGTTTCAGCATTTCAAGACAAGTAAATCAACGAACAAACTGGATAACTTGTTTTACGTTGCAAATAAAACATTCGCATAAAAATATCTAGACCCGTTATTATTTAATATCTGGTTTACATGTAATACTTTGTACATTGTTGCAAATAAAGATGAAATTATGACACAGTCATTTGATGATCTACTCACGGCAATAGGAGCATTAGTGGATTAGATTACGGTGATTACGGTGACAGGTTGCGGGCTTTTACATAGTAGATCAAACGATGCTTCGAGATCATCAGTTTAGCATCTACAATAAAATCTATCTGGTCGTGTTAAGATTTCTACTAGCGACTAACGGTACCTGAGAACTGCGTACACACGATCCACACAAGCTAGAGTCATTTTACATTTACGGAAGCATAGATTACACGAGTGCGTCAGAGAGAGCCTATGGTAACATGAGAGAAAAAGTTCGACGTCTACAAAGAGAACATCAGGCTGGTGTCTAACGTTCAATATGACACCGAGTGGTATTAATGCTTAACGGTAGTCGGGATCAAACGCGAACTGGCGTAACACGCTCATGCACTCGTTAACAATTGATTTTTATCGCATTTTACTCGGCCGTATAAAATACAGGGCGTCCCACGTACAATAACGGACAAAAGTTTAAGACGACTATGTATCTTTTCAGTAGATTATCGCATTTTATTAGAGATGCTAAACATGCGGTCACCACGGTACACTCTCACACCGCTAGATCACGTATACGTACGCGAGGATTGCAAGGGTCCGGGATTCCACTCCTGATTTCTTACTAATGCAAATACGGGGTCTCTTAGTAGTCAAAATCGCTAGATGAAAGATCAATCTAGTGGGCTATTCGCCACAAAAGTCCTACTCTTACATTTACGACGCGTAATTCTCATTATTCGGCAGCATAATTGAGCTACGCTTAAGAGCATTGGTTCCTTATCGCCGCAATGTTTATAAATCGAAGCGTGAAACGTATACACAAAAGTCGGCACGAACTTATGGGATGACCTAATATTTTTCAAGGCTGCCGATGTTCCTCCAGAAGTTTGACGTTCATTTTCTGCTCGAGTTGCAAAGAGTGCAAGAATTTAATTAGACAGCAATTTGTGGGATTTACTTAAGGACTGCGTCTCCTAGACAGACGACACTCGCGCGTGACTGCATACAGTCATAACAATTCACTCACACACCGCTAGACCACGTATACGTACGCGAGGATTGCAAGGGTCCGGGATTCCACTCCTGATTACTCAATAATGCACAGACGGGGTCTCTTAGTAGTCAAAATCGCTAGATGAAAGATCAATCTAGGGGGCTATTTTCCTTAAAAGTCCTACTTTTACGTTTACGACGCGTAATTCTCATTATTCGGCAGCATATCGACAGCCACGATAGGCGGCAGCACCGTCGCCTGTGCAAGGCATAATTTGCATTATTCGGAAGCATACAACTGCGCATGCAGCTATCTTCATAACGTGTAACGTATAACGTATAACGTATAACGTATAACGTATAACAGTATAAAGTATAACGTATAACGTATAACAGTATAACGTATAACGTATAACAGTATAACGTATAACGTATAACGTATAACGTATAACAGTATAACGTATAACAGTATAACGTATAACAGTATAACGTATAACAGTATAACGTATAACAGTATAACGTATAACAGTATAACGTATAACAGTATAACGT
>CM052191.1:2843217-2860137 GCA_028455805.1 Lasioglossum figueresi
TGTTTGACGGAATTCCAAGATTAAACTAGTATGCTGTCGGACAATGGTGTGCGCTGTAAACGCATGAAATTCACAGTCTACTTATGGGCCGAGGTCTCGACAATATTTTCGCAAGACTTCGTTCTTTGTAGCTTTACGAACAAGCGTGTACTCTTCCACTGTCACCCGGTTACGAAAAGGAAGAAAAGAAAGAGAACAACGGAAAAAACAGTACGACAAATGGAAATACTTGAACGTAGACAATGGGCATTGACAGGACTCTCCGTCTGTCCTATTCGCCCCTCTTCCGTTTCGTTCTTCGCGGTAATGACTGCAATAAATTACGCGTAACATCTCTCCTCAAAGCAATGGCGAACACCGTTACATCGTTCGAGAATGAGAAAGCAGCCACCGGCGATGCGAAACAATGGTTAAACGACGATAACCTTCCTGAATGTATTATATTTAATGCACCGTAACTCGCTATCTTTTCTAATCTATTTCCAGGGAAGATAACGCGGGTGTAGGTCCGACTGATTTGTTGCGCGGTGAATCAAACGAAGAAACCAGCCACCATTAATCCGCAAAATTCATTTTCATATAGGATACATGTAGGGTTTGCAATACCGAACCAAAAATACAATACAGACATTCGGTATTTTTTTAAACGTTGTACCGGAATACCGGTATTAATACCGGTATTAGGAATTTTCAAAAAGGTACAATAACACAACTGTTTCTCTACTATATATATTAGTTTTATACAAAAAATAATAAACTATAAAAATATAAACAATTTTGTTACGTACAAACATAAAATAAAGGAACAAAAGTTATAATCAAATATTATTAACAAGAGCAGTAAAATAATCATTTTTAACATTAGAAACAGAAAATATAATATGAAAAATAAACCATTACATAGTATTATAATACAATAAAGGAACAAAACGTATAGTATTATTATTAAGAAGATACTAATCAACTAAGAGTAAATAGTATAGATGCTAAGAGTAAATATAAAATCTTGTTGTATAGTCTATTAGATTGTATAATGTCTATTAACCCTTAGCACTCGAGTGACGCCACTGAGGAGACATTAATAATTTTGCTGTACTATTAATTAAAATATTGTTTACATTATTAGATCTGTCGGTATCTAATCAATTACTCAACATTTAAGTATTGTATGAAGTATTACATCAATTTCATATCAACCAAATTTAAAAAATCCCACAGGATGGAAATATTCTAGATTGCAAGAAACGTTTCATTTTCCAGTTAAAATAGCTCCGTGTGCAAAGGGTTAATAGAAAAAGACATTAACTAATTTATTAACTGCATATTTTTGAAGTGTGATTGTAAAAAACATAATGCATCCATTGAACTGTCGTTAAGCCTGGAACGTATTTTTCTGCACAAATTACCTGCAGTTGAAAATACTCTTTCCGCATCCACGCTGGTTGATGTTACCGTTAACAATGAGCGATACACTTCCTCTAAATATTTGCCTCCGCGGTAATGTTCCTTGATCGGCAACAAGCACACACATATCGTCAGCGGCGAACCCTTATAAATGTGAGGTTAGGTTTCAGCAAATGACAAAATAGCAAATGATTGATGTTGGTACTACTGTAAATAGCAAATACCGGTTTCACGAAATTGAAAAATAGCACGAAATACCGGTATTCGGTATACCGGTGTACCGGTATTGCAATCCCTAGATACATGTACCTATTACTGCGGCTGTTCGTTCTACCGCGGTGTTTTTCCTCGATGAGATTAAAATATGTAAAAATATATATTTTGCCCTGAATAAACTTGTACAATTCTTGTAACATCTTAGGATTTGAAAAAACATTTTTCATGAAAGGTAAAAATAAAACCATGTTTCCTCTATCTCGATCATCGAAGGACTGTTGTTCACACAATTGCACATTCTTTATGTTGCTTTGAAAGTTTTATTCTTCTTTCGATACCTACTTTGATACAATAAAAATATGAAAAGAAACTTCTATTGCCTTTTTACTAAAAAAATTAAGCCCTCGGTATTACGTACGTTAAAGTGAAGGAGGAGCTCATTACTGTGATACAAAAATCACTAAGAATGTCCATCGTACTGGGGTATGAATTGCAATTACGATGAAAAACGACACACGTAAGTAGATAGGTTACGATTCCAGATAAAGGGTATTGTACGTAGAATTGGAAGATATGGCAAAAAATAAATCGAACGGTAATGAGAAAATCAGTAACAAAAATAAAAAAACATAGTAAAGTGAAGTGCACGAAAAGATGGAAATAAAGAGGAAGAAGAATTGAAAAAGACGAAGGTGTCTACAACATCAATGCAATTGTGAAATTTTGTTCAAATTAATTTAACAGCTTCACACCAAAGATAATAGATATTATTCAAATATTTGTTAAACGAATGTATTTAGTTATTTATGTGATATTTGTGTGGATATGTATGGAAGTAACGTGAGAATGAGGAAGAAACATAAATAAGGAGAGGCAAAAATTATGAAGCGAAATTGGTTCAACGAAAAAAAGAAATGACTGTTTATGATGGAGTGTTTTTGTTTGTAAAATTTGTCAGTCGTTAAATGAACATCGTTTGTGTTACACGTAATATGTTTTCTTAAATATATGGTTCGTTTATAAACATTGATAATTCGATCCACTGGTTGAACAATATTATACTACGGCGTTAAAATTAATAAAAGGTTTATTCACTTAGAATTCAGGATTTATTTAAATTAATGTTTGGATACGTTGATTGTTTCCGTACTCGAATATAATATCGAATTCCAATTCGCAGTAATGGGTACGCAGTAATTAGTAAATGACTCTTTTTCGTCCGCAGTAATATGTACAAAATATTATCGAATTTAATTTTTAATATCTAACCAATTTTTTTCGTGTTCAGAACACATCAATCTTTTATGAAATGCATGTACATATTATTATCCCATGATAAATTAGGAATAATATTAAAATAAAGTACGATGGAGGACGATATCGCAGTAATCGGTACAGTTACCCTACTAAAAAAGATTCATCTCGTTAATCTTAAAAAGTGTCCTTTAAAACGTGAGCGAATATTATTTCGATTCCATACTTATTTTGAGACAGGCTGGCCAAAGTGATTAGCATGATTGTTATTGGTAAAAGCACAGTTTCCACATTCTGACTGAATCGCGCGACAGGATGTTGCGTGTGTTTATATTAATGAAAATACCGATAGTAAAACATGGAAAATTAATCGGGCAGACAAACAATTCGTTTACACAGACACGGTACGCTAGTGAAACTTCTATAAAATGCTTACACGTATTATTATTCCATGATAAATTAGAAACAATATTAAAATAATCGGTACAGTTACCCTACTAAAAAAGATCCAACTCGTTAATCTTAAAAAGTGTCCTTTAAAAAGTGAGCGAATATTATTTCGATTCCATAATTATTTTGAGACAGGCTGGCCAAAGTGATTAGCATGATTGTTATTGGTAAAAGCACAGTCTCCACATTCTGACTGAATCGCGCGACAGGATGTTACGCGTGTTTATGTTAATGAAAATTCCTATGGTAAAACATGGAAAATTAATCGGGGGGACAAACATTTCATTTACGCAGACATGGTGCGCAAGTGAAACGAGAGTGAGCTCGACACCTCACGATAAGGTGTCGTTAGCATATCCACTTGACTCGGGTCAAGGTGACATAGTACCATCGGTTTAACGGTCTAACGTCGTTGTAACCGACGCTTCTAAATGTTAGAATCCCACTGGTTAACAGGCTGTCTCTCGTGTCAAGATGTATTCCGAGAAGCATCGCGCTGTCGCATAGCCGGGGATTTTCGAGGACAAGAATGGCTACGGGGAGGAAAGAGTGTGTCGAGCATAACGTGTTAACCTTTTGCACTTCGGATTTTTCATCTCGGACCTCGACAAACTCGGCTCGGGAATTTCATGCGAAATATTGTACGCGAGTAATTGTCGTCTGTAAGTGATCTCCGCGGAGATTAGTTTAACACGTTCGCTACCAGCGTCGTCGCACGATCTCACATTTTGCTTGAAGAACGTCAAATTAATTTTATGCACGCCGTTATTTAAAGTCGTTACACGCAGGCTAACCTACAGCAATCCTATGACTTTTCCTCGTTAAAATTTTTATCGTACGCCCCGACAATCTATTTTTACACCGCACGTGTTTCTACGTAAATCATTCTTACACGGGATTCTAATATGTCCTATTTGCCGCGGACACGATTCTTCGGGAACATTTTATTTACTTCTATGTATACTTCTATGTATATTCTATGTACACTTCTATGTACAGTAAGGTCGCGATATTTTTCCACCGGTTGTGTTCTGCACGGATACATATCGTGTAGGGACATTATTTTTTTATGACTGGTCCGTGAGTACAGACGAAACCGAACGTAGAAAGGACAGTATGTAAATACGGATCCACTAATAATCCAATTACAAAACTTCTTTATTTTTCATTATTTTTTAATGAGACTTTCGCTAACTTATTTGTGGCATTTTTCTGATTAAAATGACACCAAACGCGATATAATTTCAACTGTATTTAGTGGTTTAAGTGACGAAGAAAGTTTCGGGCGCAAGAAAGGACAGCGAACACGTATGCGTCTTTTTCTTTCCCATACGCTGTCCTTCAATGCGCCCGAAAATTTCATCGTCGATTAAACCAATAAATGCAGCTGAAATTATATCGTGTTTGGTGTCATTTTAATCAGAAAAATGCCAGAAATAAGTTGGGAAAGTCCCATAAAATATAATGAAAAATGAAGAAGTTTTGTAATTGGATTAGTAGTGGTTCACACCGATATGGTACCGGAGTGGGTAGACACTGGATAAATTCTGGGAAGAAGGTCGCGGAGAAATATCGCGATAATATTAAATTTTCTTTAAAATTAATTTAAAATAAATTGTTTTCTTCAAAAAAGCTTCCTCATTGTTTAATTACTCATTGTTTTTAACTTTACTGTATATTTTATGTATGTATACTTCTATGTACTGCAGTCTTCTAAGCATGATTTTTAGTTTTAATACATTTTCTTGTCGTGTAGACAGATTTATTATTATTTCAGTTCTTTATTCGATCCAGTGTATCTCAGCACGAGTATAATTAACACTGATCTACGAAACGCATATTTTACATATTCGGTGAACTTATCGATTAGAGTTCTCCCCTCAGATTTCAATAAGCTTTAGATATGTTCTCGAGGGCATCATTCTGAACAACATTTCCATTTAAAGTTTTTTGCGGTCGGCTTCAGTTTAGGAGATGCTCCGCTCCGAGTTCAGTGACCTTGAAATATTTAAATTAACCTTGAAATATGTAAATTGACCTTGAAGCTTCTTGCAACTATCTTGTAAACTAAAGCCGTCCGACAAAAGCTTTGACCCTTTGCACTCCGAATTATTTTTCAATTTTGTTCTCACCGATTCCCTACTATTTTATTTAAGTGTTTTATTTGAAACTTACTTCGAAGGACAGTTCCTTGACTGCTACTTATTTTAAACAATTTTGTTTACCAATTACATTAAATATGGCCCTCAAACTATAAGTTAGAAAAAAGTAGTATTAAGTTGTTTAGTGTTAAGTTTTACAAGTAAGATGATTATATTTGGTTAAGCTAGAAATAAGGATAGGAGAAAGGAGGCGGAAAGAAAATTTAGCGGTAGAGGGAGAATGGAACTGGATTTGTAACCCTTAGGAGAAAAATAAAGATATATATTGTTACGTCCGGTAGTTCTTTTTGTATTTACTCTGCTAATGATGCACGGGCTCACAGTAATATCGAATATTATAATTAATAACTAATATTGAATTATCGTATACTACATTGCGAGCGGTAGAATTAAGGAAAATCTATAAGATATATTTCGCAGTGGACTATATGAAATTGCTAACTCATGTGATTCATTTCAAGTACCTAAACTCATCTTTAAACAAGAGCTTCATCGAACAAATTCACAGCGAAATCTATTTTATTCAAATAAATTGAAATCACTCAAAATATAATATGCGAGCGAATAATTAAATGAAACACCTATTGAAATTTATTCATCGACGAAGAATGTAAAAGATGTATCACAGGAAATGAAGAATAACAATACGTAGAAGAAAAGGGCAAAAGATTAATGAACAAAAGACTGATGACCAACTCGTAGGAGAATGTATAGAGCAATTCGATCCAACAATAGGACGATAAATATTGGAAGGAATACTGTGCATCCGGTTTAATCAGAAATGATAACTAATACGAGCGAATCAATGAAGAGGTGCACACCTCATGAAGATTAAACTAAGAACAATGGATTGATTTTTCTTTAAAAGGATGGCTCATCGTCAGGACCAGCAGTTAGTTAGTTGATTAGCAGTCATCAATGAACGACAGTCAAAAGTCAACCTCAGTTCCGTCAAAGTAATTCACCAATCTTATATATAAAATCGATTTGTTTTCTTTCGCACAAGGTCGCGAAAAACCATTCATGCCAGTTTGGGTGAAGTTAAAGTGGAGTTTATAAAAATTAATCATATCGATAGCGTGTACACCCGCTGGAATTATCATCATCCAAAAACACCATCATCATCGACTTCGTCATCATCAACAACAAAGCGAATTTCGAAGCGACCGAGTTATAAAAAGCGAACCAACGCATCGGTAAATACTAGCAATTATTAATAAGATCCTAACACATAATGTATCTGAAATTTGATGCTTAAAATATACATATATTGTTCAATTTATTATTTAAAATCATACTCTCGAATCATTTTGAATACCTGACTTCGACCATTACGTTCCAAAAATCCACCAACAAAGCCGATTAGTTCTAAAAAATCCTAAATTACCCGAACCGAAGCCGGTGAATGCAGGTAGGTTCAAAACTGCGTTATATCCTATATTAAAATCTTTAAATTCATTATCATATATCTCTTTACGTCCACCTTAGGACGTAACAATATACGATAGCTCTCAAACTTTGTTGTAATTTATATTAGTGGATCTACATTTGTTAACTAAAAAATAAGACAATTAAATAAAGAAAGAAAGAACCAGATACATATTATAAAAAAAAACCCTTTTATTTACATTTTTCTTTCTCTAATGTCGAGTCTCACGCGTCAAAGGAGTGCAAAGGGTTAAAGGGGAATGTTGTTCAGAATGGCGACCTTGACAATATATTTCATTGTCATTGAAATCTGAGGGGAGATCGATAGTCGACAAGTTCACCAAATCTTGCTTCACGGGCTCGAATAAAAAAGTTCTGAAAGGAGAATGAACTCTGGAAACCGCGAAGGGTTAAAATTTGTCGACAAAGAATTGAAAATTTCATACATATCCGCGGTCTAGTAATTTGTTTATCGAGAGCAATAAGGAAGCAGGCGATCTCGGAAAATTACACGGTACGTGTTCCGATTTGCAGGAATGAAAAAATCGGCCACTCCTCTTAGAAAAACGTAGTCTGACGCGACATTACGTTGGGATCGGAGCGAACACAGAGGCATTCCCAGCGTTAATCTACCATGAGCCTATTCGCGGAGCATCGGTATTACGGTTTCGTTACGGCACTCATCTACCGTGACACTCATTGTCAATATATACTGTAGATTGCTGCATAAGACCGGCCCATCCTGACCCAGACCCTCCACCTGAGGGCTTCACGGGGTTTCTCCACTTTATGCTTCTTAAGACATCGGTTCGGTAAGCTCTGTAAACCCTCTAAGCCCGAATCTCTCTCGAGCTCCAGCTTCGATCTGTGCATAGAGCATTTACTACAACTTTCTACTTTATTTACATTTCGCGGTATGCCCGGGATAGTTTTATGCTCGGGTATACTCTAATTACGCATAACCCTAGGATCACAGGATCGTTAATACGCTCTACGAACTGCTAGTAATACGGTTAAGCCACCGAGTCAATAAAATTTTCATGGTTTTAAGGCGCGCGTACTTCGGAAGCAGCTGCGAGTTTGTTTATTAATTACTCCGAGGGAAACGAGAATTACGCTACGTAATGATATTAATGAACAGACAGTGGATCTTTAAAATAAAATGTGCAATATTAAAATGTTGCACCCGAATTGCAACAAACTGGAGCGAAATAGAAATTTATTATCTATTTTAATATGTTTGATAGGTTGAAAATCATTTCTCGTACACTTTAGAAGGTAATGAACGAAAATGGTATACTTTTAGAACTAGACTGCGGATCTTTGTGCAAAATAAAACATGTTTGCATCGATTGCAAGATACAGGAGCCAAATGAAATTTTTTTTCTTCTTTTAATTACCTTATTAAGGTGAAACTAATACACTGGTGGCCCTAAATCTTTTTAATATGCCCACTGTTTTAAATTGTACGTATCCCTTTTTGTCATAAATGCATACAATCCGTAGTCTACCTATAACAGTCTGTAATGAATTAGTGCAATTATGCATCCTTTATCGAACAACATATACTAGAAATATACAGGGTGTCCCAGGAAGGATAGCTCAGGAATCATACGTTTAATAGATTGAAAATAATATGATAGCCTTTACACTTATTCATTTTTGTCATAAATGCATTAAATCCGCTGACCCCTAATGAAATCAGTTAATTAATAGCACATTCTAGGTAAGTGGGAAATTTGCAGTATATGTGGTACATTAATTAATACATTTATTTGTAATACTAACAACGATTCTCTGTTATTACTATCGAACAATGCGTACTAATGAACTACCCATGATGCATTGCAGCGCAAATAGCTTAATAAACTGTAATAATTACCATAAACAATTCAGGCTTGTATTAAAAATGCAAAGTTAAGAATCTTCTTGAGATAATGTTTGAATGGATCAACATAACCATTCGGTAAATACGATTATGGAAATACTACTTCCATTGCTATGGAGAGTCTCAGAGATTCGCTTGTGACCCACTCTACTTTCCCTTTCAACGAGGCTATCTTCCGCCATGGTCCGGTCACGTGATGCGTTCGCAATGTTACGTGATTGGTTCGGTACTGATAGAGAGAGGGTAACTGTATCCCCCTCAATTCCCCTCACCGGACAACTCTGAACGTGTACAAGAATGGAATCGAAATTAAATTATTTTTTATTTATTGGGTTGGCGAGAAAGTAATTTCAGTATTTCAAGGTAAAATAAAAGCGAAAGCAAAATTTTGTGGAAAATTGTCAAGTTTTATGAACGCGAAATTATGAATCTACCATAAAGATGGAGAAAGATCATCGATCAAAATGGAAAATATTTTACTGATTAAAGCGCATTGCGGGAATAGAAAAATTGGGTTTTATTTCACCTTGAAATACCGAAATTACTTTCTTGCCGACCCAATACATATCCATAATAAAGTGCGGCGAACATCATTGAACAATAGGGATTGTGTTAAAAAAAAACCAAAACGTATATGATAATTAGACTGCGGATTTTCATGGAAAATAAAAATTGTCTGCATCGATTGCAAGAAATAGAAACTACTTTGAACGTTAATCCTTCCCTTAACACATTGAGCGCCACGCGAATTCTTAAAGAAATCCCCGTCAGGTTACGCGCCGTGTTTCAATAAAATCCATTAAAATGCCTTAATGATATAATCCTATAATAAATAAAAAATTAAGTAAATTTTCAGTAATTACTCAAAACAATGTAAATTTTTTAGATTTTATATCATATTTTACATTGTCAGTCACCGATGGTTGACGCGGCCTAAACGGAAAGTCTAGTGTCAGCCACCGATGACTGACGTGGCGCTCAAAGTGTTAACGATTTTAATAGAGGAGAAATCACAAATTGGCATGTTCAATTTTTTTAATTTTACCATAATTTTGAATTTCATCTACTCAATTTTGCTATAAGTGCATAACGATTAGCAGCCTAATGATGATCAACTATTCAACATTTGATCACAATTGAAATGGGTTGTGAATGAAAATTGGGTGCGATCTCGGGGATCGTCCGAGGGTATTTAAGGACTTCGTCTCCAAGGCAGACGAAACTCGCGCGTGACTGCACACAATCACCACAGTTGACTCACATACCGCTAGACCACGTAAACGTACGCGAGGATTGCAAGGTTCCGGGATTCCACTCCTCATTTCTCAATAATACCAAGACAGGGTTTCTTAATAGTCGAAATCGCTAGATGAAAGATCAATCTAGGGGGCTATTTGCCTCAAAATCCTGCTTTTAAGTTTACGACGCGTAATTGTCATTATTCGGCACCATAATTAAGCTACGCTTAAGTGCATCGGTCCCTTATCGCCGTAAAGTTTAGAAATCGAAGCGTGAAACGTATGCACAAAAGTCGGCACGAACTTATGGGATAACATAATATTTTTCAAGGCTGCCGATGTTCCTCCAGAAGTTTGACGTTAATATTTTGCTCGAGTTGCAAAGAGTGCAAGAATTTAATTATACAGCAATTTGTGGGGTTTATTTAAGGACTGCGTCTCCTAGACAGACGACACTCGCGTCTGACTGCACACAGTCACCACAGTACACTTACACACCGCTAGACCACGTATATGTACGCGAGGATTGCAAGGGTCAGGGATTCCACTCCTGATTTCTCAATAATAAAAAGACGGGGTTTTTTAGTAGTCAAAATCGCTAGATGAAAGATCAATCTAGGGGGCTATTTGCCTCAAAAGTCCTACTTTTACGTTTACGACGCGTAATTCTCATTATTCGGCCGCATATCGACAGCCACGATAGGCGGCAGCACCGTCGTCTGTCCATTGCTACTCGCGGCTCCGCGACATCAATAATATCAATAATATTGATGTTTTTAAATAAATTGGTAATCAGACGAAGCTTAAATAATAATTATTAATTCAAATATTAGATGTCGAAGTTTAGAATTGTTTGGAAACATAAGTACTCCATACTGGGACGCGATGGCAGTAACTGTCCAACTATAAACTTATGTATAGTCGATGTGCATACGCCTTAAGCCGGACACGTGTTTGCTACTAAAATCAACTCGTTTTTACCCTTAAATGGCAAATTATTTAACTAAATGTACGTATAATTAGTCTTCTATTAGTTAGTAAAAAGGGAGAAAAAAGACAATTACAGAACAAATTAAAGATATTAAGTTTTGTATTTGTGCTAGAAATCAGAAGGCGAAACAAGTTACCCTCTTTCTGCCAGTACCGGACACGTGCACGACAGTTACGGAATGCGTCACGTGATCAAACCGCGGCGGAAGCTTGGGGAATAGTAGATTCCCCAAGCCATAGATGGGAAAGGGTAGAGTGGGGATAAAAGTTCCCCACAGTTTCTCACAATTTCATTTTCATGTGACTTATACTCTTAGGAAAAGAATAATTAATGCAGACAATGTTCATTTTGCATAAAGATTGGCAGTCTAGTCGTGAAGACCTTGTTTACTATACGAGGTGTGATAAAAAAGTAAGGTGGCTTTTTATTTTTATCAGAAAATATTTATTTATTCATCAATATTTATGTTGACCCCTTCAAAGTAATCCCCCTCAGATATAATACACTTGTGCCAGCGCTTTTTCCAATTTTCGAAGCACTACTGATAAGCACTTTTTGGTATAGCTTTGAGCTCTTCCAGCGATGCAGTCTTTATCTCCTCGATCGTTGGAAATCTCCGTTCTTTCATGGGTCTCTTCAGTGTTGGGAACAGGAAAAAGTCGCAGGAGGCCAAATCCGGTGAATATGGTGGCTGAGGCATGATTGTGGTGTTGTTTCTGGCCAAAAAATTACTCGCGAGCAACGATGCGCGAGCAGGTGCATTATCGTGATGCAAAATCCATGAATTGTGTTTCCAAAATTCCGTTAAAATTGCTTGGCACGAACCAAACGAGATGCCGACATCATCGGCAACTTCTCTAATGGTAATTCGGCGATTCCCCAACACTATTTTCTTCGCTTCTTCAACGTTTTCACCAGTTTTTGACGTGCTGGGGCGTCCAGGACGAGCTTCGTCATTGACAGCTTCTCGGCCTTCTTGGATGAGCTTGTACCACTTATAAACATTTTTTTACTCAGAGTACACTCACCGTATACCACTGTCAAGTGTTTCAAGTGTTTTGGCGCTCTTAATTCCATTTTTACACAAAATTTGATGCAAATTCTTTGATCCATTTTTTTCGACAGCAGAAAATCGCCGAACACGCAAAACACTTCTAACCTTTATGCTTCTCGCAAACAACCAAAAAATTCTATATAGCTGAAACTGTGAACATATGTTCGAGACGAGTGTACCAGCATAAGAAAAAAGAGAAAACGAAATTCGACTGTAGGTATCCCGCGAAATTCAAAAAGTCACCTTACTTTTTGATCACACCTCGTACTTTATCCTTCAAGTTGATAATTGTAGCACAGCAGAGTCATACTATTTGTCTTTACGAAAGGATCGTAAATTGAATATTTTTCGAGAACGGAAAATTGAAATAGTGTCATTGCTTTCACAAAGTTGCGTGGAAAGAAGCTGTTTCTATACCCAACATATACGAAGCGCGTTAAATCTGACGACAGCCACGATAGGCAGCAGCACCGTCGCCTGCCCATTGCTTCTCGCGGCTCCGCGACATGCTGCCGAATAATGAGAATTAAGCGTTGTAAACGTAAAAGTAGGACTTTTGAGGCAAATAGCCACTTGGAAGGATCTTTCATCTAGCGATTTTGACTACTAAGAAACCCCGTCTTTGCATTATCGAGAAATCAGGAGTGAAATTCCGGACCCATGCAATCCTCGCTACGTATACGTGGTCTAGCGGTGTGAGAGTGCACTGTGGTGACTGTGTGCAGTCACGCACGAGTGTCGTCTGTCTAGGAGACGCAGTCCTTAAATAAACCCCACAAATGAATGTCTAATTAAATTCTTGCACTCTTTGCGACTCGAGCAAAAAATTAACGTCAAACTTCTGGAGGAACATCGGCAGCCTTGAAGAATATTAGGTTATCCCACAAGTTCGTGCCGACTTTTGTGTATACGTTTCACGCTTCGATTTATAAACTTTACGGCGATAAGGGACCAATGCACTTAAGCGTAGCTTAATTATGTTGCCGAATAATGAGAATTACGCGTCGTAAACGTAAAAGTAGGACTTTTGAGGCAAATAGCCCCATTGATTGATCTTTCATCTAGCGATTTTGACTACTAAGAAACCCCGTCTTTCCATTATTGTGAAATCACGAGTGGAATCCCGGACCCTTGCAATCCTCGCTACGTATACGTGGTCTAGCGGTGTGAGAGTGCACTGTGGTGACTGTGTGCAGTCACGCGCGAATGTCGTCTGTCTAGGAGACGCAGTCCTTAAATAAACCCCACAAATTAATGTCTAATTAAATTCTTTGCGACTCGAGCAAAAAATTAACGTGAAACTTCTGGAGGAACATCGGCAGCCTTGAAGAATATTAGGTTATCCCATAAGTTCGTGCCGACTTTTGTGTATACGTTTCACGCTTCGATTTATAAACATTACGGCGATAAGGGACCAATGCACTTAAGCGTAGCTTAATTATGTTGCCGAATAATGAGAATTACGCGTCGTAAACGTAAAAGTAGGACTTTTGAGGCAAATAGCCCCATAGATTGATCTTTCATCTAGCGATTTTGACTACTAAGAAACCCCGTCTTTGCATTATCGAGAAATCAGGAGTGGAATTCCGGACCCCTGCAATCCTTGCGTACGTATACGTGGTCTAGCGGTGTGAGAGTGCACTGTGGTGACTGTGTGCAGTCACGCGCGAGTGTCATCTGTCTAGGAGTCGCAGCCCTAAGGTTCAACTGGCACAATCCACACCGCTACAATACCGATTTCTGTTTTAAATCGAGTGTTTTCAATTTGCATGATTGCCAGCGCACGAGAAATATAGAATCGAACAACCAATTACATTTTATCACGTGTATCACGCACAGAAGCGACGGTTGACACTCGAAAAGAACGCGCATACCTCTACAAATATTTGATATTGATTTTGCTGCGAGCAGAAACTCAGAAACGTTCAAATAACTTTGGATATTCTGTACGCGTGAACTGCGAAATTTATCAATATAGCTGCGAGCTGCACATTTCCATATTATTAGATATTTGTCAATGGTAAATATACAATGATGATCAAAAGAAAGTCACATTCGTCGAACGTGATACCTAGATAACGGATTTTATGACAAAAACATGAGTAGTTGTAATTTAAAATAGAAAACAATAGAAGAATTTCAAGATATTCAAGATATTCAGAAAGAAAATCAATTCCTATTCCACTCCAGTTTGTTGCAATTGAGGCAGAAAATGTTTATTCTGCACGAAAATCCGCTGTCTATTAATTACACAGTAAAACATGCAAAACGTTACAGCTGAATGTTTCCAAGTATATTAATTGGTACTAAAATATTAAGGATGCCAAACTATAAACTAAAATACGTAAAATTAACTAGCCGTAAATTTAAAACGCAAATTGAAGATTTACAGTTTTGCTTTAAATATAGACAGATTAAAGAATTAAATTAAGTGAAACAGGAAATTATTTTCTTTCTTAATACGTTTAATAGGTTGAATCATATAATAGTATTTTAAAATTCTTCTAATGTTTTTATTGTTTTAAATTACACCTACTCATTTCTGTAATAAATAAATACAATCCGTTGTCTAGTAATTATTATTGTGAGGTTTAAACAATCCTTGACTACCGCTTAGGCAATTTTATGTAATTATTAGATATTAGATAATGGCTGACACGTCTATCTTGATAACACAAATGAGTTTTCAATTGTTTCACCAACTATCTTCTTTGCATTCTGCGTCGACAGTTACGTATAATGTAAAAGATATTTATACGTATTTTTCTTTTACACGCTATACTTTAGTGTTCAAAGTATTGTTAGTATGGACTGGAATAAATTGTATTATACTTTCCGTCTTTAATCTCTTCAATCAAAAGGCGAACAGTATGGGGGCTTGGATGAAAAAATCCGGCCTATTCTGTGGACACAGCCACACCGGATTTTCATTTATTTCCCAAATATAGGGGAAAAATTCCCAAATATAGGGGACACCTAAAGCTGGATCGATAATTTATCAATGGAAAAAGCAACTCATTCTGTGCTCGCGGAATTCAATATTTTCCCGATAACAGCGAAGAACCATAAACAATAGAAGTCATTTCAATCAATTGATACTTCTCAAATTGGAAATTACAGGAGTTCTCGACGTAAACCTATCATATACACGTAAAAGTTATTATTGCATAATGGAAATGATACGATAAACAATATAGAAAATTATTTGCATGAATTAATATTGTTCGCATAGGAAATAATAAATTTCTCAACGCGGAAACTATTGTGTACGCATAGAACAACAAAGTAAAATGATGAAAGTGCAATGATTTAACAAAATAAAAGAAAGTCATCCAAAAACCTAATCTAAAACTGATTCGACGGTCCCGAATTAAATACTGGAGCTGCATAGACATTTATTTCTCTTTTTAATGCTTCCAACAAGCTACAAATAATATAATTCTATTCTAATCGATTCGAAATTTATTCCAAAACCCACAGCCAACGAATAACTATAAAAGTACATATCTGCAAGTCTTAAGTATGCTGATAAATGATCGCATATCGGGAATTAGTTTCCCTGTCTTTCGTTTCGTTGTACATTCGCTTCCTCTCTTAGATAACATTACGATTCCAAAGAGACGAGAACCGTGCGTGAATAACTTGAATTTTCACAAAACGTAATCTCACGTGCCAAGATTCGCAACAATCCTTATCTCCAGAAACCGTGTCCTGTCCCGCGATCCCACCTAAACGCGTGTTATTATAAAGTCTCACCTTCTCCAGATGATTTTTTTTCATTTTGGAATGTAGATGGCCGTTCATGCGTGGAAGCGACTCGAAGCGCGCGCACACGTGTAATCGGTATGCGAGAGATGAAAGGCTGATAACGGGCAGCGGGAATTAATTCATCTGTTAACAGGCGAGCAGGTGATAGTTGCGTCGCAAGAAATTGTTTATTTCAATAAGAAACCGGACGTCAATGTAATCTACGCCCACGTTAACGAGCACCGGGCGTGGAGCGTGTCTGCGCGTTTCCTGGACGCGAAGTACCATCATTTACGTGGAAGCACGCTATAAAATAGCGCCGTCATTAATTTCTAATAGACAAGACACAAATTCTGCTGCGACTACAGCGCCCGTTCGATTATTCAAGAGACTACGGTAGCCGAAGAAAATGGGTCTGTCAGGTGTTAAACGCTATTCGTTCGTGCGATAGGTACTCGCAGGTAGTGATGGGATCTAAATCACTTCGAATCGCTTCGATTCAATATTTACGATAAAATATTGGAAATACTTGCAACATAATTCAAAGCTTAGAACTCTTGAAACTCTTGGATGTCTTGAAAGTCTTCATTGTCTTGAACATCTTGAAAGCCTTAACACTTTGGAAGGTTTGTAAGAATTGTAACTCTTAAAATATGTTACATCTATCACGAAACAATGATTACGTCGTGTCAGCATTGGGATGAATAACAGTATGAACGTACCAATATTATATAAAGTATAGCATTTATGAAGATTATCAAGAGTTTTAACATTTTCAAGGCTTCATGGCTTTCAGGAGTTTCAAGAATTTCTGATTTCGATTCAATATTTACGACAAAACATTCGAATCGCTTGCAACATAATTCGAAGCTTAGAACTCTTGAAAGTGTTCGTTGTCTTAAAAATCTTGAAAGCCTTAAAACTTTGGGAGGTTTGTAAGAATTGAGACTCTTGAAATATGTTACATGTATCACGAAACCATGATTACGTCGTGTCAGCATTGGGATGAATAACAGTATGAACGTACCAATATTATATAAAGTATAGCATTTATGAAGATTATCAAGAGTTTTAAAATTTTCAAGGCT
>CM052191.1:2870282-2881049 GCA_028455805.1 Lasioglossum figueresi
GGCGCGTTGAAATAATTCAAAAATTGATTTTTTATGTGGATATGGGAAAAATAAATTGGTCAAATAGAAAACTGAATGATGTTGCTGTATGATTTTCGACTTATTGACCTCTAAGCTGCTGCGTTATTCCTCGATAAAAATACGCGGCACGTTGAAATAATAAAGAAATTTATTTTGCAACTGTTTTAGCTATAACTAGACTGCGGATTTTATGCATTTATGAGAAAAATGATTTGGTCAAATAGGAAATTGAATAATGTTGCTATATAATTCTCGACTTATTAACCTCCTGGCTATAATTCAGAAATTTATTTTGCAACTGTTTCACTAATAATTAGACTAATCAACGACCGTGGTCCCGTTGAAAGCACCGGTTCTCATTCGATCACCGAAGTTAAACAACGTGGAACGTGGAATGGGCTTGGATGGGTGACCGCCTGGTAAAAACCCGGGAAGTGATCCCTGGGTGGTTTTTTTTCACGTGTTGTTGGTAAAAGGTGGTTCGGATCCCACCGTAATAAACAGTAGGTCCCGCTGAAAAGGCGACAGGGAGAGTGGAAAGAAGGGAGAGATTGGTAAATGGATTTGAAACCCTGAGGGGACCAAATAATCATATCAATCACTAATAATTAGACTGCGGATTTTATGCATATATGGGAAAAATGAATTGAACAAATAGAAAATTGAATGCGTCATTCGTCATTAAAAATAGACGGTGCGTTAATGAATTAAGAAATTTATTTTGGAACTGTTTCACATGTAACTAGACTGCGGATTTTATGCAGATATGAGAAAAATGAATTGCTCAAATAGAAAATTGAATGATGTTGCTGTATGATTCTCGACTTATTAACCTCCAGGCTTCTGCGTCATTCGTCGTTAAAAATACACGGCGCGTTAAAATAATTCAGAAATTTATTTCATGCAAATATGGGAAAAATGAATTGGTCAAATAGAAAATTGAATGCGTCATTCGTCGTTAAATTTATTTTGCAACTGTTTCACTTATAACTAGACTGCGGATTTTGTTGCTATATGATTCTCGACCTGCTATTAACCCTTAACTCCTGGGTGTTGTAGGCCTATTCCGGGATCATTTCTGACTCACGCCAATATTTCACTAATACAGTTTTAGTCCGATATAAGGCGATGAATCGGGACCGCCTTACGTCCTATTTCGAATGTAGGGAAACTAAAATACAGCGGACGGCCGAGCAGCGATATCTTTAGTTACAAAAGGGTAAAATATAATATTAATAACAAATATATTAAAATAATATTATGTCCTTTTATTCTGGCGTCAAGTGCGATCAACTTCAAAAGAAAAAGAGGCGGAACATTTGCATGCTATTAAATATATTTTAACTAAAATTGAACGACGACAACGCGCGCGGTAATTTCATCTTTTTCGAGTTCAGCTCGCTCCCTTATTTACAAATTCTGTAACAAAATACTTCCGAGGGAAATTCTAGCGTAAGTTGTAATTTAAAGCGGTCGTTTTGCGCTGGTGCGATTTGCAAACCGTGCAAAAAGGAGGGAAAAAGTTTTGAATTACGCGAAAGGTTGCATTTAACCGTCGCATAAAATGTCGTGAAATCTTAAGGGCGCCGTTGGAATAATAAATTTCTGCTCGCATATGCAGCCGTGATTTTAATCAGCCCAGCGTTTATTTATTGCGCATAGTGCTAAACTAAATAGAATCATTATGCATACGCAACACGTACGGATTATCTAGCCGCACCTGAACAAAAGATGGCCGGCAAGAAGCGTTAATCTTATCGGTTGCTGATTTATCATTGGACAGCAGATTTTATGTATTTATGAGAAAAATGAGTAGCTGTAATTTATAACAGTCAAAACTTTAGAGGAATCGAAACAAAAACAAAATAAATTTATACCGCGTTCCAGTTTGTTGCAATTCGGATAGAAAATTTTTATTTTGCATAAACAACCGCTGTCTACTTATCGCGTGCATAAAAGTTCTCTTACAGATATACGTATAGACACTGCTTCTTGAGATATATAAATAATAATTTCCATCTTGATGCACATGGTAATAATAATAAAAATAATTCAAACAATGATACCATATTTATAATTTTATAATTACAATCATTCAAATAATAATGCTATGTAATGTCCATATTAACAATTTATTAGTAATCATTTAAATTGTTATTTTGTATAAAAATCCCCGGACGAAGCAAAACAGGTGCAATTTAAAATAAAGAGAAGTTCAAGAGAATTCGGAGATGTCAATGTATTATTTTCAACTTATTAAAAAACTGGTAAACCAAAAAAAAACATTTTACGCGATTCTTATTTCTCATACTCGTTGTACAACATTTTTATTCCGCATAAATATTTATATTCTATGATAAAAATTGTAGAACACCCGAATAAATGCAATCTTGTTACAAGTATAACGAAAGTTCGTAGAGTATTTAAATTAAAACTCAAAGAAAAAATTAAGATCTTTATACATAGATTTGTTCAATAACATATTGTCCATTCTCTTCTATTACGTTTAGGTGACTTATCATGTTATTCAATAAACCTATGAATAAATATCTTAATAAATCTTTCGTTCCAGCCCAATAGAATTAAAATTCTGAGAAAAGAAAAATAAATACTGCTCCATCATAGGCGCCTGGAGAATAAAAATGCAAACAGCATACACGCAGGCATTGCTGCGACCGTGGCGGCGTCCATATCAAACAATTCCTTGGACGAGCTAACGGATCATAATTGTTTAATCGTGAAACACCAATATGACACGGTGTACAGTACGTGTAAAGAGTTCATGTCAGCCATTTACATTCCACGCGCCAATATGCGGGGAATAACGGTCGATGGATGTGCGTTGGGAACGCGCGGGGGGGAAGAGGGGTATACCGTCGACTTCATAAATAATGATAATAATTCAATTGTGGATTTTTCGACTGTTCGGTCGTTCGAGAAATTACCGGGCTCCACAGTAGAAACATTGATTGCATCTAGAATCGAGTAAACGTCCCTGTCCACTTATATTAACGGTACCCTGTGGCACAAAACACGTACAATTACAACCTATCGTTACCTTAACCACCGCTTTCGCGCCCACGCTCTTACCACCGTGTCAAGTTAACGATACTAGGCTTCGAGAAATACTCGGGCGCCTGGCGAAACATGCCCTTTACCCACTTTTAGGAAAGCTCGTGCATTCGCTTAATGCCGCGCCGCTACTACATTCTATTTGCGCAAATCAGAGGGGAACTGTTACGCGAGACTAAATCGTTGTCTGCCAACTAACAAGGAGAGGTCGCATCCGTGGGATCGCCAATTTCAATGAAACTTTTTCTGCCGATTCGAAAGACCAAATAAGCAGACACGATGCCGAGCTTCTTTGCCAATTTGCTCATTTTTTACGAAGATATTTAACATTTTCGTTGAATTCTTCTCGACGTCAGCGACAATCCTATGGTGTCCAAAACATGTGTATAGTGACATTCAAAAAAGTCAAGGTGACTGTGTGTAACGAGGTGTGTGTATGTGTGTGTGTGTAATATGTGTACGTGTAATGTACAGAGGGCTCCGTTAATATTCGGACACCATGTTACTCGAGAAGTTATTGCGTTATATATCTCCACTGATAATGAACTTACAGAATTCGTCGTTTTGTAATTAGAAAAACATTTATTTTTGATGCTAGAAACATAGGTTTTATTCATTTAATTTCTACACTTTTCGCGTTAATCGATGTTAAACAAAATACTGCTCAATTCTGACGTCAGAAAAATATTTGGACACTTCGCGAATTATAATTTTGTAATTAGAAATGTACATATATAATACTTTCGCAAAAAGATATCAATTTTAGTATTTTGTTAGATTGCCCTGTTGTTTAATTACATGGCTCAATCGTTTGGGCATACTCGAAATAACTTTATTTAAATATTCTAGCGGAATACGTGACCATTCTTCGCATAATCGTAATTTTAATTATTCCTTCGTCCTTATTGGTGATATTCTGATTCGACGATCTAAATAATCCCATAAATTTTCGATCGGATTTAGATCCGGTGACTGTGGAGGAGGTTGCAATTAGTTTTGGACAATTATACAATTAATATTCTTGAGCTATACGTGATTTGTGTTTCGAATCATTATCTTGAAAAAATTTAAACTAGAAATAACTTTATTTAAATATTCTAGCGGAATACGGAATACCTAACCTAACCATTCTTCGCATAATCGTAATTTTAATTCTTCCTTCGTCCTTATTGGTGATATTTTGATTCGACGATCTAAATAATCCCATAAATTTTCGATCGGATTTAGATCCGGTGACTGTGGAGGAGGTTGCAATTAGTTTTGGACAATTATACAATTAATATTCTTGAGCTGTACGTGATTTGTGTTTCGAATCATTATCTTGAAAAAATTTAAACTAGAAATAACTTAATGTAAATATTCTAGCGGAATACGTGATCATTCTTCACTTAATCGTAATTTTAATTCTTCCTTCGTCCTTATTGGTGATATTCTGATTCGACGATCTAAATAATCCCATAAATTTTCGATCGGATTTAGATCCGGTGACTGTGGAGGAGGTTGCAATTAGTTTTGGACAATTATACAATTAATATTCTTGAGCTATACGTGATTTGTGTTTCGGATCATTATCTTGAAAAAATTTAAATTTAGTTAAATTGTTTGGGTTGCATATAATATGTTACGTTAAATGCATGGTTCGTTTAGTAACATATAATTCTATCTATGTAGGATTTCAGAGAAATCCAAAAATTATATGTAAGTTAAATATCTTCGTAAAAAATGAGCATTGGCAAAAAAGCTCGGACACGTGTTTTCTTATTTTGATTCTAGAATCGCCACAAAAATCGGCGACACCACAAATGCGACCCCTCCTTACGAGATGGTAGGTACCTGGTACCATAAAAGGTATCTTGCAGAGATGGCTGCCATATATTGGGTTGGAAAGAAAGTTCGTAGCGTTTTCAAAATTAAGAATCGAAGATAAAATTAAGGTTCATATGTTTATTCAATAAAACGAGAAGTTACATACCTCGAAAATGGCAAAAAAACAATAGAACAGAACGGGAAACATGTTATTCGATAAATATACCTATATAAATAAAAATGTAAATGTTCGTTTGTTCAAAATCTTAAATCTTCGAAAGTCCTTCACCGATTGCTTTGCAATTTTGACACAACGTTGCATTCGAATACGCGCGTGTTTTTATATACCTAATATATATAATTTCGTTAGTATTTTTTATTTTTTTTGTTTTTTAGTTCGTGTTTTTTCCTTTTTTAATGTGTTGCAATTTTGTATGTTTTTGTTATAACTTTCTTTCATCATTTTCAGTGCAATCGTCTCTATATCTGCACAGACAATGGAAGAACAAAAAATATTGTATACCCACAAGCACTGTGAAATTAAACATATTAGAAATGTGCGCTCTCCCTTTTCTTACTTTTCCACTTAACCATATGAATCACTACCTATGAATAAATATCTGAATTTCAGCTTCCAATTTTAATCTACAAACGCTTCGAACTTTCGTTCCAACCCGATAGAATGGCATGTTGCTATTTATTACAAAATGTAAGGTACTTCTTTTTTCAAGTCTGAGTCTGTATTTCTTACGAAAATAAGAAACATAAAGAAGATTGATTTTGCGGATATTGTACGACACGAAATGGTGATGTAAGGGAGAAGAATAGCGCAGAATGGATTGTGCGTAGCTATTGTGACATCTGGTGCCTTTATTCCATCTAGAATGTTAAAAATGGAATGACTTTCATGTGCAATCGATGTACGAGTGGTTCTGATTGTATCTGGAATAAAATGTATCGGATAATAAATCAAAAGTAATAGCGTAAAATAATAAATGAATGAATCCTGGCGATCTGGGGAAAAAGAAAAATTCCATAAGACTACGATTTGTTTCAACAAAACATTTTACAAAACATTTTAATGTCAAAAAATCGAACTTGAACGTGTCGAACCGAAAATAGGTTTCTACTTGTTTAGATAATAGAAATTAATTTGTATTACCTAAATATCTATATTTAGTCCTGTTCGCGTCGGTAAATTAAGTTTTCAATAATTAAAACAACTTAAAATATTAAAACGGTTTAAAATTAGTTTCGCAAGTTATAACCAACAACGGTACATCGTTCCCCAGTTAGAAGAGTTAATATTTACTCCATTTTGGTTTATTACGAGCAAGGGTGTACGCAAAGTAAATGAATAAATTTCCGAAAGTAATAGTTTCGAAAACACGACTCTGTACACGAAAATCGATTTGCAATTATATTCGTTAGCACACCGTTCGGTTTCCACTGCAGCATATAATATACTCTATGTTACCATGGACACAATAATGCTTCAGCAGAAAGTTAGTTGTATTAATTAGAACTTATTGACAAAGTTTGGTACGGTATATATATTGTACGTTTGGTCTTCGACGTAGCTCATTAACAGGTAAATAACAGATGCTTTAAATCAGTGCTGCACAAAGTTGCTCCTTAGAGTAACGTAATTTCCTTTGGTATGGGGCACTACATAACTGATGCTAGCTAATGTATCTACATGGCGAAACAATGCCAGAGAATCTGCTTGAGCGAATCACTTCGTTGTACACAGATTTCTCTGAACAGCGACTGTCGAGCTCTTTTTAATCCATTAACGGTACAAGCTCGTCGAAATCGGATAACTTTGTTAACAAACAATTGAGTCGAATGTTGTAACGAAGTTGAAATCTGAGATTACACTTTAATTTATTAGACACACGCAATAGCTTGTAACCAAAGCCAATACAACAAATTTGTTATCCTTGATTTTCATCTTAAATTGACTTGTAGTTGAATAGCATTAATTATAGCGTAGTATAGTATCGCAATAGTTCACATAAACCGCAGAAAATCAGTCTGTACAATTAGCACTACTTATGTCATAAATAATTCCTAAAATGTAGATCACACATTTTTGCAAACAAATTCAACATTGAAATCAATTTTATTCCACCACTACGAAGTCGATCACATTCGAAAAAAAATTAAAATCTTTTGTCTTATTAATATACAATTCTAATTATTGTAAAATTAGAATTAAATAATAATCGTTTTAAAAAATGTTGACATAAAATGTCGAAAGAGGTACTTACATACATTATTATTAGACGAAAGAACTTTGCATAATGTACAGCTCAATTGATGATTAGATACATACCTGGAACATAAAAAAAACTAATTAGTAATAGTTGATTCTATTGATTCGTTTTTCTAAATAGTTGAACAGATTACTATGAATATAATTTATCAAACCCGGTTAGGGTAATTGTACCGATTACTGCGATATCATGCTCCGACCGTAGTTTATTTTAATCAATAATAATATGTGTAAGCATTTTTATAGAAGAATGGAGTGTCCTGAATAGAAAAAAAATTGATGGCTCTCAAAAACTAAGACAACATAAGAAACTATTAAAAAATAAAATCGATAAGATTTTGTACATATTACTGCAGGCGAAAAAGAGCGATATCCTATTTACTGTGTACCCGTTACTGCGAGTTAGAATTCGAAATTATACCCTATGCAATTTAGAGCAGTACAAAGAATGTACAATCATGTGAACAACAGTCCTGTGGTGATCGAGATAGACGAAAAATGGTTTTATTTTTATGAAGAATGTTTTTTAAAATCCTGATATTATAAAAATATGAGAATAATTGTTAATTTTGTTTGTCTCGCCAACGAGAATACGTTCTCATTGAATTGTACAAATTGATTCAGGGCGAAATACTTATTTTTACGAATTTCAATCTTATTGGGAAACAACGCAGCAGCGAAACATACATTCGGGCTACTCTTTACTTTACCGGACTCAACATTTTTGCTTTTCTCCTATAAATTATTAAGTATTTGGTATGTTATCCAGTAGATTTGTATTCGGAGAACTTCCAGTTCGAAGTTTCGATCCTGTAGGATCAATGGTTCAGAAGTTATGGTCGCTTAAGGGTGCGCCGGAGCCAGAGAAAATTTCGTTAGCGACTCCAGCGACAATTGCGGAATTCCCTAGGAAGCTCTTGACAAGGATAGAGAGATCCTCGTCTCTCCTATGGGGCTGCGACGGAGAGGGAGATATGTCGCTCGCAGGAGAGACAAAGACAGAGATTACGAAGCAGCTTGTTTTTCCGATGAGCCCACTGCAGATGCATTTAGCGAGGAAACAATATATTTTGATGCTCTTTGAGTTGAAATATTCTCTGAATTATTGTACGTTCCCGTGCAGAGTCCTTTTTTGGAAAAAGTGTACAGAAAAAAAATTGTTCTATAAAAACGTACGCTATTATTATTTAAAAAGTTTCAAGAGACAAATTGCAAAAAAGGGCACTGTACAGGAACGTGCAATAATTCAGAGAATATTTTAACACAAAGAGCATAAAACAATATTGCTTCTTCGTTAAATGCAAGTGTAGTAGGCTCATCGAAAAAACAAGCCGTTTTGTATTCTTTGTCTTAACCTCTCCTGCGAGAAACATATCTGCCTCTCTATCTTTGTTTCTTAGTTCACCTTTACGCCGATGGTGGCGTATGTTCGCTCCGGCGCACCCTTAAAGTTGAGCAATTTGCAGTGTTTTTGGCAGGTGAGATAGCAGCACGGGCCTGCGTTAATGCTGATAATATAGAGCGGGTATTGCGATTGTTGTTTGAATTTTGGAAGACATGGCCACGATGTTGCGTTTTTACTGGTCTGGATTAGGTCTGAGTTGGGTTTTTGTAAATATTTTCCGCGATATTTCTTCTCAAACATTTTCTGAGATATTTTCTCTATGTTAGCGATATTACCGTGCGTCCGTGTTGCCATCTAGCGATTCTGCTTGGTAAGCGGCGCGCGATCGTCACTACAAACCAATATAACGGCGCCCTTACCTGTCAAAAACACTGCAAATTGCTCAAATTTAAGCAACCGTAACTCCTGAACCATTGATCCTACAGGATCGAAACTTCGATCTGCAGGTTCTCCGGGTACAAATCTACTGGATTACATACCAAATACATTATAATTTATAAGAGAAAGGCAAAAATGTTGAGTCCGGTAAAGTGAAGTTTACCCTACGCAGGAAAATCGCAGTTTTCAAGTTCGCAAAGGCTTGAAAGATGATCGGAGTCATCGGAAAACAGAGAGGCACAATAAAAATAGCTTTCGCATGCTGGAGTAACAACGGGACGGGGCTTGTCGAGTCCATTAAGTGCATTATGACTGTACATACGCATGCCTATTACGCATCCACGTTTTACACGTGTCATTCGTATCGCATCACACGTCATTACCCTTCTCCCACCCGCGCCATCGCGGCTCGCCTCGTTATCTACGGTTCAACAAACTTGAAATCGCTGCACCTGCGACACTAATGGTTTTAACGTTGCCGTGAAAACGATCGACCGTTACCGGCGATATATACACAGCTGAATATTAGCATCGGAGCCCCGGTCGCCGTGTGTATCGAGCCACCTTTCTTTCCGTTTACAACGAATGAAATTGACGAAACGCTTTTCGAGATACCGGCCCATTGATGCATGGCCGCGTTATGTGCGCTACCGTAGGCAACCGGGCTCGTGATGTATAGGTCGCTACACGCTGATACGCGCAATAGAAACTACCATGGTGTTTTCTCGCACATTTCCACCGGAACGTTGACGGAATACCTTACGAACAACCCGCGGATATTTGCGAGCATTCATAACAATTTATCGCTACCATGAATACGAGATCGGGCATGTTCCAATACGAAATGAAATTTTACTGTTCTGCTTACGTTAACCAGCAAATGCACCTTCAAAATGTTCCATAAAAAGTATTGTGGAATTGATACGTAGTGAGATTATACATTTCTGAACCCACAGTTAGTTATATTAATAATAATAACAACACTCGCAATCATATTTTGACATATACAATTTTCAACATCATTTACTTTTCAATTGCTCAATATTCAATATCATGTACTCAATCTTAATATAAATGCATAAAGATCGGCAGTGTAGTAATAACACATTAAATAATTCATAATATATTATATTATCAGAATTGTATTTATCATATTATTTTATTATATTACTCCTTTATTGAATTATATTTGTAATATATCAATTTGTTCAGATGTAAAATTAACTATCAACTTAAATTTAAAGGGATAAGAAATTGAACAACCCCTAAAATACAAATTAGACACGTAAATGATAATGATAAAAGTTTTGTTCAACATATACGAATTAACTATACGGGGTGTGATCAAAAAGTAAGGTGACTTTTTATTTTTATCAAAAAATATTTATTTATTCATCAATATTTATGTTTTTCCCTTCAAAGTAATCCCCCTCGGATATAATACACTTGTGCCAGCGCTTTTTCCAATCCTCGAAGCACTTCTGATCAGCATTTTTTGGTATAGTTTTGAGCTCTTCCAGCGATGCAGTCTTTATCTCCTTAATTGCAAATCTTCGTCCTTTCATGGGTCTCTTCGGTTTTGGGAACAGGAAAAGTCGCAGGGAGCCAAATCCGGTGAATATGGTGGCTGAGGCATGATTGTGGTGTTCTTTCTGGCGAAAAAATTACTAGCAAGCAACGATGCTTGAGCAGGTGCATTATCGTGATGCAAAATCCATGAATTGTGTTTCCAAAATTCCGTTAAAATTGCTTGGCACGAACCAAACGAGACGTCGACATCATCGGCAACTTCTCTAATGGTAATTCG
>CM052191.1:2881149-2891545 GCA_028455805.1 Lasioglossum figueresi
AAAATCTTTTTTGCATATCATTTCGTAAACCAATGGTTCTAATTGATTATAAATAGACTGCGGATCTTTCTGGATTTATAGTAAAGTGGAGAAGATAAAATTCAAAATTGTTGAAAAATTTTAAAAATTATAGATGTCAATATATAATTTCTCCTCGATTAAAATCATTAAGGGAAGAAATAGCATTCAATTTAGTTTCTATTTCTTGCATTCGTGCAGACAATTTTTATTTACAATTTATCTTGCATAATGATCCGCAGTGTAATAAAAAAATCCGGTGGTACGGTACAATTATGAAAAAGTTATTCTATTATAAAGGGCGTACGAATACTTTTTATACTCGCTGTATATGAAAACGATATTCTCAGCCCGATATATTTGTTAATCGTTCACTGGCGATGGTGGATCAATTTTTACTGTCTCTAGATTAGCAGTTATTCGAATTTTATACTGCATTAAACTGCATAAATTGTAAACAATATTGTGTATAAAACATTGAGATCGATGAACGTGTATTATTAATCCAATGATCAGGCTGCGGATCTATATGCATTTATAAAGAAATCGGTCGAGTGAAATATAAAACAGCAAAAGATTAGAAAAATTTGAGAAGACCATAAAGTTGTTTTTAACGTAACAAAGTCGTTAAGGGATGAAATCAATTTTTATTTTATTCCTGCTTTCCACAATAAATGCAGAACATTTTTATATTGCATAAAGATCCGCAGTCTACCAATGGTAAACATTTTTCATTAGTAATGACTTTTTCACGAAACCTTTGCCAACATATTCGTGACACTTTTCCAATTGAAACGTCACCAAACACGATACAGTTTCGATCATATTTATTCGTGCAGCCTACGATACAGTAAATCCTCGATTATCCGAACGGTTCGGAGAAAGACTACCGCTGATGCCACAAACATGAACGGCGGAGCGTCTTTTCCCACTGTTACAACAAAAACAACTGAAAACGAATCGCGCGTTCTTCTCCGTTTGTATAAATAATGATCGGACCAACTTACCCAGGAAACTTTTATCCCCGGTCTCCCCAACGTCGAAGCGAACATAACGCATTCTTCTTCAACCAGCGAAATGAATATTTCATTTATAAATTTTTGACTTTGTTGGGGGATTAGCGTCGCTGAGGATAAACTGAGGTGGAACTCCCGAAGTGTACTTATTTGCTTGGGATTAGACGTGTTCGAGAGGTTTGACAAATCCTATCGTGTATTTCCAAGGCGACTGGATTGGCATACAAAATGAATAAATGAATCCTCCACGGTCCACGATAGCTTATCGCATGCATTATGCACGGTAACAGTTGCGGTCACAGGCTAAGTCTAACGGGCGAGACAAATAGATTCCTCGTAGCCTCGAAGAAGAAAAGCTTTCGTCTCTAATTAATTGATCGATCGGCCGATCGATCCCGGCGAAACACAGTATATTGTGTAATTAATTGACTAATTAATTAAATCCGTATCGCGACGTCTACGGTTGATTGTAAGTCCGGGGATCGAGACTGTTCGAGACAGCCAATTAATTACTTTCGGCATCAGTCGGAATTATCCGGATTCGTAAAGGTTTATCGATCTTTCCGCGATCGCTGCCTCGATCAGCCGGAAATATTGACATTTTACACGTGCGATTTACACGAACGAGTCACAGTCTCGGCGGATCAAAAAAATTCCATTAATAGAACTAGACTCGCGGGCTCGATGTTTAATAGAAGCGAAACCGGCGGATTAATATGAATTAGAGCGGAAATCGAAACTTCGATGAATTTCGATTGAACACGCGGAATGGGGCGAGGGGGAGGAGGCGGGATAGAATTTATTCAGAAGCCAAGGGATGAGCGTTCCGCGGGGCTACAACAATAACAACAAACGCATCGGGCTAATGGGATTGACTGATCGATGGGAATTATTTAAATGGTTTACTTAATCAATGCAGTTCATTAAATTACAACGCACACGGGGTTTCAAAAGATACCGGTAGAGGCAGCTACATAAACACTCCCCTAGCTCTAGAGAGGGGTGGGGAGTAGAGAGGTCGGAGGGGATGTAGAGTCTAACGAGCGAATACGCCAATTAAAACAGCTCAGTAATTAAATGACTGATCGATGATGGGATTACTGTAATCACGACAAAGTAACGTTGCGCTGGACGGCATAATCAATAGATACTTGCTAATGACATTAACGAGAGTCGATTATATGCTACGCGTCCATGTGTTCATTTAGCCCGCCATTAACCCTGCGTTGCGAACATGATTATAAAAAAGATACGTTCTTCTGGATAGGCTCGATATCGAATAACGGAAAATGGGGAAAAAGTACGAGTCACCGGATATGCTCGGTGAGGTATGGCGGCAGGGATTGCGGTATTAAATTATATTGGCTTTTGAACGTCACTGTGCGAAATAATGGGCAGACATTGCAATTGGAATCAGCGAATTGTCGGATAAATCGAACATCCTTTTGCCTTCCACCAATTAGGCTAGGTTTCGGAGATAATATACAGCGAGCGTAAAAAATATTCGTACGCCCCTTAAATATAGAATAACTTTCTCATAATTGTACCAAACCACCGGATTTTTTATAATCACACTACCGGTCTTTATGCAAAATAAAAATTGTCTGCATCGATTGCAAGAAATAGAAACTAAATTGAATGATATTTCTTCCTTTGATGATTTGAATAGAGGAGAAATGATATATTGACGTCTTCAATTTTTTAAATTTTTCAACGATTTTGAAGTTTATCTTCTCCATTTTACTATAAATGCAGAAATATCCGCAGTCTATTTATAATCAAGTAGAAGCATTGGTTTACGAAATGATATGTAAAAATAATAAAAGCATTTAAAACTTTTTTATTTGGGCCATTAATGAAAATTTAAAATATATGTTTTGTACATCTACATATGTTAGTTATACTCATGCTGAAAATTTCATCGAAATCGATTAACATACACCCGAACTACAAGCGGTTAAAAATGGTGAAAATCATAGTTTTATACGACTTTTGATCAGTTTCTGATTCAAATCCACAGAATCGTGCATCTTTCGATGCGCGTCGTTTTCTCCTGCGTCAACCGATTTCGATGAAATGTTTAGTATGTGTATAACTAACATAGGTCTACAAAACATATATTTTAAATTTTCATGAAAAGCCCAAATAAAAGTTTAAAAAAATGCCTTTTTGTAAATTATAATTATTTGGAAAATCTTTTTTGCATATCATTTCGTAAACCAATGCTTCTAATCGATTATACAAAATCAGGTCGTTTGGTACATTTATAAAAAAGTTATTCCATTTTAAGGGGCGTACGAATACTTTTTACACTCACTGTACATAATTATAGACTGCGGATGCAATTTTTCTAGATGAACTTTAAGGAAGTGGAATCAAATGAAATATTATTTTCAGTGGTGGTAGCCTTTGTAAAACAAAATAGTCAAATGTTATATTCTAGCATTTTTTGACAATTTTCGGAAGCCATAAATGCATAAAGATTCGCAGTCCAGTGATAACACTTATAAGGTGAGTAGTTAACTATGAAAGTAGTCATCCAATTATCTTCTAAAGTTGTGACAATATAAAATAGATTTTGCATGCAAATCGATTGGTATCTGTGAACGAATAGGCTGCAAAGAATGCTTTTATTCTACAATAACTTTGACATCCTGTATTTATTATTTGTAAGTATTGATAATAAATTTCGAACATAAATTGCAATACACATTGGATTGTATACCGAGGCTCTAATAAAGTATTCTCTCACTGTTAGTGTATATTTTTTATCTTGTATATTCTAGCTAATATTAAGCAATTAGAAATGTTAATTGTATCATTCGTTAACTGCAACAAAATATATACCATTGTTAACATTTGCTTAATAAGAATATTTCTGGTTAAAATGTTAGAGGAAGAAAAAACGAGTTATTCAATCAGAAATGCAACGAATATGTTAATAAATATTTCTCTTATCTCGATAACTCTTTATATCTATACACTGTATGCAACTATTAAATAAATCGTATTTATCCTCGTAACTATTAAACGCACGAAATACGAGACCGGATTCTACGCGATATAAATGCGTGTACTTTTTAATGCATTTTTAACAACGATGAAATATACGCACATCTCACGTTTTTGAAATATTCGAAACACGTTAATGCAAATATCGGGACGTAGATATGTAAAATATGTCGAAGTTTCAAACACAAGCCAATAAATTTGAAATATGAGCTGTGAGGTAAATTAATATGCCGGATCGCGTATGCTACGCATATCCGCATTTTCTGCACACGCATATTTGGACCGGATATTTTTTATCCATTAAACAAAATTCGGATTAAAATTAAATGCCTATAAATAAACCAGCTTTCCGCTGTCATTTATTTAATTTATTGCTTGAACGTAATAATCATATGCAGAATCAAAGAATTAATCTAGAATTGTAAATCTATTAGCATAATTACAGTCGATTATCTAATTTGTCAGAAATCTTAATACACGGTGCATACATATGCATGTCGTACTAATTAACACAGTATACTTAACATGTTGAATGATTACTCAAACATATTCGGTAACAATAACAGAAGGCATGCATAAATGTATAATGTAATTAATTGTTATGTAGAACATGAAAATTTTTGTGTTTAGTCGTAATTTATAAAAATAGAAAATTAAGTGATCTGTTGAATCAAATAGTGTTTGTAAGAAATTTGGCTCTCGAAAGAAATCTAAATCGTTGTACTGCTGATACTCTTGATGCTCTTTTGATCAATGAGTTTGCCGACCTCTGCCCTAAGGGATACCCAAACAGCTTGAACCATTATGAGCATTGTACGTAGATAATTTAACCTCTGATCTCTATTATAGTCATGATTGTGTATTCCCCAGCTCAGTATTTAACCTTCTGGTCGAGTATGATGGATTGACGTTTAATATTAATTAATTAATATTTATTTCATTTTATTATAACTTAATACAATTTTCAATCAGTCAGTGTGTTATATCGGAATTCAAATAAAGAGCAATTTCTACAGTCCCCGACAGAAAGATGGCACACCACGAAAATTCAATATTTTCATCATTTGGACATAACCAATCTAGTCTTTCTTGGTACTTATACATTTTTATTACAAAATAAATTACATTGCAAACAATGAAATTAAAGAAAATGTCCGTTTGTTTATGGAAACAAGAAAATAACAAAAATCGGTACGACAAAATGATGGCACATATAAAAAAAAACGTAATTTACGTACATAAAATATATAATATTGCGTTTAATACTTTGCGTGGCCTCCGTTATTTTCCAGAATAGCCAACATACGTTTCGGAAGCGACTTAAAGAGTTTTTTAATATATTTTGGCCGTATTTTTGTCCATTTTTGTTCTATACACGTTTTTAAATCCGCAAGGCTTTGGAATTGTCTTCCGCCTTCGTAAACATGTCTTGCTGGTTGTGCCCAACAATTTTCAATTATGTTGAAATCTGGCGATCTCGCTGGCCACTTTAAGACACTAATTTTGTTTTGCTCAAAGTACTGCTTAACGGATTTTGCGGTATGCACGCTTGCATTATCCTGCTGAAATGTAAAATTTTCCCCGGAAATTGTCTGTCCGAATTTAGTTAATCGTTCGTCTATCGAATCTATATAAATTTTGCTGTTCATAGTTTTCTTAATAAATTTTACTTCGGTCGCTCCTCGATAACCAATTCCGGCCCAAAGCATTACTCCTCCGCCACCCATGTGTCTGCGGCTTAATATTCTTTCTTCTTTCCGCAGATCGTGAAAATAGTGTGCGAAACCACCCGACACATCTAGATTGGGCCTTTTCTCATCGCTAAAAATAACACGACGCTATTTTTTTCGACGCTATAACTCTTGCGCAAATTTCGGACGCTCCGATTTATGCTGAACGGTTAAAGGTGGTTTTTTCTCAATTTCATTCGAACTGAGTGCGGATATTCTTTTATTATCCTTTGCACGTTACGTACATTTGTATGTACGCCAGCTGCTTTAGCGATTTGTCGCGCTGTTCCCGAAGAATTCGAAGCTTCTTTTAAAATTGCACGTTTTCCGCGATCGCTTACCGCTTTCGGTCGACCGGAACTCTTTTTTTTACCGTATATTTTGGTATTTTTTAATCAATTATACACCACCTTTCTGCTCCGATGTATAATACGTGCAATTTTTGAAACTGAATAATTCTCTTTATGCAATGTCAAAATCGTTTTTATTTCAGCATCGGATAAAGATTTTCCACTAGCCATAGTGTAATTTCAATAGAAGATAATAAGAAACACGCACAATATTGAATGCACGGTAAAATAGTACACGATACAAACAGTCTGACGGTCTAGTGTTAACTGCAGAGAAAGAATTTGAAGACTGTGCCATCATTTTGTCGCGTCGGTGACCCCGGTTCTTTACATTTAGACTAGAATCTGTAATCTCCGTTTAACTCCGTCGGTGTAAGTAACCTTAAAGCTCCACCGAAGTACATACACGGAGAGCAACGTATAAAATTTCATCACAGTTTTCAGAAATAGCAATATTTACGGGTGTGCCATCTTTTTGTCGCGGACTGTACTCCATTTTTATCAATAGACTGCGGATCTTTATGCAAAATTAAAATTGTCTGCATCGATTGCAGGAAATAGAAACTACTTTGAACGTTATTTCTTCCATTAACGATATTAATCGAGAAGAAATCGTATATTGGTATTTTCAATATTTTGAAATTTCATCTGTTCAATTTTGCTATAAATGCATAGAGATCCGCAAGCTACAAATAAGTCAGCCAAGAAGAAATAAATTCGGTACTTGTTGAACTGTGCGTGATCCTCGGTTGACTGTCGCGTGTCCTGGTCGTCGTTGGTAACCGGCGTTTAGTGTCGTGCTGCCGTTAAGAATCTGGTATGTATGTATGTATGTATGTATATACCGGGAGTATCGGAAGTAGCGAATACCGGTGGTCGATCTAACAAGGATAACGGTTACATTCGGCGAATAAATCGGCCGTGTTACGGAGCGAATCCTTTCGCTAATGCAGACAAGGGGGAAGCACGTGCCGGCGGCGATGCAGTTAGTGGACCGTATAAAGTGTCGGCGAACAGAGCGGGAAAATTTGAATCACAGATAAGGCTTTTAATGTCGTGTTAAACACCGCCCACAGTCACTCTGCGTTCTGTTGAGTGCTTTGCGCGATGCTGATGAAGGTAATCGGTTTGTCTAAGCCTTTCAGCTGAGAGCTTGTATATAAATATATATCCCTACGACCGAGGTAATTAATCCTCCCGAAGATATTACCTGCGTTAAATTCACGCTCAAGAATTACAGTATTAGCGAGGCTAATACTGTAATTAGATTTCCGCTATACAATTAATAATTAATATGTTAATACGCGATCAATTTAACGGGCTATACTCGCGATGCGTTACTCGCGTTTTAAGAAAACGCTAATTATTTACGCACGACCGGCTCGATTATGTGTCTAACGGCTCCTAATACCTCGCTCTCCGAAAGATAACAGACACGCTCTCTAACACATTCGCTGCCCACCTGGCGGCTACCCATCAAAATTCCACGGAATCGACGTAATTTATCTAATTACCTTCATAACCCAGACCTAGCATCTCGAATAACCGGTTTTCAATTTTCAAAAAACGCTGGAATATCAAATTCGACAGAATTTAGAGCAAATGTACCTATTACTGCGAGTTTACGTTTTACCGCGGTATTTTTTCTCACTCAGATTAAAATTTGTAAAAACAAATATTAGGTTGGAACGAAAGTTCGCGTTATTAAATCAGAATTCAACGATAAAATTAAGATATTTATTCATAGGTTTATTAAATAATATCATAAGTCACCTAAAAAATGGCAAAAAGTAATAGAAGAGAATGGGAAATATGTTATTGAACAAATCTATGTATAAATGTCCTAATTTTATCTTTAATTAAAAATCGCTACGAACTTTCGTTCCAACCCAATATTTTGCCCTGAATTAATTTGTACAATTCAATGAGAATGTATTCTCGTTGGCGAGGCAAACAAAATTGTCAATCATTCTCTTATTTTTATAATATCAGGATTTTAAGAAACATTCTTCATAAAAGGTAAAAACAAGATCATTTTTCTTCTATCTCGAGCACCAAAGGACTCTTGCTCACAGGAATGCGTAAAACTATCTTAGACCTTTTCATTGAATAATTTACCATTGATTTATATTTACTACACACTATAAGTTTGTAGTGTGAAGACGTAACTATTTACTGAGCACCGTAGAAAGTCTTAATTATTGAGGTTAATAGTTACACGTACCTTACGGGACAAAAGAACTGGGTACAACTCATTGTTGAATTAGAAATATGAAGAAATATGAAGAAGAAATATGAAGAAATAATATTACTAATAATCGATTGTAAGGTTATAATTAGACAGCGGATATTTATGCATGATAAAAATTTTCTATATAATTTTCAATAAACTGGAATGAAATAGAGAAAATGGAGTAAATTATTAATAATTTGAATACGTTGAAAATAATATAACAGTTGTCTTCTAATATTTTTACTGTCTTGAATTGAACCTATTATGATATAAAATTGTTAATGCTTTCGGCGGAACGGTTCGATCGTTTGTTACTCAATTTACAAAGCAATTTTGCAAATTACTATAGTAATTCCGACGTTTCGATCTTCGTTCAGATCATCTTCAAGGGTTACTGGAATTGCGTCGGTGAAAAATTGCTTTTTAACAAATTAAGGATATTTTGAAATTTAAGAATACGTAACAGAGAAAGGGAAAAATGCTGGTAATAAAACGACTCGCTAGCTTTCTGATGAAAATTAATCAATTCGACGTGAAACTGTAATATTTGTTGAGTGCATGCCGTTTATCGAGACACTGAGGTAAACAGTAAACATTAGGCAAGAACGTATAAGATCATAGATCGAAGTATACCAATCAATATTATGCGATAAATTACATTGAAACGCAATAACACTTATCATACCTCTTGTAACTGCTTATACAGGGTCAGACAATAACTATGACGACTTTGAATATTGCCGTTATTTGTAATAATATGAAAAAATGTTGTATACAAAACTTACACGGTATGAAGGAGGGCATATTGTGACACAAACATTTTCTGCGTGGGTGGATGGATATAGGAGATTTCAAGGTCACCTTGATTTTTTTAAATCGAAAGACCTACATTCCTACATTAAAAATGTATTGTCATCCATACGTCCTAAATCTAATAGTTAACGAGATATTATCGAAATAATTTTCATTCTTCTTTGGATAACATCTCGTTGACTATTAGGTTTAGGGCATATGAAGGTCAATACATTTTTACTCAGAATTCGATAATCTATCGATTTATGATACAGATTTTGGAAACACAATTCATGGATTGTGCATCACGATAATGCACCTGCTCACGCATCGTTGCTTGCGAGTAATTTTTTCGCCAGAAACAACACCGCAATCATGCCTCAGCCACCATATTCACCGGATTTGGCCCCCTGCGACTTTTTCCTGTTCCCAAAACTGAAGATACCCATGAAAGGACGGAGATTTCCAACGATCGAGGAGATAGAGACTGCATCGCTGGAAGAGCTCAAAGCTATACCAAATGTTGTATACCAACGATAAGATTCTCTCTGGCATTAGTAATCACTCATGTAATCTAAGCGTTTCAGTTCGTCTCTCTATCTTCAGTTCGGCATCCTATCTTCTATTACTCATCCTTGAACTTCATCCCTATGATTCATCCCTTACTTCTGACTATTAGACCTAAGACAACCCCCACCTTACAGAACCAAATCTATATCTTCTGCTGATTTCTTCTCCTCGACAGCATTCTTTTTCTCAGTCTTATTTCGCTTCTGATCAATCTTGACGAGTCTTGTCTAGACTACTAAGTTCTTTTTGTATAACGTCTGTAGCTTGTATTTCGCTCAGAAATTGTACTTAATAAATATACACATATCAAGTATCCGGAATACAACACAAAAAGTGCTTATCAGAAGTGCTTCGAGGATTGGAAAAAGCACTGGCAAGTGTATTATATCCGAGGGGGATTACTTTGAAGGGGACAACATATATATTGTTGAATAAATAAATATTTTTTGATAAAAATAAAAAGTCACCTTACTTTTTGAACACACCTCGTATATGTATGCACATACCGAGTGATTCACGAGAAACAGGCCACCTAAATAGCTCCATTGGGACTAGAGATAGAAGAAAATGTTAGAGAGAAAAGTTGTACTGTTAAAGGGGGCAAATATGGTGGTATAAAAAACTGTTCCTATTGTAGTCGTTTTCAAGGTCTTTTGAAGGTCATCGACGATTTTT
>CM052191.1:2891645-2918056 GCA_028455805.1 Lasioglossum figueresi
TTTTGGAGATTTAAGATTTTGAACAAACGAACATTTACAGTTTTATGTATATAGATAGATAGATATAGATCAGAAATATAAAAACACGCGCGTATTCGAATGCAACGTTGTGTCAAAATTGCAAAGCAATCGGTGAAGAACTTTCGGAAATTTAAGATTTTGAACAAACGAAGATTTACATTTTTATTTATATAGATGAAGATCTGCGGTCTAATCATAACTTTGTAATTCCAATAAATCTAAGTATCAAATTTCGGGCAAGTATTTTCAAGATACGTATTGAAAATACAATGAGAAAAATCGATTTTTCGATCCGTCCACGTGTCTGCTGGAAGTCCTGGAAGTCCGCGTGCTCGTTCGAAGTGAATCTTCTTTTTGTCTCCGGAGCAGCGGGAAGATAAGTGCGCAGTCGAGTGCATGGCGCTAATTGTTTGACTCGATGCTTGTTAAAGCTAATGGTTGCGATGTAATGGCGTTGCCGCGACGCTGCGCCACATTTCGTCTTAACATTCGTTTCGAGATGGTAACGCCGCCTCGGGGAGAACGGGAACATAACGGCTCCGTGTAATTAAGTCGACCGGCCTAGCAAACAATTCTAAAATCTAACGAGTAATTGGGGAACTCGTAGAAATCACTACTAGCCTACATACGGGCTTGGGATCCCCGTTGTTCCTCGGGTTCGGTTCCTTCGATTGTCAAACTAATTGCAACGCCCAAATCCATTTCATTTTCGCTCCCGTGATGTACACGGGAAGCCCTGTATCTGCATATGTATCTGTACAGTTAGGAGCATAACTGATCACTCGACTGCGTATTTGATGAATTTATGACAAAAATGAGTGGGTGCAATTTAAAACTGTAGAAAGGTTCCAATGATTTAACAGTGCAAATCTATTTTTCTCAACTTGTTAAAATTATTAAAGTTAGAATAAGCTGTTTAGGCGGCTCCAGTCACTTGCAATTCGTGCAAGCAATTTTTATTTTGTATAAAGATCCGCAGTCTACCGATCACACACACTTTAAATCAGAATAGCTTTTTTATGAATAGACTTCAATTTCTCTGTGAGGCTGGAAGAATTAGTTTAGTAAATGACGTCTAAAAAATATGTTGAAACAATGCATTTGGTCGGACTTGTGAAAAACAATAGCAAAAATTGATTTTTACAACTTCTTTAGCTGGGCCAATAACGGAAATTTAAAAGATACGCTTGATCAACTCGTATAAATTATATACGTTCGGAAAATTTCATTGAAATTGGTTAATTGGTTTACGAGTTATAACGATCAGAAATGATAAAAATTGCAATTTTTCATAATTTACGGCCTTTTTACCACTTTTGATCGTTTTAGACGTCATTTACTAAACTAATTCTTCTAGCCTCACAGAGAAATTTGGTCCATTCATTCATCGTCTGGTCCATTCATAAACAAGTTATGCACCTAACTGTATACGTTACTCGAAGTTGTTTAATCATCACTAGATTCCGGATGTTTATGCACAATAAATAGTTTGTGCATCGATTGCAAGACGCAAGAGCTACACATAAATTTATATTGTTCATTAATCATTTTAACGTGGTGAAAATAATATATTAATACCCTCAAAGTCTTTTAATATTTTCACTGTTTTAAATTGCACTTGCTCATTTTTGTTATAAATGCATCAAATCCGGAGTCTTATCATCACACAGTGGGGTATTTGGTCTGAAAAGTCGGACAAAAGTCGATTTCAAAATTTTACGTAATTCGTACAATTTTTAGTTGAAGGTATGAAGAATATTTCGGTATTATATATTTTATTTGTACACCCCAAAGTGCTGTAATTCATCGAAAGTCAAAAGATTTTATAGCACGCTTTGCGTTCTTAAACAGCGTTCATTCATTAGCGATTTTCCAGCATTTTAAAGAAATTGTGTAAATTCTTACATTGCAGAAGCTTTTCAAGTATGTATACAGAGCACTTCGGCGCAGATTTCATTTCGTTATCATCTAAATTAGCATGGTTATTAATATTTGAACACAAACAATAATTTTTAAGGTTTTTTACGATTACGAAACTTTACCGACGAATTTGTTACACTATTGAGTAATATCCGATGCACTTTTTGGTATCGTTAGATTCGATAAAGGTTTGTGATCATAGTGCAAAAGAAATTAGTCCCAGAGAGAAATTAGTCCTTTATATATATATATAAAGTAGAATTGAGCACCAACAATCGCAGCGAGTCTTTCCTGATGAAAGTTTCTTTATCTACATATTTAGTATTAAAATAATAAATTACATCGTTTCAACATAATTTACATGCAGAAATAATTTTTTCCAGCTTCTCGGTGGAAGCACTCCATTATCACGATTTTTACCAACAACAGAGTTAAACGGTATTTAAACATCTACAAACTTTTACATACATAAAATTTCAAACAAAAAATTCTTTTCGATAAAAAATAAAAATCATCGCGAAGATTTATAAACTTTACGGCGATAAGGGACCAATGCACTTAAGCGTAGCTTAATTATGCTGCCGAATGATGAGAATTACGCGTGGTAAACGTAAAAGTAGGACTTTTGAGGCAAATAGCCCTTTAGATTGATCTTTCATCTAGCGAATTCGACTACTAAGAAACCCCGTCTTTGCATTATTAAGAAATCAGGAGTGGAATCCCGGCCCTTGCAATCCTCGCGTACGTATACTGTCTAGGAGACGCGGTCTTTAAATGTTTTTTGTCAGTTTGTCACTTGGAACGCCAAGCGGTACGCGGAAGTTAACGACCCGAGAGCCGCCGCGCCGCGCCGTCGATAACAGTTATTTACATTATAGAGAACCTAAAGATGTACATATAATTTCGTGGATGCAAAGTAGTTTATTAACTTACGCGCTTCCTAGCTGATCTACTTCTTATGGTCAGATCTTTTTGTTTGATTTTCTCCGCTCTCATTAACTTGTTACACAATCTCCGATGTCGTCACAGGTCTAACTAGTTCAAGTTTCGTTATAGCCGGAGATTTTGCTCGATTTGCTAACTGTACGGTACACGGTGAAGCTGGAAACATTCGTGTTGGTCGTTATTTGCTTGAACGTTTCAATTTCGGATTTTTCGGAAATGGATAACGGGAATTTCATGTCAAGTGTACATAACATTTTAGAAAGGTCCTGGGGAATGGCAACGGCCAGAAAGAATAGGGTCACAGGTTTTTTAATTAACGAAAAAGAAAAATATTAATTTGGCGCACGTGAAATATCGGTTTTATTCTACAGAGAAACACACACGCCCCCGTCTTTGACATGTTTTTGTGTATGATAAAACCTTTCGCGTGAATTACCACTTGTCAGAGCCATATTAAATCCGTAAATCTTTTATAATTTCCTCTGTGCGTACTACTTTGCGAATAATATCATAAGCATCCGGGAAAATACGACGAAAAAACGTAAATAATGGAAATTTATATTTCAACGGTCACGTTATTTGGTAATGCGAATTGTACAAAATGTTGTGCTTCCTTGGAAGAGATGATTCCTGAGATCGTTTGCTTTATATTAAGGAGTTATTAACGAAAAACACGGACCAATCGGAGAGCGGTTATTTCGAACGGATTACGGCTTGGCCAATGCCAACACCGCTCTCGACGGGGCCTATTGTTTGTGTTTTTTCTAATAATTCTTTAACAAAGCCGCGGAGAACATTTTCACACAGGAAAAATTTTCTTCAAACGCCCTCTGGAATCACCCCTTTGAAGGAAGCATTTTTTGGGACACCCTGTATACTTGCGTGTACTAACTAAACCCAGAAGCTTTTGCTGTGCTTGATACGAAAAGCTTGTCACATATACAATTGAGCCAGTTTAAAAAATTTTTAGTCAGAAAATTGCGTAGATGGGCACCGCATTAATTGCTTATCGTTCTTAACACTAAACCAACCGAACCTTAAAACTAACTGGTAGATGTTCTCTTATATAAATGACAAGTTTGATTTTATTTAAACTTTGTGCAGCTCCTATTGTAATATGTACATGTTCCCTTGTAAAAATGACAAGATTGATTTTATTTAAACTTTGTGCAGCTCCTACCGTAATATGTGCTCCACCAAAGATATCTACACAATCAGTTCTTATAAAATTATTTTTATTATATCAATAATTGACCGGTGATGGTAGGTTTAGTGTTAATCGACTGCAATCGACATCGATAGTTTGATCGAATAATCACTTGCGATGAGAAGTGGGTTCTCCACAGAGTTGGGCATTAATCGATTAAAATTTTAACAAGGATTGATTAATTAATGTGTACGATTAAAAAAGGTAATCATTGAAAAATGGACGATTGATTCATTCGATTGATGAAGTTAATCGTCAATCGTTGATTCAAAAAAAGAAATCAGTTTTGATTCCGTATTTCATTTCGAAATTTCAGCAGTTAATCGTTAATCAATTATCCGATCGACGTTTACAATTGAAAAGAATTTAATCGTTAACCGCAATTAACGACTAAAGTAGGAGTTTAATTGTTAATTGGGATTAACGATTGAAGTAGAAATTTATTCGTCAATCGTTGATTAAACTTTTGCCCAACTCTGGTTTTCTATGAAAATTGTGGTGACTCGATGAAGATAATTTTTCTAATTATCGTCTATTAATAATAATAAATATAGATAGCAAGTTGACGATTCATTGTTCGATTTTGTCAATTACAAGTATCGTTGTGGATGAAAAACAACAGTCAACGAAGATATTCATTCGTTCGAAGTTAATTTCATTTAATCTGATTAATAGTAATAATAAGAAATAAAGATTAATAAAATTATTCTGAATAATCTTTCTCTCGTGCAATCATTTTCCTGGACCACTGCATACACGCAACGAAGAAATGCACGAAAAAATTGAAAATTCTTCTGCTGCTACTCATTAATCGTAACGAACCGATTCATCAGCATAATTACGTAATTAGGAACGCTAATCAAATTTAATGAACTGAATTATAGAATTTTCGCGATATTTCCGCTGTACAGTGTGAGTCATCGAAATAATTGGAGACTGAAAATTATGGTGGAAGAAACTGTTCAAGACAGAAGTTATAAATTTTGAAAGCGTAAATTATAATAACTAGATTGGGAATGTTTATGCGAAGTAAAATATTCTGCATCAATTGCAGTGAACTAAAGTTAGAGTCATATTACGTGAAATGGCTATAGATAATTAAATATTATTCAAAATTAAAATAGAAAAACAGACGTTCGATATGTTGTTGATTAAAACGTGCTGAAGGAAAATTATTTAGAATTAAACATTGTCCTAAAAGAAATGTAACATGTTATGGGTTCGAAGAGATTTGATGATAGGTACGCTATTATCTATAATAAAGGTTTTACTAAAATGATATTCTCTTAGGACCTGCTAGAGACTTCAAAGGAAAACTAGGGGACTTTAGAATGAGGCTCTCAGGAACTCTTAATCTCGCGTTAATCTTTCGTTAATTAGTTTTATTTCCGGAACAATTTACTCAACTTTTTTATAGAAAATAATTTTAATTCGTATTTATATTTTTGTACATGGCGACTAGACTGCGGATCTTTATGCATTTATTTATTTATTTATTATTTAATGCTGTAAACCAGACATTGTTTATTCAGCATGTCAGTACATGAATCCCTTATTAACAAAAATGAGTAGGTGTAACTAAAAACAGTGACAACATTAGAAGAATTTTAGAATTCTGTTAGGTATATTATTTTCAACCTTTTACCTATATCGACAAAGAAAATAAATTTCTATTTCACTCGAGTTTGTTATAATTCAGGTGAAACATTTTAATAATAACTCTACATCGTCGTACATTATAATAATTTCGTTATCATCATTAATTCACATTAAATTCGTTTAGCGTGGTCTTCTAATAGAATCTGACATAGCAATATCAAAATAATGTCGACAGAAATTGTTCATGGAGTTGAACCACGAATATTTTTGACGCTTATTTCAATATTGAATATTTTCTACAACGTTCAATCAGATTGTTGTTAGACTTCAAAGTTCATATTGTTAGTTCTTAAATAGAATTTATAATTATTCGAGAAAGTAGAAACCCATAACAATTTTGTTACTCTTCCACAAAAATATATACGAATTTTAAATACAAATTGATGGTGGAAGTACGAGGACGCGCGCATTGATATAATTAAAACACCACCTTCCTTTTCCTCTTAATAAACATTTTTAATAGCAAACGTGGTCTTGAACCAGTGATTCATATTCGAATCCAGCGTTTGAGTAATCCTACAATATAGCTATTTGTTGTGTAGAAAATGATCGAACCGTTGCGCCGATAAATAAAAATTCCTAATATCTTATATAAGATAATTTACGATCGATATATATAATTAACTAGATATAATTAAAGTAGTATGCTGCTCTAACTACTGTAATTTATCAACATACTGTGGATATTATTATTCATTGGAATAGGTTAAATTTGAAATAATAAGAAAATTAATAAATTCAAGGATGTCGGCATATTATTTACAATCGATTCGAATTATAAAATAAAACAGTATTCTTTATTTTACATAAAGATTCGGATTTATCAATCATTTCAGTTTCGATCGTCCATATAGATAATTGTAGGTTTCCATAGATCGTACGTTGTTAATAAAATTGTTAATGCTTTCGGCGCATGGGTTCGATAATTTGTTGCTTGATTTACATAGCCATGTTGCAAATTACTAAAGAAATTCCGACGTTTCGATCTACATTCAGATCATCTTCAAGGGTTACTAGAATTGCGTCTGTGAAATTTTTTTTAACGAATTAAGAATATTTTGAAATTTAAGAATACATAACAGAGAAAGGGAAAATGCTGGTAATAAATCCGTACATGATAAATAAATACGTCCATGCAGATACTCAAGAAGATTTCTAATTTTGCATTTCTGAATGAATCAGTGTTCGGGAAAATTGCGTCTACGCGCGCGCAAAAAAAATAAAAAAAATAGTATGGTTATGTCCAGAAAAGTGCAATTGTTCTGGATATAATGGAGCCGGTTGAACAGTGCCATACCTCTTTCTGAAAATTTTTTGTCCTCGCTTGGGGCAGAGCAATAACGTGACCCAGTTGGTAGAATCACCCTGTATAATTGAGTATCAACATTGACAAGCTCGACCTGCGCATCATAATGATGTACGAGTTTCCCAGAGGGGCGGACGTTATGAATACCGTGGAAAACATTTTTCACGTGTCCTAAAAAGCCGTTGTATTGACCCTTTCTCTGGGAAAAATCATTCGATAAAAACGCGCGCGCGAGTTTCATTTTAATAGCCAGCCATGCTCTGGATATTTCCTTGTTATTCGTGGGAAAATATAGCGAACGATCCCGGTGCACACGGATTCATGCATTTGTAGGAGAGGAGGGGAGAGGAGATTTTGATGTTGAACATTGATAGATCAAGTGCACCCAGTCATCAATAATTTTTATACGATTTTTAGTTAGGCGACACAGTTCGTTTACCACGGAACCGATCAAAACTTTAGCGGCGAACCAATATTTCAAATATATTACAATCCCTGCCGGTGTATGATCTTATCTTGCTCGGTCATATGCAGTTAATATTGATTGATGAAAAAATGCTATCAACCAACGGCCGGTATAGATACGGGCACGTTAAAGTGGAATGAAAATAGATCTTCAGGATACTTGTCCGAGATAATTTGTTAGTACACAGACCCTCGTTTCATGTATAATGCTTTCAATCTTCGAGCATCGTAGAGCTTGTCTAGTTGCTACGTTATTTTCCTCCCTTCCTCAACATACCGTAATAAATTCATTGTATATGATTTTTTTCATTTTATGGATATGAAATTGATATGATATCTCATAGAATACTTAAATTGATGAGAAATTAGATAAAGTAATTGAATACATGCCAACATATTCAATAACGTAAACAATATTTTGGAGAATGAACAACTTGTAACTAGAAATATGTGAACTTTGAAGTCTAACAATAATTTTATTGAACCTCGTAGAAAATTTTCAATATCGATATAAGCGTAAAAAATATTTGTCGTTCAACTCCATGAATAATTTCTGTCGATATTATTTTGATATTGCTATATCAGATTCAATTAGAAGACAACGCTGAACGAATTTAATGTAACTATTATAATGTACGACACAACGCAGAGTTATTATGTACGAAAATATAAATAAGAGTTGAAATTATTTTCTATAATAAAGCTGAGTAGATTGTTCCGGAAATAAACCTAATTAACGAAAGATTAACGCGAGATTAAGACTTCCCGCGAGCCTCGTTCTAAAGTCCTCTCGTTTTCCCTTAAAGTCTCTAGCAGGTTCTAAGAGAATATCATTTTAGTAAAACCTCTATTATAGATAATAAATTACCTCCCATCAAATCACCTCAAAAGGAGTTACTTTTAAAAGTTGTCCTAACGATAAAAAATTCTAAGAACTGTTCGGAATTAAAAAGCAAATAAAATTCTCAAAGTGTATAAAACCCTTTTCATAGTATAAATTTTTTTGCGTAATTCTTATCCTATGAAATTTTATAGCTAAAAAACAAAACGTGTGCTAACAACCTTTACGACAATCTTACCGTCATTATTAGACAGCGGATTTTATGCATTTATTACAAAAATTAGTAGTTTAGTTGTAATTTAAAAGAAAAGTAGAAGAATTTAAAAATACTTTTTTATACTCCGTCTGTCCCATAATAATAGTAGCAGTTGATGAATTTAATTTGTCCCGTAACAGTAGCAAAAGAAAATAAATATAGAACGTAACATTTATTATCAAAACACTAGATTACATTAAACAATAAATTAAAAATATTACTCTTAATTTTTATTTTGAGTGTTCAGATAGTTTCTGGATTTTTTAATAATTTCGTTACTGCATTCTAAACTTGTAGGTAGGATCCCTTGGCTGCGAAGCTTTGTTTTCCCTATTTGCGTGAGCTTAAAATTATTGGAGCCTTCATGCTTAATTGCTTCCAGCATAACTTGTTATTTTTCATATTACTTTTACAATAGGATGATATTCAACTGAAATAAAACAATTGATTTCGATCAGCGGATGAAATTAGAAAAATAGTTATAATTCGTAATAATTAGGTTAACCTAAAAATTGAAAGACGCGTCAAAACAAATGACAGATGTCGTGGAAACATTAATTTTGATCGAAGGCTTCTCAATTTTGCGCTACAACATAAATTACAGCCGTATTCGCCAATAATTCCCGTTTAAATATTCACTTGCTATTATTATTATGGGACAGAGGGAGTATCATATCCAACTTATCAACCATATTAAGAGAGAAATTAATTTTCCATTTCACTCTAGTTTGTTGCAACATTTTAATTTTGCATAAAGATACACTGGCATAAATCCTCTGTCTAGTCATTATATCTTCGCGTCATGGTTTAGTAATTTAGAGGTTAATTATGAATAAAAAGCTACGCGAATAGAGTGTCTATTCGGAAATAATATTTATTGGATAGCCTCCGAGACGGTTTGGAGGGCGGGTAGAGGGTTTGTTCCGAAGACAGTGCGGACAATTTTGTGAAACGTTTAACGCGCAGACGATAAAGCGACAGGGTGTTAATTTAGCCGGGTCAGGAAGCACTAAGGCTCACTAGTTGTTCTGTGAAAGCATGCTGCACGCGCGATAAGCCGGTGCAGTAACTGCGTTTAGATACGCGAAAAAGCTTTCTGCCGGTGATATCTAGACAGCCTAGAACATTTACGCGTGCACACTGATTGCAAGTACGACAGTAATCTGACTGTGTTTCGGTCCTCCGGGGACGCGTCGAGATTTATGCAGCGGAAATGATTCCGCCACAGTAAATTTGCATTACAACGATGGCACCGGGCGACGCAACGCTCTGTTTTATTTGTGCTTTAACACGTCGCCAAGTCGCTATCGTTACTTCAGAAAGAAACCATACAAACAACCGTGTCCTTGTTCTGTTTAACGCTGTGACGTGAAAATGTGGCGTTAAGAAAGGTCCAATTTACTATGCTCCAACCCAACAATGCTCCGTAATCTTTGCCGAATCGTTGTTTAACTCGTCCCGCACGCTATTGTTGGCTTTGTCCGACTAATTAACAGAGTTTAAACAAACAATCGCTTGTGTTTCGGATTTATTATATTAATTTCAGCTCGGTAGATTTCTTTTTCAAACTCTTTTTTAATGTTCATGTTGGCCAATTGCTGAATTGGTATAGCACTTTCGTGGATAATTATAATTTATAATAATTTATAATTATTAACCCTTAGCACTCGAATTGTGACTATGAGGCACCACTAAAAATTGTTGTACCACTGTTCAAAATTTTGTTTACATTATTAAATAGGTCGGTATTTATTAAATTACTAAACATTTAGGTATGGTATGGACTATTATACCAATTTCATATCCACAAAATTTAAAAAATCATAGGGAATAGAAATATTCTACGTCGGAAGAAATGTTTAATTTTCAAATTAAAATTGCTTCGAGTGCAAAGGGTCAATTTATTTTTATTAATTTATAATTATAATTTATAACTATTCGATAGCGAATTTTATGCATTTATGACAAAAATGAGTAGGTGTAATTTAGAACGTTAAAGCGCATTAAACGAATTTAAAAATACTTTTATATTATTTTCGACCAATTAAACATATGAAAGAATATAAATTTCTATTTCACTCCAATTCGTTACAAAACGCGTCACGTGACCGGGCGGAAGGGTGGGGAATAGCCGTCGTAGAAGGGGAAGGTACAGCGAGGACACAAGTCTTGATCTGGCGCCTCTGACGAGGATCCCGAATACAAAATTTAAAGTTAATTGGAAGACGCGCGAGTTTTCACCTGAAAAGAAAAGTAGTTTCTAGCCAGGTATCTGCGCCGCAACACACTTTTTACCGAACAATAAAAGCAATTAGTTTGTATTTCCTTCGAGAACTTGTTAGAGTGCGTTGACTAATTTCAATTACAGCGAACACATAAATAAATCAATTGAATTAATAATTTCCCACAGAGGCACCTCTATGTTTCAAATATGATAACTTGTAGAACAAGAAATCTGATACGGGTCGCTGATCGGTCTAGCAGTTCCGTGCCACTGTTTACGTGAATTCGAAAGTAATTATTTCATTTGCTACACAAGTAATTACGAAATGATTATCCTCGGATGATAAACGAACCTGGTAGTTCTGGAACGCACAGCGAATAGTTGGCCTGCTGATATCATGTTTCACTCATTTTGCTTAAATTTATGTTAACATTACTTTACAATCTCGCATCTATATAGTCTCAGCATGCTAGAGATCGTTGATACCACTTGTATTCATTCTACTCTATCACGTGACCTTGATCTCGACCAGAGTGGCGACGCGGTCTAGCGTAGGTCTATCTCATTCTTGTAATAATAAATTGGTCTCCTTGATCATTCATGAGCCCGCACACGATCTACATTATTTCCATTACACACATCCACACCGAGCTGCATGATAATTTCAACTCCAATTTGCACGGGAATTGGTTTCGTTAACCCTTGTGTCAATGACCGGGCACGCAGGTATCATTCCGAATCTCTTCTACAGCGAATCAAAATAATATTGGCACACTTTTTAATCCAGCACGGTGCTTCTTTTGCATTCCTTCGTCGAGTGTGACTCGACATCGCAGAAAGAGATACGTAAATAAAACGGGTTTTAGTTAAAAACAAATATACGAGAGCTGTATTTCATACAATTAATAAACAAAGTTGTTTAAAATCAGTCAAAGAACTGTCCTCTGAAGTAAATTTCAAATAAAACACTTCAAATAGTAGGAAGTTGTTGGCAAGAAAATTGAAAAATAATTCGGAGTGCAAAGGGTTAATACTGTACCATACGATTTGAACTTCTTTTTCTAGAAGTTAGAAGAATTAGTTTACTACAGAGTTGGGCAAAAATTTAATCAACGATCGACGAATAAATTTCTACTTTAATGGTTAATCGGAATTAACAATTAAACTTCTGCTTTGGTCGTTAATTGCTTTGTTGCTTAATTGCTTGGTAAACGATTAACGATTAAATGCTGAAATTTCGAAACGAAACACGGAATCAAAGCTGTATGCATACTGAAAAAAATGTAAACTGTAATACGATCTCTACGTGCCTAAGTACTTATTATAATTTATGGATAGACCGTGCGGCGATTAATTTCAACAATAATCGATTAAATCAGTCTCCGATTTTTCGATGATTTCTTTTTTGAATCAACGATTGACGATTAACTTCGTCAATCGATTGAATCAATCGTCGATTTTTCAACGATTACCTTTTTCGATCGTACACATTAATCAATCAATCTCGATTAATAATAATTTATCTCTAGTTAACTTACTACTTAATAGTTAATTTATCTCTGGTTTACTACATGACGCGCGGAAAATATTTCTATACATTACACATTCGAAATTTTACTTAAATATCTTGTCGAACAAGCTAACGTCTACTTAACAGAACTAAAAAGTAGATAATTATCATGAGTCGTTCGTAAAGGCACACTAATTGGGACGAAATCTCTTCTTCTCGTTTTAGTTACGTCGCTGTGAAATATTAACATTTCCATGAAAAAAAATATTCTAACAAAGAGAAAGAGTTTGCGAATAAATATAAATTTTTAACAGGTGAAGTTAAAATCAAATGATTCATTCATTCGTGAATTAACAAGCTAGCTTACACTTGTGTAGCCAACCGGGAACCCATTTACTGGATTTCTTTCAACAACCGGTTAATGTTCCTCTAAAAATATTAGTGATATGTTAATTTATAGTCATGAAATGAGAATATGTACAAATACGTTAAATACAAAAAGGTTTTAAATAGTCCATACATTTTAGACAGCTACATAAGGGTTAATGGCCCTTGTGATCAGGACCCTGGCCTAACCCCTGTAACGGTATCGATAACCAAAGGTATCGATAACCCAGATCAAACCAAATTACACGAAGCTGCTGTTATTATTTGCTGTTGAAAGAAACGGCTACTCTCAAGCTGGACGGAACACCTAGGTCCGTCTAGGTCACATCTAGCGAAGGATGATTCAAGCCTAACCAAGATCCGAATTACGTTCGGATAAGATCGTAGCCAGGTTCGAGCGAGATATCTGGGTTAATTCTAGATTGGATTCCGTGCGATGGTCCGAGGTTTGGCGGAGAAACAGAAAAAAAAAAAATAACAAATGGCTCGAGAGAACTATAGAGGGAGCAAGTGAAAGAAGCTAACTGCATGGCCTATGTCTGAGGCGTTGATGGGTCTGGCGGGTCACTTCACCGTTGCAAACCGAGGAAATGCCAAGTGGACTTCACTATGCTCAACCTTAAGATATTCCAGACACTCGGTGGTGTGGCAACCTCGAGTGCTCCACTTACGACGCCACGGTGCTCCCTTGAGCACGTACGGCTAACTAGAAAAATCCTCGGGTTAAGCATTCTCCTGTGCATGATGAAAACTGTGTCGTTAGCAGTTAACGTTCCTCTCGATCGATCTCCAAGCTTTCTTTTCTATCCCCTCTCCCCTCCCCCCACTCCACTCCTCCCCCACCCCTTTGTCCGAGGCTAATCTATGTTCCCTGTCAGATAAAAACTTCAAGCTGTGATTTTTTTCTTTCACAGAACGGATAGAGAACGAGCAGAACCTATAGCACTCGATAAAGTGCCGATCATACTTATCGAACAACGGAGATTTCACGTTTTATCCCGCCTTCGAAGGCTAGGCAGCGACGAGCAGGTTAAAATTTACGGTATTGCCTCGATACATGGTGAAGAGATGAGCGAGGTAGTTGCGAAACATTTGTCCCCACTACCGCAACATACACTCCCTGATGGGCTCAGAAGCTTGCAGACAACTGCAGCATATTGAGGATCCTTTGATAGCTCAATCGACTGTAAAAGAAAACTGTTTATCGATAAAGTAAAAGTATAAAGACACGGAGATCACAATTCGAATGAGCAAGGCGTTGCTCGGTCGAGGACTGTTGGACGACTACCAGCTAAAAAGACGGAAGAAGGGAAAACTTTGCCGTGAACCCTGCATCGCCGAAACGGTCAGCGGACACATGGCTTTTACGAGCTGACCCGAGCCTGCGTCAGGCAGGGAAACTCGCAATGGAAAATGCAGAATTTCAAAATACAATCTCGATACACGGTGGAATGACAAAACTGTCTTTTTTTTCTTAATTATTTTTTTACAGAACTTTTATATTTGTGACATTTTTCTGATCGAAACGAGTCCAAATATCGTTCAGAGCATATTTGCTTGTTCGATTGACGATTCAGTAGAGCCTCGATTATCCGAACCCATGATAGGATGATCTGTCCAGTAAACGTAATTCGTGTTGAACAAAAAAACAACGTTTACTATGTCCTTTTCGTGTTGACATTTACACAGTTATTTTGTTGTAAGTTCATTCTCTATTCCACAACTTATTCGGCACTGCGTAAATTCAATAAGTTAAAGCAATATATCAATATTCTTATATTCCTTTAATCCCTCGACTGTTCGACTGGCGGGGACAAAATCTCGACAGTTACGGAGAGAATGCCTCTGAAGATTCTCATGAGAAATTTAAAAGTATTTCCGAGTGGCCGAATAAAATACTCAGAAATTGGAGTGATGTCTGGATTCCAGTTCCTCCAGGATAACTGGCACTGAAGCTGCGTGCACTCGTCGCTCAATTGAAGCGAGAGACGACATTCCGTGTGTACACCGACGCAATCGTACAAGCATAGCGCACGAGAAGAAAGCTAAACGAAAATGGTGTGGAACGGTCGTCGAAAAGAGGAACAACGGAGGAAATAGTGGAGCTGAGAGCACAAAGGCACAATCAAGTTTCCCATTTAGAACAAAACAACAGTTATCTGTACGCGGCCGAGCTTCCATCTCCCGTCGTCGTCTCTCTCTCTCTCTCTCTCTCTCTCTCTCTCTCTCTCTCTCTCTCTCTCTCTCTCTTTCTTTTCTCGTCCGGTGCCGCCGCTGCTGACTTGGATTACAAAGGCTAACGAGGTGATCCTGGACATCGTATGTCGTAAACGCGTCACCGAATTTCCTCGATTCTATTCTTATCAGATTTCCCAAAGCGTAGCAACTGATCGTTTTCATCCGCTTTCCGCACCTGTTGCGGCAACTGTGATTTCAAACCCGAGCTACCTGTTTCATCATTGCGCTGTTACCTAATTCAAGAACAACACCGGACTCTTTGTTCAACCTGTTAACCGAGCGAAGACGAATTACCTCGATGTTTCTGTCACAGTCTACCTACTGCTTTTTTCTTTTCGAAATATGTCGTAACCACCTGCCATACTTGACCGCTTGGAATTAGGGTGATCGGTAGACAGCGGATTCTATGAATTTATGAGAAAAATGAGTAGGTGTAATTTGAAACAGTGAAAATATTAGAAGAATTTAGAAACACTGTTGTATTATTTTGTGGTGCAAGTCCATTTTCTTTTGTTTCGAGAAAATTAAATGTTAGCAGATCTGACAATTAAAAAATATAGGTTGATTGTGTGAAGTCTGGGAATGTTTGTACTAATTTATCAATACGTAATTTGATTATATAACTTTCTTTTAGGCGAATTTAACTAAAATAATATATATTTCCAGGCTGCAAATGGACTTACACCACTTTCATAATTAGTCAATTGTAAATATCATTTAATTTCTATTTTGAAATAACAAATATCACTTAAAATATATTTCATATTAATCCAATTTTGTTTATAAATAATAACAAGAAATAAAATAGAATTAGTATTTTTTATTTTGAACGTTAATTATATTTATATATTGTTAAACTTAACACAAGATATTGGTATTATTAATTATTTATGCTCTTCGTGTGGCAGTGTTTTGAAATATTCATGATGCACAGGAGGTATATAAGGTAATAGCTGCTACATGTCCTTATATTTTTCGTATGCGATAGGCCTGGCATCGTGATACAAAGGCGCCAGGGCGATTTTTTCAAATTTTTGGCGGTCTTCCCCGACATGTAGGTGATAAATTTAGAGTCTTAAATTCTGTGTCCTCCATTAATGTTTTATATAAAATAGTATACGGTGCACTTTTGCAAAATCTCATCCAACATATTTGCAACCAATTTACTTTTTCTCCATTAGTGTTCCTTCTTATCTGTTTTTTAATTGCGTTTTGTAGATTTTTTGTTGAAACGAAATTCTCTCGTTTCATTTCGTGTAAAATAAATTTATTATGTTGTCTACATTGGTTTATAACGTCATAATAATCCTGTGGTGTGTACAAGAAATTCTTTTGTCGTAATGTCATTTCTATGATACCAAAATCTGTATCGGTTGGAAGATACGAATGTCCGGAGAGTAAAAATTTATGATCAATTACCTGAATGTTATTTTCCAAAGACTGGACAACCCTCAACCACATCAACGCCATTTGTAAATTTCGATTTTGCCCGGTACACGTATCGCTATATGCGATAACATGACTTTGAGTCGTTAAATTTTCTAAATGTCTCAAACAGCGAGAAGCTATTTCCTGTGATCCCCTGGAAGCAGTAGTTTCGTCCCACACGTACATATTAACTTTATTGTCGTGGAAATTGTGAAATCACTCGTTTAAAACATACATATTTCGCTTATAATATGCGATTGAAACAGATAATTTTTGATAGGGTAAGGCTTTTTGTAAATCAAAAGAAAAATAGTAACTTTCGGCACGTGAAATAAAACAATTATGGCCACTAACCCCTCCACCTGTCTATGGAAATTGAACTTACACCGCTTTCATAATCAATGGTTACGCAATTTCTTTTACCGGCCAATTTTAAATTGAACAAAGCATTGGCATTTTTTAAGATATTAAATACTAACTAGTTATAAACATAAAGTTTACACTAAATTAAGCATAAATTACGTCATATCTCATTTTATTTAAATGGACTTACACCACTTTCCACATAAACGGTCCATATTAAGAGAGAAAATATATTTCTATTTGACTCCAGTTTGTTGCGATAAGGGAAGAAAAATTTTTATTCTGCATAAAGATTCGCTGTCTGGTGATCAGTGAATGAACATGAATCAACACTTTGACTGCCTAACTGGGAGCCTCGTAAATTCGTTAAACTAATTTATTTAGTGAAGTAAACATTGAAAAGTTAAAATGTATGATAGCGAATATACAGTGCTGTTCGCTTGATTAGCCTCGGGTGAAAATATATATAAGTTTATATCAAAGAAAGGAATTGTGAGCAAAATTCTTGTTTATTAGTTAAATTCGTTTATAATATGAATTTGTAAGCGATATATGTTTACATCGATATGTACACTTGCAAGAAACTTTGTGTTTGTAAAAATAAGATGCTTACACATGAATAGCCTCGCATTGTTTAATCACGGTTAGTTGTCGCGTTGCGATAGATCAGATAGGACATATCCGCAACAAGTCTACATTTCACATCTATGTTAAGTATTATATCCATTATTTTTTGTATCATTATTATCATTGTGCTAATATGGGTCGCGGAAAATCATTGACTGTCTAGGAAATTGGAAAAATTGAAGTTTTAAAAGAAGAAGAGTATTCAAACCGAGCAATTGTAAAAAGAATTCATAGGAGTGCTAAATTAATTAATAATTCTGTAATAACCTTGGAAATTATGAAAAAAATTATAAAGGGAGAACAAAACAAGCTACAACGGAGAGGGAAAGGAGATCGATTGTACGTAAAATTTCGAATGCAGCAGTTTCAACTATTAGACGCGTCACACAATGTGTTCCATACATGAAATCCAAGAAAATGCAAACAAAACCTGCTTTAATGCGAATGTATATTGAAGCCAGAGTCCGATCTGTTAGAACGCGTATGAGTTGGATTCAACAATGGCACAATATAATTTTCTCACATGAGAAAAAATTCAATCTGGATAGACCAGACGGATTTTCCTACTTTTATCATGATTTACGGAAAGAGAATCGAATTCTTTCTTGACGTCATTCATTTGTTATTTGGAGTATTCGAGGCTATTCTAGTGAACAGCACTGTGTGCATGACAGTCCTTCAACCATCTTGCATTTTTCAGATCGTAATCAAATTAAGTACAGTGAATGTGTTAACGTGAAAATTCATTTTAGGATTTGGTGAAATAATTCGGTCAATATGTTAAATGAAAAAATAACATATTGCAATAACGTGGAGTTCATAAAATATAATGTACCTAGAATATTAGGATAATTATTCAAAATAATTGTCGATTAGCTCACTCATAAGGTGAACACAACATTAAGTTGCTTCTTTTCTTTTAGTGGATTGTTCAAGATAAAAAAAGTTCTACCTGTTATGAATAATCGATGATGAAGAGATTAATGATTTTAAATTTCATTAAATAGCGAATTGAATTTTCGCAATAAGAATTGTTCAAGATAAAGAAGTTCTACTATAAATAATATGTATATTATGAATAATCCATGTGAGATTAAACAGCATTAATCTTGTGAATCAATTTTCACAAGAAAAACTAACATAAAACTATGAAAATCTGTACGAAGATTTCCGTCCGAGCAGGCAGCGTTTCTTTTACATAATTGCATCGTTTTCATTTACCGACGTCTCGCTCCGCCCTTTCGATGGGGAAAGTTGGGATGGCGGAGAAGCGAGACGAAAGTTTCACGATAGGAACAGCGATTACATTCTAAGGGGATCAACAAAGTGCGACTGTACAGGATAATTCTAGCAACCGTGCTATATTTCATTTTAAATATGCGGGAGCCGCGATGGGGATGGTGATCATCTGTTAGTAAACATATTAGCGGAGCAATGAATCAACATTAACGGTGTACGAACGCCCACCGGCCGAAATTTTAGAAAAGCCAGTTCGTGAAAACAAAAACACGCTTATATTAAGTCAACGCAGTCAAGCAACCGCGAAGTAATCGCGCGAAGCGTCTCGCCGAATAAGAATGGGCAATTAGCCTCGGCGCAATTTTTAACGATTATGTTCATAGGATAGCGCATCCCGCTTGAAATATGACTGCGAGAAGTTGCGTACCTCTGCTCACTTTTTTCAGAGAAACATGGGCAATTTTGTACATTTTTTTTCTCGGAAACTGTGCGAGATATTCGAACGAAACCAAAGGCAAATAATACGTACAGATTACCCTCTGTTTCGTGTATTTTTTAAAAAACGTTTTTGAGCCATTCATTTAGGTTAAACTTCGTTCTTTAACGGTCATCAAGGGATGATTAAATCACCTTAAATAAAGAGAAGGGCTACGCTCGTAGGGGTTCGAAAGTATGTTTAAAAACTGCATAACAGTATAGTAGAAGATTATAATAACTAGACTGCGGATCTTAATGCAAAATAAAAATGTTCTGCATCGATTGTGGGAAGCAGGAGTGAAATAAAAATTGATTTCATCCCTTAACGACATTATTGCGTTGAAGACAATATCACAATATTCTTCAATTTTTCTAATCGTTTTCCAATTCGTTTCTAATAATAACATAGAAATGTCGTGTAAATATTGCATTGAAACCTGAAATGTCCATAAAGACGTTATCGAGGACAATCTAAAAACTGTTGGTGCTTAGCATCGCAGTGCGTTAGAAGTTAGCGAGTGATCAGCTAAAGGTTACGGCGAAACGTAACATTTCTGGACAACTTAATCAACAATTTATTAATCCGTGTTCGTTACGAGATTACATATTGTTCGAAGGGAAGCGCATAAATCATCATCTCGGCGGCGAATCGTTTACCCGAAGACTAAATAATGGTGAGAACGAAGTCGGTGTTCTCTGCGAAGCAATCAGGAAGTGGACGCACCTCTTTGCGGCGAGATTAGAAGGAAACTAAAAGCCACAGGGAGAACTATTGTCTGCCGCAGTGTTGTAGTTAAACTGGTGTTTAAACTCCTACGTCTTCGCCGCGACACAATCCACTGATGGGCCGTTTTGTCATAATTCACGAACGCCTATATAAACAACATGATTCACTGGCCGGTCATCATATTATAATTTATAATTAAAAGAAAGCCTTGCGGTCAACGTCGCTTACAATTGCTTGCACCTTTTCGGTTGACCCCTTGGACTATTAAACACTCGTTTGCGTGTGTGCGCGCACTGCTGCGGTTTAACTCAACAAGTTTTTCGAAAATTTTCTCGTTCAATGAACATTCAAGAACATTGCGAATCAAAGTGTGGAGAGCAATATCGCTCTAGGAAACTTTACTGTAAACCTCAACATCGAACCACAGGTCTCAACCTGTACAAAAAAGAAAGTGCACTGCTGCGGTTTAACTCTGATAAGATTAATAGTACAATTATCATAATTATTTTCGAGAAGAAATGTTACCTTCTGCATTTACTTTTTATAAATCTCCAAAATTGTATAAACCATTTCGAAAACGTATGATCGAAGTTTTACCGAGTACAATGGCATCGCAAGATAATAACGTGTATAAATAGACTGCAGATTTTTATGCAACGTAAACGTGTCTGCAAATAAGCAAATCAGCTTAACAAAAATCGCAAATAAATTAGCACGGGTAATGAGAAGACATCCAATTATTATGCATTTATGACAAGAATGATGAAGTTGCGGTGTAATTTAAAAACATTGTTATATTATTTTCGATCTAGTAAACATATTAAGAGAGAAAGTCAATTTCTACTTTATTCCAGTTTGTTGCAATTCGAATAGAACATTTCTTTATCGCTCATAAAGATTCGCAGTCCAATTAATTAGATGCTATAATTGCACATACACAATGCGGACTATTCCGTGCAGATCGTACGAACAGATGTTTGAGTTTCGTGTAGCGATTTCGTACGTAGTGAGGGGGGAGGGGGGGTTAAATTTAATGTGGCCGATTATTCGATTAACCGATGTATAATGCACGACGCCGGGGTATTTGAGGGGTCCGGAGTACGTCGGGCGAAACTATATTCACGTCGATCGCATGATCAACTTGTATTAACATTTACGAAATACCAGACACACGCGCGGAATACCTACCGTTCCGTAATGGCCGTATTAATCCCGCCGGCGACCGCACACTCGCGTTCCATGGAATTCCACGTTATGCATCGAAATCCATTACCAGCGCTGACAAATCAATAGATGCACGTTATCTAGCCTTACTTTCGGACAGTATACAAAGCAGCACGTGTGCAGGCAACCAGGACAGTGTTATTCACCGATGGCTGAATACGCGCGTATACATTACACATCCAACAGTAGGTCATATCAACCGTAAGACACCTCTTTGTCAGATTGATAAAAGAATCTGGAATAATTTACATGCAAGCTGTCTCATTATTACATCTTTATGCAAACTAAAGTTTCTGCATCAATCGAAAGCAGAGTCGCCAGATCAACTTGTGACCCCACTCTACCTACCCCTTCAACGACGCTATTACCCCGTATTTCAAACTCCATAGTTCACTGCATTCTTCGACGAAAGGGAAGCAATGTTCGGCAAGGTGATCTTGAATAAACGACACATCGTTTTTGCGACGGAAGTAGACTCCTTTTTCCAGGATTGCATTGGTACGGGATTCACGTTCTCATTTCTCGATAACACAAAAATGAGGTTTTACAGTAGTCAACAATGCTAGATAAAAGATTGATCTAGGGCGCTATCGCTCTCAAAACCCCTATGTTTTCCTTTACGAGGCGTAATTTGCATTTTTCGGCAGCATGCAGCTGTGAAAATAGCTACATGTGCAGTAGTATGCTTCCGAATAATGCAAATGTAGCTATGAAAATAGCTACATGTGCAGTAGTATGCTTCCGAAAAATGCAAACTACGCCTCGTAAACAAAAAAAGAGGACTTTTGAGGGCGATAGCGCCCTAGATTAATCTTTCATCTAGCGTTTTTGACTACTAAAAAACCCCAGTTCTGTATTATCGAGAAATGAGAAGACGAATACCGCACCCTTGGCTTAAGGCGATAGACTCGCGTTTCCAGGATTGCAAGAGTGCGGGATTAGCGTTCTAATTTCTCCACAATATAGAAATGGGGTTTTTCAGTACTCAAAAACGCTAGATAAAAAATCGATCTAGGGTGCTTCGCCCTCAAAAGTCCTATTTTTTCGTTTACGAGACGTAATTTGCATTATTCGGCAGCATGTAGCTATGAAAATAGCTACATGTGCAGTAGTATGCTTGCGAATAATGCAAATTACGCTTCGTAAACGAAAAAATAGGACTTTTGATGGCGAATAGCGGCCTAAATTGATCTTTCATCTAGCGTTTCAGACTACTAAAAAATCCCATTTTTGTATTATCGAGAAATGAGAAGGCGAATACCGCACCCTTGCCTTAAGGCGATAGACTCGCGTTTCCAGGATTGCAAGAGTGTGGGATTAGCGTTCTCATTTCTACATAATATAGAAATGGGGTTTTTCAGTAGTCAAAAACGCTAGATAAAAAATCGATCTAGGGCGCTTCGCCCTCAAAAATCCTATCTTTTCATTTACGAGGCATAATTTGCATTATTCGGCAGCATGTGGCAATGAAAATAGCTGAGGGGGAAATATCTTTCATATTTTGTATAAAAAAAATTTAAATGGAGCTCCAAACCTTTGATAAAAAAAACATTAATTTTTCAGAAATAGTTGTCGCGAATGTTCGATTTTTAACAGCAATGTTAACACTAAACCTGCGGAGCCTTAAGGCGGTAGGCTCGTTTCCAGATTTGCAATGGTGCGGAATTCGCGTTCACATATCTCGATAATACAGAAATGGGTTTTTCGGTAGTCAAAAACACTAGATAAAAGATTGATCTAGGGCGCTATCGCCCTCAAAAGTCCTATTATTTCGTTTACGACGCGTAATTTGCATTATTCGACAGCATGTGGCTATTTGAAAATAGCTACATGCGCAGTAGTATCCTTCCGAATAATTAAAATTATGCCTCGTAAACGAAAAAATTGGACTTTTGAGGGTGAATAGCGGCCTAAATTGATCTTTTATGTAGCGTTTTTGACTACTGAAAAACCCCATTGTTATATTATCGAGAAATGAGAAGGCGAATACCGCACCCTTGCTTTAAGGCGATAGACTCGCGTTTCCCTGATTGCAAGATTGCAGGGATTAGCGTTCTCATTTCTTCATAATATAAAAATGGGGTTTTTCAGTAGTCAAAAAAGCTATCGCCCTCACAAGTACTATCTTTTCGTTTACGAGGCATAATTTGCATTATTCGGCAGCATGTAGCTATGAAAATAGCTACATGTGCAGTAGCATGCTTCCGAATAATGCAAATGTAGCTATGAAAATAGCTACATCTGCAGTAGTATGCTTCCGCATAATGCAAACTACGCCTCGTAAACAAAAAAATAGGACTTTTGATGGCGATAGCGCCCTAGATTAATCTTTCATCTAGCGTTTCTGACTACTAAAAAACCCCATTTTTGTATTATCGAGAATTGAAAGGCGAATACCGCACCCTTGCCTTAAGACGATAGACTCGCGTTTTCAGGATTGCAAGAGTGCGGCATTAGCGTTCTCATTTCTCCATAATATAGAAAGGCGGTTTTTCAGTAGTCAAAAACGCTAGATAAAAGATCGATCTAGGACGCTTCGCCCTCAAAAGTCCTACCTTTTCCTTTACGAGACGTAATTTGCATTATTCGGCAGCATGTTGCTATGAAAATAGCTACATGTGCAGTAGCATGCTTCCGAATAATGCAAATGTAGCTATGAAAATAGCTACATCTGCAGTAGTATGCTTCGGAATAATGCAAATTACGCCTCGTAAACGAAAAATAGGACTTTTGATGGCGATAGCGCCGTAGATTAATCTTTCATCTAGCGTTTCTGACTACTAAAAAACCCCATTTTTGTATTATCGAGAATTGAAAGGCGAATACCGCACCCTTGCCTTAAGGCGATAGACTCTCGTTTTCAGGATTGCAAGAGTGCGAGATTAGCGTTCTCATTTCACCATAATATAGAAATAGGGTTTTTCAGTAGTCAAGAACGCTAGATAAAAGATCGATATAGGGCGCTATCGCCCTCAAAAGTCCTATCTTTTCGTTTACGAAGCGTTATTTGCATTATTCGGGAGCATGTAGTTATGAAAATAACTACATGTGCTGTAATATGCTTCCGAATAATGCATTTTACGCCTCGTAAACGAAAAAATAGGACTTTTGAGGGCGATAGCACCCTAGATTAATCTTTCATCTAGCGTTTCTGACTACTAAAAAACCCCATTTTCGTATTATCGAGAAATGAGAACGCGAATCCCGCATCCTTGCAATCCTGGAAAAAGGAGTCTACTTCCTTAAGTAGTGGGGGAACGGGCTGATAGTGGGAGCCGTGTGAATTGCGACGAAGAACAAGTTGGACAGCATCTGTCCTACAGTGTAACAAAATGCAGGAGGGAATTTTTACAAATCGTCAGACTAGGGGATCCGTTTAATCCGAAAAATCTGAACGTGTACGAATATTGCCAACCCTGGAGAGAAGTTTTGTCGCGCCTGTTTGCACGTTTCTCTATCGTTGTGGATTTTCCATCCCCGATCATCCAGTTTCCATCCCTATGTCGGGTCAGCTATGTTTCTCTCTATTCCTCTCTTCGGTTTCTCTTCCTGGATCCGCAGTTCCCTGTTCCCCGCAGCGGAACTCTTGTCGAGCATTCATCCTAGTTAGAGCATACCAGCCGGCCCATTATATCTGAACTGATTTGAATTTAACGGTTGTCAGACACCGGCATTGTGCGTACCCGTGCACAGCCCGAGCTCTTCGTTCTGCTATCGGGCCGCCTTTCGCTGTTTTCTTTCCGTCCGTGAAATTACGTTGTCGGAGCAGCACGCTGCCTACACTTGCTATACCACACAAGCTCCTAATGTCCCCGGCCGGGTATCTCGGGCGCGTAAATATTTTGAGTCGTCTTCATCCCGATCTTCGGCCTGTCAGCCGAAGCCTGATTGATTCCCAGACGCATGAATCAACCTCTGAATGGGGGCTTCGCCAGTGTATCGTCCGCGCTTATTGCTTTTCGCACAGGGTGTTCCATCTTAATCTTCTCGTAGGCCGTATGGCTCTCTCTCCAATCGCTGCGATCCCGTTTTTGAGGAAGCCATAAATTTTACGATCAGACTTCTCTCTTCGAACGCATGTTACGGTTGGCGATTGTCAACAGTCGATGTCTAGATCCTGCAGCAGACCGGTTGACGGCTCGTTGATCTACACCTTCGAAGATTTATGAGGTTTCAGTGTCCGGCCAGCTCCAATACTGTAATAGAGCTGTTTGTTCTGACGACCAAGAGGTTTTTCTACGCGGGTCTAGAGAGGAAAATGCATGCGATTGCTTTCTTGCGCGTTTGTGGAGAAGATGTAATTTGACGTACAGTGGCGAGCATATTAATAGAGAAATTGGCCCGTCAATGAACACAACATTCTTCTGAAGTTGTAGTTATTATGTCTCCTTTTTTCTTTGCATATATTAGAGTATGCTCTTTAAGCTAACTCTTGCACAAAGTCTTGATAATTAACTTAGCTTAATTGTTAGTAAAATAAATACGAATTTATGTAACGAATGAATTTTATTTTGCAATGTAATTAATATAAACAATATATTTAATAATACTGTATAATATAATAACTAATACTTTTTTGGGCCACTTTTCAGTTTGATGATTTCAGCGCAACGACGAGCCATGGAATCAATAAGTCAAATGCAGCGATCGATTGAAATATTATTCCACGCATCTTTGATTATTTCGTATAAATTGTTTAAATTCGTAGGTTTTTCATTTTAATTTCTTTATCTGCGTCACTCCAAAGATGCTCGATTGGATTTAAATCAGGCGACTGTGATGGCCAACGCACAACGTTAACATTATGTTCTTCCAAAAACCGCTTCGCCTTTCGAGAGGTGTATTTGGGATCGTTATCTGCTCGAAATGTCCAATGTTCCGACATATTTTCTTGAGTAAAAGGAATTAAATGTTCATTCAGAATGTCGACATATTGATATTGCAAATTGCAGCAGAACCGTTTATAGTCGTACCGGCCCAAACCATTACAGAACCTCCTCCTCCTTCAACGGTCGACTTTAAGGACTGCGTCTCCTAGACAGACGACACTCGCGCGTGACTGCACACAGTCAGGATTCCACTCCTGATTTCTTAATAATGCAAAGACGAGGTTTCTTAGTAGTCAAAATCGCTAGATGAAAGATCAATCTAGGGGGCTATTTGCCTCAAAAGTACTACTTTTACGTTTACGACGCGTAATTCTCATTATTCGACAGCATGTCGCGAAGCCGCGAGAAGCAATGGACAGGCGACGGTGCTGCCACCTGTCGTGGCTGTCGATATGCTGCCGAATAATGAGAATTGCGCGACGTAAACGTAAAAGTAGGACTTTTGAGGCAAGTAGCCC
>CM052191.1:2918156-2977478 GCA_028455805.1 Lasioglossum figueresi
ACTGCACACAGTCACCACAGTACATTCACACACCGCTAGACCTCGTACACGCACGCGAGGATTGCAAGAGTCCGGATTTCCACTCCTGATTTCACAATAATGCAAAGAAGGGTTTCTTAGTAGTCAAAATCGCTAGATGAAAGATCAATCAATGGGGCTATTTTCCTCAAAAGTACTACTTTTACGTTTACGACGGGTACTTCTCATTATTCGACAGCATGTCGCGGAGCCGCGAGAAGCAATGGACAGGCGACGGTGCTGCCGTCTATCGTGGCAGTCGATATGCTGCCGAATAATGAGAATTACGCGTCGTAAACGTAAAAGTACGAAGTTTGAAGCAAATAGCACCCTAGATTGATCTTTCATCTAGCGATTTTGACTACTAAGAAACCCCGTCTTTGCATTATTAAGAAGTCAGGAGTGGAATCCCGGTCCCTTGTAATCCTCGCGTACGTACATGCGTCTAGCGGTGTGTGGCGTATCACACAACTCATCGAGTCTATTCCCTTAAACATTTTGTATCAAATTCTTCACCTGCTCGCCTTCTTACGTAACATCTTCCATCTGATCCGAAGGAATTGAATTTGGATTCATCAGTGAAAATGACTTTCACCCATCGTTGCCTTGTCCAGAAAAGATGCTCTTTAGCAACTATACGTTGTATAATATAATTGCGGATAAATTTTCGTATTTATATGCTCGTAATCTGTCTAATCTGTAGATAATTACCGAGTTATTATAATTCGAATTTTTAGACACTTCCTGTAGAACGGTAGCATTTCGAGTGTTTAAATTGAAATGATTAATCGAATAGGAAATTTTCATGATACTTTGTGTCAGAGTACAACGCGATATTTCATTCGGAATGATCAAAAATTGTCACCGCAGGTATAACAATACTAGTCGCTGTCAACGTCTGCAGCAAACGGTATAGACGATTTATGGCACGACCGACGCGACGCTTGACCCACTCGCAGCCGTGAGACGTTTATAGAAAATTGCTTTGTACTCTGAATCCAACGATGTTTGGTAATATTATATGAAAAGTACAAGGCCAATGGATTTAGAAAATGCTGACCTAGGATCAGTAGGTCACGATACGTACTAATATAAAAATACAAGAATTAATGCGTTCATTTTATGCACAATAATTGTACGAATTGCACATCGCTTTACAGTATTGAGTTTACACTAAGGAAAGCTTAGATTTTTGTACAGAAAAATACAAATTGTGCAGTGCGAAAGTGGAATAGTAAATTATTTAAAAGTAGCTATTCTTCCTTCTAAAGATAAATAGACCTACAGTGGTATAAAATTATTATAAATGTTATCATCGATTAATAAAGTGGCTTTTCGAGTGAAAAGCTGCTTCCTCGATGCTTCTGAAGATAACCAAAATTTTCTACGTTCTTCTACGAAAATTTTTTATATACAAAAAAATAATAATGCAGTTTCTATTCCGGGACAATTGGCAATCCTAATCCGAATACTTGGGGTTTATATCTACGCTGCAGTCGGAATATTTCGCAACATTTTCGACAAATCCAACGATGTTTGGTAATGTTATGTAAAATGTACAAAACCAATGGATTTCATACGTACTAATATAAAAATGCAAGAATTAATACGTTAATTTTATGCATAATAATTGTACGAATTGCACATCGCTTTATAGCATTGGGTTTACACTAAGGAAAGCTTCGATTTTTGTATTAAAAAATACGAATTGTGCAATGCGAGAAAGTGGAGATGTAAATTTTTTAATAGAAGCTATTCTTTCTTCTAAAGATAAATAGATTTGCAGTGGTATAAAATTAATGTAAATGTTATCTTCGACGAATAAAGTGGCTTTTCGAATGAAAAGCTGTACGAAAATATAATGCAATTTCTATTCCGGGACGGTTGGCAACTCTAGTGCAGAAACTTCGGGGTTATATCTGCACTGCAGGCGGAATATTTGCAAACATTTTCATCACGAGGGATTGGCTACCAGGTATTAACTTCCGTCGCAAAAACGATGTGACGCTAATTCAAGATCACCTTGTAGAACATTGCTTCCCTTTCGTCGAAGAATGAAGTGAATTACGGAGTTTGAAATTCATTTCCTTGTCAAACGCGCCACGTGGATCGTGGATAACGTAGGAACAGCCTGTCAGATTATCATAATGCTATATATCGCGGCCGTGGCACATCCTAAATAAACATTTGCGAGCAACGTCGTTCGCATAATCTATTCGCACGTGATCCCCGTGTAACCATAGTCCCTGGTTTGTTCGTCGATTAGATCAGCGCTCGAAGTGCATGTTACTGCGATCCACGTGTCTATGATTTCGTGGAATTGTCTGCGGTGTAATTTGAAACGTTCGCGGAGTAAATATCGTATTTAATCGAATTCCAGTGCCACCTACCCTTGCCTCTTTGCTGCCCACAGTGAAACAGGCATCGCATATTCTTCGCGCAGAAAAACTTTTTGTAACTCGAGTTCGTGCCAGCAAAAATACATTCGAGATAGTCTTGTTATCATATTCCGGACCTCCATGAACGTACAAATCCGACTCAGCTGAAATTTGGTAAACAGGATCATTTTGCATTAACATTTTGACGACTCGAAAAAAAGATTTTGTCATATTAATATCATTTCGTACCTTACCTATGAATGTTTGTTAGCTCTGGGTTAGATTTGGGGCGGGGGAGTGGCCCATTTGTTTTTTTTATCTTGTGAACATGAATACCATCCTTAAGAATTTAAAAAAAGCCGCGTGATATTAATTTTCCTCTCTTTAGGATTCATTTTGTTCCGTTTTCTTCTCTTTTTCTTTTACTATTGCAATTGTAGCAGATGTCGTTCTTTTATCATTGGCCTGCCGTTCGACACAAATCTTGATAGATAAAGCTATGATCAGATTCGCCAGATAAGGGAGGGACCACGACCTGAGGGGAAACAGTTACCCTCTCTTTGCCGAATAGCGTCACGTGACCGGGCCGCGACGAATGCGTGGGGAATAGCGTCGTAGAAGGGGATGTACAGTGGGGACACAAGTCTTAATCTAGCGACTCTGGTTCCATTAATTGAAAAGGGCAGAAGTCGCTATAGTGAATGTCCAATAAACTAGGAAATGATAGTATGACGAATAGACAGCGGATCTTTATGCAAAATATAAAAATTTTCCACCCGAATTGCAACAAACCGGAGCGACATAGAAATTTATCTTCTCTTAATTTGTTCCATGGGTTGAAAATAATATAACAGTATTTTTAAGTTCGTCTAATGTTTTTAATGTTTTAAATTACACCTAGTCATTTTCGTCACGAATGCACAAAATCCGCTGTCTAATGATAAAACAGTTTTTCGAGTCGCCAAAAATTCTTTCGAGAAACATGTTTTTAATGCACAATTTGCCAAATTTCAATCGGATTTGATCGGTTTTCGGAATTATCGGCCAAATTGTTGCAAACTCATTTGCGGAACCTGAGATTGCATGGAAATTTAATTTCTTTGGCGCAATCGTTTATTTTACTGTTCCGTACGCTTGCGAATGCTACATATTAAAAGTATATTGAATTCGCCAGTGTGTCAATTGTATTGAATTGGCGTTCACGAAATTATTCATCGTGGATACCATAGAGGCTTCTTTGTCAAGAATAAGGTTACTATTCCATAATTCTGTAATAATGGTATTGTTATTATATTACACGATGCAGTCAACGTTGTATTATGATTCATATTATTCGTACCGACACGTTCGTTGTGCCGCTTTGTGATAATGATATAGAGAAATACAGACTGCGGAAGAAAGGACGTTTCCCATGATCCAAATCTGTTCTAACTCGAACAAAGCCTGATTTTATGAACAAGCATGTTCGCAATGGAATGCAACTAACTTTAACATGGAGGATACTTTCAGAATTTGTTACATGAACAAGTTAGAAAGCTTGAAAAGAATTTTGTGATCATTTAATATGAAAAAACACTATTTTTAAGAATAATTTTCATGTACGATATAAACGTTTTAATTAAGACAAAATAATTCTCAATTTCTTGTACATCAAAAAAGTTTCCTCGAAAAACTAGGTATGTTACGTCAAGTGGTTTCTTAGTGGAGAATATTGTGAAATTTCATAGGGTAAACTGTACAATGATTGGCACCCTAAGCCAATCGTGCTTAACTTTCTATTATTATAAGCTAATAGAGATTTTTCAGCAAAATCAAACAGTTTCACGAGTCACAAATCTTTTATTATAAAATATATTCAACGAATAACAATGGTAAGACAAGTAGTACAGTTATTGGCACATTTGCTAACAGTCATATGTGGAACTCTGTTATGAAAACTTACAACGTTGCTTTGAAATATAAATAAAAAACAATAAAAAATGATTTTCTGTATCAGGAATTCTTAACATTTGCCGTTTAAATCAAACGTGCCAATAACTATTGCAGTGCCAGTAATGGTACAGTTTACCCTATTAGCTCATGCGCAAGAAAAGCATCACAAATATAAAAATACAAACTTTACATGGAAGCGCTTCAAAGTCTCTGTGGCTGCGAGTAAAAACAAATAAAACCTAATAGTGCTATCTATGAGGCTAGTTTTATAAGTTTACGAGGTGTGATCAAAAAGTAAGGTGACTTTTTGAATTTCGCGGGACTCCTACAGTCGATTTTCGTTTTCTTTTTTTTTCTTATGCTGATACACTCGTCCCGAACATATGTTCACAGTTTCAGCTATATAACATTTTTTGTTTGTTTGCGAGAAGCGTAAAGGTTAGAAGTGTTTTGCGTGTTCAGCGATTTTCTGCTGTCGAGAAAAATTAAGTGCTCCAAAACACTTGAAATGTTGACAGCGGCATACGGTGAGTGTACTCTGAGTAAAGAAAATGTTTATAAGTGGTAGCTCTTCCAAGAACGTCAGCACGTCAACAATCGATGAAAACGTTGAAGATTCGAAGAAAATAGTGTTGGGGAATCGTCGAATTACCATTAGAGAAGTTGTCGATGATGTCAGCATCTCGTTTGGTTCGTGCCAAACAATTTTAACGGAATTTTGGAAACACAATTCATGGATTTTGCATCACGATAATGCACCTGCTCACGCATCGTTGCTTGCGAGTAATTTTTTGGCCAGAAACAACACCGCAATCATGCCTCAGCCACCATATTCGCCGGATTTGACCCCCTGCGACTTTTTCCTGTTCCCAAAACTGAAGAGACCCATGAAAGAACGGAGATTTCCAACGATTGAGGAGATAAAGACTGCATCGCTGGAACAGCTCAAAGCTATACCAAAAAGTGCTTATCAGAAGTGCTTCGAGGATTGGAAAAAGCGCTGGCACAAGTGTATTATATCTGAGAGGGGTTACTTTGAAGGAGACAACATAAATATTGATGAACAAATAAATATTTTTTGATGAAAATAAAAAGTCACTTTACTTTTTGATCACACCTTGTATATTACCACAAAAATCGATAAATATAAATAAAAATGTAAATGTTCGTTTGTTCAAAATCTTAAATCTTCGAAAGTTCTTCACCGATTGTTTTGAAATTTTGATGCAACGTTGCATTCGAATACGCGCGTATTTTTATATACATAATCTATATAAATACAAATGTAAATGTTCGTTTGTTCAAAATATTTCGTTAGTATTTCTTATTTTTTCTTTGTCTTTTAGTTCGTGTTTTTTCCTTTCTTAGTGTTTTGCTATTTGATATGTTTTTGTTATAACTTTCTTTCGTCTTTTTCAGTGCAATCGATCTGCTTTGTTTCATCAAAAAACACATTAGAAACGTGCGCTGTCTCTTTCATTTCTTTTCCATTTAACCAGAGTGAGCCACAGGAACGCGTGGCCGGGTACAACTAGTCTTCTTCTTCTACAGTGAAATCCGCATTACTGTCCTTTGTTTATACTAGGTTCAATGTCCAGTGCCTTCTCACTCCACTGGCGGCCGAAGGCGGCGATGATTGATCTCGGCTCGGGTATATCGGTGTAAACACCACACATTGACTCGAATGAATCGAAATTTTCAACTTTCTTAATTTTCATTATTTTTTTAACGAAATTTCACTATCGTATTTCTGGCATTTTTCTGATTAATATAAGACCAAACACGATATAATTCCAATTGTATTTAGTGGTTAAATCGACGATTCAAGTTTCGGTCGCAAGGAACGACAGCGTATTGGAAAGAAAGAGACACTCATTCTGTCCTTCTCTATGTTCGGCTTCTCCTTTGAATTTTATTCTTCCTTCTCTATGTTCGGACTTGCCTTCGAATTTCATTCTATCCTTCTCGATGTTCGGCTTCTCCTTCGAATTTCATTCTATCCTTCTCTATGTTCAGCTTCACCTTTGAATTTCAATCAATCCTTCTCTATGTTCCGAATCGCTTTTGAAGTAACAAAAATACGATCCAGGATCCAGATTACTGTCAACCAAAAATACGGCTGTTGGACAGTAATGTGGACATTACTGTATATCTATAAAAACGCTGTCCTGACTCACTCACTCATCAACGCCCAGGCTAAACCCTTGGACACAGAAAGCTGAAATTTTTCACAGAGGTTCCCTTTATGATCTATACAAGGGATAAGAAAGGATATTTCGAAATTCAACCGCTAAGGGGGTGAAAAGGGGTTGCAACGTTTGTACGAGGAATATTTCGTTCGTGGTCGGATTTACTTGAAACTTGGTTCTTAACGTTCATCGATACAATTATTTCGCTTTAAAGTTGTCTTATTTCCGTAAATATATCTGGAAACTAATATATAAGTACGTAATTATTGTCTTATCGCTAAACCGTTGCTTCAAAGTTAACCGTCAGAGAGATCTACGGAGCAACGCGAAAAGCGAAATGGAATTGAACGGCATAGATTATCGTCGATCGGTAGAAACCAATAGCCCCAAATATGTTTCGGGACAATTTTGTAACGTTTACGTCTCGAGGCGCGACTATCCACACCGCGACCGCCGCGAGAGGGCCACGACGACGAAAGAGATACTTTAAGTATAAACCAAATAGTCATAACCCTTAGGTACGTCGTAGTTTTTCAAGAATCAACTCTTTATAAATTCGATTCAAACTTATATTCGACAAATGCGGTAAAATGGTGCAAATAAGCCTAAAAATCGGTATGGGTGTCGTTATTGAGGTTTCTTGGGACGTTAATTACAAAAATGGCATCAATTTTTAAATCTAAGATGGCGACATGACATAAAATTAAAATGATATAGGGGAGAATGGGGGGTTGAAAGGTTTTATTTTCCGAGGGCATTAAACGGTTTCCTGTGCGAGCGAAGCCGCGGGAAAAAGCAAGTAAATAATAAAACGAAAACTGCAAAATTTTGAGTTGCGACGTTGTTCTCGTGCATAAGCGAACACATATTTCAGTGTTAGACAATACGTCCCGGAATTGTCTCGGAAGAAGTTGACAACCCTGCTCATAATAGGTAGCAGAAGCCTGGGGAGCAATTGTGAAGTTCTGTAATTAGGTAGTCGATGTCAGCGAAGGATTGATCCGTCATCTCGAATGGATTCGGGTAGGTAATTCGATCGCAGTGGTTCGCGACCGCTATATTCTCGTTGAGGAACAATGCGGAGGTATCGATAAGTTGGTGCGATGTTCCTCGAGAGACGGAAGCTTTCCACCTTATCACGGGAGGAAACGCATTCGAGCTAAACGTGCCGTTCCGCTTTGTAACGATTATCGGCTTAGCTAATGTGTCCTCGGGAATCCTTGAATATCTCCGCCGAGCCAGAGTTATTTCTATGGATACGCGGCACACCTCCTACGTTCACTGTCTTATCCAGCGGTTGCTTATGTTACCAGCGGAATGACTCGGGCCGGGAACCCGCCGCGCGCCGTTCCAACAGACGAGACGAGCCGTTCATTCCCGCGAGCGCTCATCCAAAGACGGCCGTCAGTGAGCGTCGTAACGATTATTTTAAACAACCCACCTACCGGGGAATACAAAGTGGGTTCTTACGTAAATGCATACCCCTTTACGCCATCTTGTCTCCAGCCGGCACTCGAGATCTGCCGGAGCCCGCTTTCCGTCTTTGTCTTTTCCGCCTGTCCCTTTCATTTTTCCCGCCTTTGATTCTAAACCAGATCCCCACCCCCCACGCTCTCCCAACGATAGTCTTTTTCCTTCGCAATAATTCAATGGACAGGCTCTTCCTCTCTTTTCATCGCTTCGACTCATCCCGCGTCCCCGTTCGCGAGTCCTTCTTGTAGTTCTACATTTTTCACTCCATTGTTAGTTGCAGAAAGGATCGCTTTGAGACCTCGATTTTTGGAACCAAGTGATTTTTCATCGCTCCGCTCTCCGCTTCCTTTGAACCTCTCCTGAATCCGCGGTTCTAGACTCTTTATTCTATTGTTGCTCGCAGGAAGAATCGCCTTTGAGCATTCTACTATCCAGATAATATTTGGCCCGTGCGATAGCCATCGTTGGCGTAATTCGAGTCGAGTTCGAAATTTTTCAGGAATTAATGCGTATCGGATTATGTTAATTCTAAACACGTCGAAATTTGATCTAAATCATATGTTTCCGATACGTGAAAATATAATGTAGATACACACGTAGGATATTTAAATAAAATTACAATGAACGCGTGCGAGCAATAACGAATTGACGACGTTTCTCGGTTAAAATTGATTTTCAAGCACAACGTACATTTAGCTTCGTGTGCACTCTAGTTTTCAAATAAACTCGTGCCTGACAAATTGGTAAATAATATTGATATCCCGAAAACAAATATGAGCAGTCTGAAACATACAAAATACAGTTTTCTATGAAACATATGTGGTTGGCAAAATTTAATTATAATTTCTCTGCTGATTTCTCCGCTTGTGTCTGATTTGCAACGAACAGTGTAATCGAAATTTATTTTCTTTCTTAGTATGTTTAATAGTTCGAGAATAATAAGTAGACCGTAGTAGAAGTAGTAGATAAGATCTTTATGCATTTATGAAGAAATTGTGAAATATGAAACGATGAGACAGATTAGAAAAATTTAAGAATGTTGTAACGTTGTTTTTAATGAAACTAAATCATTAAGGGGTGAAATCAATTTTTATTTTACTCCTGCCACCCACAATCGATGCAGAACATTTTTATTTTGCATAAAGATCCAGAGTCTAATAGTATGTGTCAACTATCGATTAGGGTTAAACTGCAGTACCTCAGGAAACCAGAAATATTTAACTTTTTTTCATTTAATCCTGTAGATTTTGACGAGACAATTCCGAAAATCCAAGTTGTAATAATAGAACTAGGTATTCCTAGTCGCTAGATTGCAGCACAAGCATGTTCCGCTCATTGGACAATGCCCGAGAACATACCAATATGGCGGCGTCCTTACCAGTCAAAAACGCTTGGAATCCCGCAATTTTACACGCGCATAACTTTTGAACCACTGAATTGCTAACATTGAAACTTGGATTTTCTACGAGAAATCTACGGGATTACATGAGAAAAGTTAAAAACTTTTGGTTTCTAACTTTCTAAGTTATAAATCGAGCAGTTTATATATTAAATAAAAATGTGCGGAGTATTCCAGAGGGTCGTACCGATGGAGTACGCAATTTTTGAAGAATCGATTTCCTTTATTTTGCCAGAACGTGGCCGCTCAAGAAGATACAAGCTTTGTTGAGGTGACCGGTGCTCCGTTCGTTCCTAGCTGGAACCGGTGACCGATCAGAGCTCGTTTCTAAAATGGATGTAGATGCGCTACCGAGAAATCATTAGCAGCAGCAGAAACAATAAAGTGTCAAAGGGAAGAGTTACGCTGTGTTGTATGGCACACGAACGGCGATTGCGAAGCTCGACGGAGTTCACAGTTAAACTCGATTACACGACCGAATAGATCAAATAATGGACAGCCGGTCTCTTCGCGGGTAATTGAAACCCAGATGCTTCTGGTGGGCGCGATTTTATAGGATTTCCTGGTAAGAGGGTCGCCTCGTAAAAACGCCCACGTGACAAAACAAAGTGAATGAAAGGTAGCCCGGCAGCGTTATGCAAATAAAATCGGGCAAGCGCGAAGCAGTAAATTCCGCTGGACGCTTTAAATCGTCTAATACTCTATTTCTAGCCGAGGGCGGAATCGAAAGGTTTTTCTGTGGCGTACCGTTAGAAGGAATAATTTCGCGGGATCGGTGAACCACGTCGGTTACGGTTTCTCGCATTATCGATTTTCAGCGGATCGCCTTTCGGTAACCGTGTCCTGAAATCGCGCGGGAAACTGCTCACCTTTGATTCAGCCTTTGCCCGGTCCCCGTTGAAAAATATCTTTGATCGACACGTTCCGCCGAACTTTCTTCGCGATGGGAACCATTTCGATGGTTCACCGTCTTGCAAACGAGGTAACTAATAGCCGTGTTCTTTTTGCCTACGGTGACGGGAAGATACAGGCTTCGATAAAATACTTCATACCTCCCGGGGGTGGGAAAAGGTCATGCAATTGGCAAACATTTTCTTCAAATCAGTTGAAATTTTTTGACATGTTAGAGGACTTCGTTTACTAAGTAACGGGTAAATGATGTTTGTTTTTATGCAAATACAAGAGTTTGCGTATGAATTGCAAGAGAGCTGAAAATCAATTTATATTTTTCAAATAAAAATTCAAGTCGTATGGATCAATATTTAAAATGTTGTCCTTTCAAGAGTGTCCGAATATTAATAAGAGTCACTGTATGTACCAAGAAATTTCCTTTATGTTATCTACAAGCCAAAAATGATTGAATTAATAGTTGAAATCGTCAACTAATTATTCTGACTTCTCCAACAAAAAAATCCAAGTCGTATGGTCAAATATTAAAAAAGTTACGGTTTTCTCAAGAGTGTCAGTATATTAATACCGTGTGTAGTAAGAAATTTCATTTTTGTTAGCTACTGACATAAAATTACAACAAATTAATGGGTTGTCCTGTCTTTTTGTCCGTGATGTAGTAAATTAATTTGTTCCGACTTCTAAAAAAAAAAAGAAATCCAAGTCGTATGGTTAAATATTTAAAAAGTCACGGTTTTCCCAAGAGTGTCAAAATATTAATAAGAGTCGCGATGTACCAAAAAATTGCATGTACGACAAACATTTACAAGAAATTAATAGGCTTTCTTTTTGTCGGTGACAGAATCAGTGTTCCTCGTAAGCGGCGGTGTCGCGACAAGCGTAAAACGGTGATCAGCTGATGGTAATGGGACGACCGGCAATCGGAATGCTCATTAATGGTCTCGACAATAATTACCATTGTAGTCGGAGAATTCTTCAGGGTGTACGACCTGGTCTCGCGGAGACACGGAATTCTGAATAATTGTTCGAGGTGGGCGAACGGAACGGTGACAGGGCGCGCGAACGCGGGTTGCCGATTCGTCGTTTATCACTCGGCAAGCACCGTCTGCGATCCAGCAGGGACACCGGCCGTAATGACATTATACCCGGGCTTATACAATAACGATCGTTGATGCGTGGGCTCGGTCAACATGCAGCCGTAACGGTAAAGAGACCCGTGTCGAATACGTTTCACTTAGCTCCTATTCGTTTCCTGAATCGTCTTCCCGGCGTTGTTCGCCACTCTTAATGGTAACGCGGACTTATGTTCTTCCGTTATTGTCACTCATTACTGCGGGCCTCTCTCCTTTGCGTCTAGGCCTCCTAGTCTAGAACAATGCGAACGCGAAAGATTCGAACCGTGCTCGAATTAGATCGCGACATAACGGATACCGAGCGCCAGCTCATAACTTCTACGATCTGCGTACAATAGCCCAAGCGATCGGTCCGGCTACAGAAAAGTCATTCACTGTGGAAACAACACGTTGACCCTTGCCTTGCACGATCTCGTTGCTAGATCGAACCAAACGTTGCAATACAAAGTGGATAGAAAAGTGTTTAAGTGAAACATTTTCCGATTCATATTTCGTAAAAACAAATACCACAACCGTAAGCCTGGACTCATTTTGAGGTTTGAACCTCTACCTTCGCGAATCAGTGTTCATTTTACTCTAACATATTTCACACACGATAGAGCAAGATACCGAAGACCCATTTTTCCGAAAAAACTGCAAATTAATCAAAAATTTTCCTCGTAAATGGAACTGACATAGATTCGAACAACTTTTTAATCAGTGAATTCTTAACATAAAAATTCCTCTCGTCAAAATCTGCGGGATTATATAAGGAAAGTCCAAAATTGTTAATCCCGTAAGATGAAGTTTAGCCTATAATTGTAATACACAATTTCGTTGCAGTCATCATCTTGAGAAATAATTCATTATCCTTCAGAAGTGTATTCCAAAAGCATTGAACAGGTCCACAGAGACACCGAGAAACAAATGACGGTGAGACGTTTCGAGGATTGGAATATTCGTCACTTTTGTATAAATAAATAATTTATTTTGAAGAAAACATTCAGTTAATATTTTCGTTCGATGTATAAAGTGAAAGCGTTCTTTCCTTCGTTTTTTTTTTTGTGCGACGTTCACCGCTGAACAATTTCGATCCGAGGGAAATGTCACGCGCGAACAGTTTCCGTCGACGTCTGTGAAGCGCGTTTCTCTTCTCCCGTCGGACCGTTTATTATAAAAGTGATGAAAGTTCATTTTGCTTTGTGCCCGGATTTTTAACCCTTTGTGCCTTATAATATCGTGCAGGTCGACGATAAAGGTTTCAAACAGAATCTAGCCCTTTAAGTCCCGACGATACTCTGTACTACTTGTTTTAAAATGCTTCCGCGAGATGAAAAGCATAGAAAACTCGGCTAGAACTTAAATTACTTTTTTTCAGACCTTCCGAGAAGCTGGGAAATTATGAAAACACTCAGAGGTAACATATTTTGATGGTAAAAGCGAAATTTATTACATGCCGACTGTGCACGTTTTATTTTTAGCTTAAGCTGTTTAATTATAGCGTTTCTGGAGACATTTTTAATGTTTACAGAATAAAATTTCTCTCTGTGTCCCGTGTCGGTACGAGAAATACAAGCAACAATAATTATTTGAATATTATATTTTGTACGAACATCGTTAGAATATATTTTTACTTTGAAGTATGTGTTATTTGAATTATTTTCAATTATCAGAATAAAAAAAACTGTGGTCAAAGGGAAACGATAATATATTTCAGACCATAAACAGTTCATGAATATGAATATGAATATTATTAACGTTTAATCTTTAAAGAAAATATATTTACGATTATGAATATGAAATTCCCTTTTTTTTGTAATACATTATTAATGACAAAGTAACTCTGACGAGCACAGTTGCGAAAGAAATTACGAAGCAGAGGATAAGGATTTGCATTTTCAACGATTTAAAACTACCAACGAAGTTCATTAAGTTCGGCCACAATTTTTTATTAATTTAAACACATCCAGCTCTGTTTCTACACGAACATTTTCCTACAATTTCCGTTAACACGGCATAGAGGAAAATTCAATACTCTCTTTACACGATTTACTGTTATTCACAGCGGCACCTTTTTAAAAATTTCCACTTCAATTCCATTCGAAAGAAGTTATTTCTATTCAGGTGAAAATTTTCGAAATTACCATTTATAACGAAGACGTCGTTTTCATCATCGCATTTGTGCGAGCAGTTTTAACTTTGAAAATGTGCTCTGGATACACACGCTTCGACAGTGAACATTTTAAAAAGTACTTATTCCATTCAATATTAGCTATGTAACAATCTTTTGAACCTCGCTTTTCAAATATAAAATGGAAGGTACGAAATTTTTGTATGCTATCGTTTAAAAATGAGATCAAATTATAGTTCACAAAAAATGTATAATTATAATTCTGATATAGGCCAATAAAATACAGATTTTTGTTGAAATTATTTTAGGGACAAAAATGATTTTATAGAAAGTTTTAATATTAGTAGGGGAATAATATTCTGTACTATTTTGAAAAATGTTTGCTGAATGCATATTACAATAAAGTCGCGTTATTTCTCAGCGACCGCCTACCCAGAATTTGTCAAGTGCCTACTTCTACGCGTAATCTGATCTCGGCTCGGGTGTATCGGTGTGAACCACTACTAAACCAATTACAAAACTTCTTTATTTTACATTATTTTGTTATGGGACTTTCACCAACTTATTTGTGACATTTTTCTGATTAAAATGATACTAAACACGATATAATTTCAACTGTATTTAATGGTTTAATTGACGATGAATGTTTCGGGCACAAGGAAGGACAGCGCGGTTCGTGTTTACATGCTGTCCTTTCCTACGTTCGGCTTACTTTGTACTTTCGGCGCGATCGAGGCGGTTGACTGACAATGAGTCATAAAGAAATATTGTCTCTACACGATATTTCTCCGTGCAGAACACAGCCATTTGTAAAATAACGCGACTTTACTGTACTTACCAGCGACTATTTATCAATTTTTCAAGAATCTGCGATTCGTAGCTGAGGATTTTACAATAAATTTCTCGACGGCAACAACAATTTTAACCATTTTAGTGCCGAACGAAAAATGGGTGTGTATGCAAAGATATCCGGACGAATTTGACGAATTAACTATGGTTTAGGAGAAAGCCCATAAAAACCAAACTAAGAACGATATTTAAAAAATTGAAAACGCAGCGTATAGGGGAAGAATGGGGGAGTAATGTAATGCCGATTGTATTTCAATACTTATTGAAAATCATACGAATAACAGCAATATAAACAATGATTAAAAACATAGAAACAAGTTTCTCTTTTACAAACAATATTTTCACTAATCATCGTTTGATCAATTTTATGTAGGTCACGTGGTATAAAATATAAGTACTTCATTTTCAATAATTTTTAATAAAATAACCAATATCGGTCCTGAGAACAAGATGATGTATGTATTGGTTATTTTATTAAAAATTATATATATATACAGTAGCGGACAAAAGATTGAGACCCTCTAAAAAAGACGATAACTATTTTAGTATTGTACTATACGAATTGAACTTTTTTGGGAAGCCAGAGCAATTAGTTTACTACAGGATGTGAAAGAAATTGTTTCAAAAATTGCAATTGATCGAAATTGTTGGAAAAATTCTAAAAATCGCATTTTCAACTTTTTTATGTGGGCCTATATTGAAAATTTAAAAAATACGTTTTGTCAATCCGTGTCAATTAAACATATTCTGAAAATTTCGTCGAAATCGGTCGACGTTGCAATGAGCTACAAACGTTTAAAGACGGTAAAAATTGCAGATTTTCACGATTTTCGACCTCTAACTGCAATAAATCCAAGGATTCTTACATCTTTCGATGCCAGTCGTTTTTTCCCGAATCAACCGATTTCGATGAAACTTTCACAGTGCATATAATTGACACAGATCGACAAAACGTATTCTTTAAATTTCCAACATAGACCCTCGTAAAAAAGTTGAAAATGCAACTTATACTATTTTTTCTATAATTTCGATCAATTGCAATTTTTGAAAAAATTTCTTTTCACATCCTGCAGTAACTAATTGCTCTAGCTTCCCAAAAAAAAATTCAAATCGTATAGTACAATATTAAAACGGTTATCGTCTTTTATAGAGCGTTTTAAACTTTTGTCCGCTCCTGTATATACAGGGTGTTCACGCTATTACTGGCCATCGTTTTTCTTGTAAATAGTAAATATTAGAAAAAAATGAAATAGAAAAAAGTAGTACTGTTTTTTATACGCAATACAATGGCGTATGTGATTTTTTTGTGTTTGTACTTTTTTGTTAGATATGAAGGTGACCTTCAATTTTTTAAATGGAATGCTGTATAGTTTTATAACTCGTGAAAGCGTGTGTCTAGAGGAATTGATCCGTGTACTGCACAGTGACCTTCAAGGTCGTGCAAGGTCAGAAATGGAAGAAATATTTGGAATATTTCATATCAATGTGTTTACAAAAAACAGTACCACTTTTCCCTCTTTCATTTTTTTCTAATATTTATTATTTACAAGAAAAACTGTATATATATATATATATATATATATATATATGTATATATATATATATGTATATGTATATATATTTATATATATACATGTATATACATTTATATATGTATATATACATCATCTTGTTCTCAGAACCGATATTGGTTATTTTATTAAAACTAATTGAAAATGAAGTACTTATATTTTATACCACGTGACCTACATAAAATTGATCAAACGATGATTAATGAAAATATTGTTTGTAAAAGAGAAACTTGTTTCTATGTTTTTAATCATTGTTTATATTGCTGTTATCCATATGATTTTCAATAAGTATGGAAAAACAATCTCAAGAATTAATCAATCTACAATCTCTAGAATTGTTTATCATTCTTAGTTTGGTTTTTATGGGCTTTTTCCTAACCCATAGTAAATTCGTCAAATTCGTCCGATTATCTTCGTATAGGCACCCGTTTTTCGTTCGGTACTAAACGGGTTAAAACATGACCAAACGCGATATAATTTCAATTGTATTTAGTGGCATGAAAGTTTCGGCCGCAACGAAGAACAGCGTATGGGACATTCTTTGAACACCCTGTATATCCCGTGTCGAGGGATATCCGAGGGATATCTCGTGTCCCGTTTCTACCTTGTCGCTCCAACATATACAGAGCCTCGGCACTAATCGGCATAAGATATAACAAAAAGTTAAATCTAATAAACATTTCTTTTCAATTGTGTTGCATCGAATTTGGACCATTTTAACGTTTCGTAAAGTTAGTTTGATATACAGATCTCTCGTGATGCGTATAATCGACGCCAACGCACGCGCAACGATATATCGTCGTTGACACTTTTCGCTAGTGATATATCGATATATCTAAAAGGGTTAATCGTGAACTAACGAATCACGTAACACAAGCTAATAATGTTTCTGTGGATTAATATTTAAAAAAGACTTATATTCGTTATGAATATTTGTTGTGTAGAGATCAGAGTTCAGACTGGACATCGACATTTATAGAAGTCATGCCGTCGTTCTGTGATTCGTAAAAAAAAACAGCAGCAACGATAGAGCAGTGGAGATGGACGTTATGCCAAAGATAGAGTAAAAGAAGCCGAAGAGCGGACAATGTACAATAATCTGGCAGGAGAGATAGCATGACGGTTCGCGTGGGAGGTGGACGTGCAGGCTCATTTCTAATATTGAAGAGTGGAGGTCAAGAAAAAAGGAACATTTTTCATTGACATATCATCTGACCTAGTTTCTCGCGAGACACAGCTGCCCCTGACAATCCCGATGTAAAATCGGCGGGGAAAAAAGAACAAAACTTTTCATGGGATCGAATAGACGAGCACGAAGAAATCATTGAATGCTCCGGCGTAGGCGGAAGACCGTCCCCGATTTATGCTCGGGACTTGGATTAAGCGAAGACATGAACTCGGAGGAGCTTGTTCACTCGATGATAAGTAGTAGCGACAGATGGAAGAAGACAAACGCGATTATTATCGAGGTAATTTTACTCTAAAGGAAGAAGAAAGAGAGAGGGAGGGACGAAGCGATGGACTTTAATCTTTAAATATAGGGTAATTGTGTTTTCGATTTGCCAGAAACATTAATCGAACACGTCGGTGCGACAGAGTTTTTGTTGGATTCTCTGCACCGACTTTCACGTTATTGAAAATCACGAAAATGCTTCTAATATTTGCTATAATTTGGAATCGACCGTATATTTTTCATTGAAATAATTACAGCATATTCGTCGGACGTAGACGAACGAACTTGCAAAGTTTCAGAACGGTGTGTTTGATAGTTATTTTTCTATTAATTGTTAAATGATAAGGTGAGTAAAAAGTTACCCTCTCTCCGCCAGTACCAGAACGCCTCATTGTAAATTTTGTCAAATAGTTTTGAATACATTGTAACTATTCATTCGTTTGTTCGGAAAGACTAAGCTTGTTGTTGCCTGTTCTGTTCAGAAAGACTTATTTGTTAGAGAAAAAATCATTAAGTGAACTTGAATGAAATCTAACAGAAAGTTTAGCTCTTATGTTAACAAACCGGTTCCTATTTTTCACTTGCGTTTAATCTTTCAGTGCATCGTCTAAATTAAATAGTTTACTCGTTCGAACTAATTATTGTATAAATTAAATCGGAGCAAAGTTAACGTCGAGATAAGAGAAAAGATATAGTTGTAACACGAGTGAAACATGTATGCACGAACAGGAGACATTAAATGAAATAATTAATATATAAGACGACCTAGAAACAAACTACCTGCACTAAATTACTGCTCCCTCCATTCAAATTGTGTGTTGAAACACATTTTTGTAATAACAAACAGTTATGGAGATACTTGCCATTTATTAAAGTGGAACACCCTGCATGCGTATATGTATAACAAAAAGATATAATTAAGATAGATTACTTGATAAAGGTTAAAGCATAACGGTAAATACTCTTGTGTTGCTGTCGAGAGACCGTAAAACTGTCTTGGACATTTTCATCGGATAATTTACCATTGATTTACATGAATGGCGTAAAGATATTCCGCCATAAGTTTGTAGTATGAAGACTTGCCATTTACTGCGCACCGTAGAAAGCCTTAATTATTGGGGTTAAGAGTGATACGTACCTTACGGGACAAAAGAACTCGGTGTAACTCATTGTTGAAATTAGCCACATACCTGAAACACAGAGAGAAATAAGATTACTAATAATCGATTGTACGGTTATGATTAGACAGCGGATATTTATAAACATAATAAAAATGTTCTATCAAAATTGGAATAAACTGGAGTGAAATAGAAATTTATTTTCTTTCTCAATATGTTTAATGGGTTGAAAATAATTTTTCTAATATTTTTTCAGTCTTAAATTGAACCTATTATGATATATTACTCAAAATATATGTGTACGGTGTTACGTATTCACTACACCCGTTCCTTATATATATATATATACATTATTATTATTATATATTCTTCTTCGTTATCATTGTTATTATATGTATATTCCTCCCGTTTTCATGATTATTATATACTCGTTTCTGTGTCATTAACGTTATACGTATAATCCTTCGTTATCACTATTATTATGTATTCCTTTCTCATCATAATTATTATTGTATATTCGTTCTCTATAACTATTATTGTAATCATAAGCTAACCGATTTCATTGTATTTTAAACGCTATTGCGCGCGGCCAGCGACGAGAGAAGGACCCCGATCGGTCCCAGGACCTTTTTCCCCACCCACGCTACGACCATTTTTCTACCCCTCCCTTATGTCCCTCAAGCTTTCCTCAAGAACCCTGCCAGCGACTCTCGTCACTCTTGAAAAACCAACCGAACCTTTCGCTAATAAAACAGACAAGTCTACAGATAACAAAGTTCTAGTTACTTTATAACCAATTTACATACAAATTAAAACGTTACGAGCCATATCGTAACAACGGTTAACAGTAATTATTAAACTGCGGATGTTTATGCAATTTGCAATTTTCGTAGACGAATTTTAAGAAAATCGAATGAAATCAGATCTTATTTTGTGGTGTAGTAGTCTTTTCAGATCAGAAATAAATTAAAATCGTACTAAATTCCGTCGATTTTTATACTCTAGTGGATTTCGAAAATTTGTAGAAGCCATAATTGCATAAAGATCCGCAGTCCAGTAATTATGCATACACAGTTAGCGTTAACAAAACTTATTTGTTCAAGTAATCTTTAATTTTTTTTTTAACCATCGCAGACGCTTTTCAAGATCTCTCATTGACTGGTTGGGACAGAGTCGTCGGAAGAGGGGAGGGAACACGAATTCACCCTCCGAATTTACCCTCTGCTGTACCGAATAGCGTTATAAAGGGCAAGGTAGAGCGGGGACACAAGTCTGAAGCTAGCAGCTTTAGGTTCGGATAATCGAGGTTCTATTGTATAAGTCGTATAGAATCTTCATCGAATCGAAAACTAGTTGCTTCGATCTCCAGTGACTAATTTACAATGACGAATTGAAAGCAAAATCGGTGCAGTATGTTCTAAACAGTTTTCTCATATGTCCCCATAAATATTGATGATTTCACTGTAATCCACGTTGTAAATATAGCTTTAGCTACGAAGCCATTTATCTACGTTTGTCGCGCCTTAAAATGGCGTAAATTCGAGCACGATCGGGCAATGGTATCGCATTGATCCTATCCAGACGTAACCCAGACCAAACCATGTGTATCCATATGTTGCGCATACATAACTGTATTTAATCCTGTCACAGTTCTCCGTTCGCTCATACATTTTCGATAACGTTGAGAAAACAGAAATACCTGCATCAGTAATTATCTCTTTACGCTCGATTCAAATCTTCTTTTATAGAGAAATAAGAATGCGAATCAGACGAAGAAAATTGTAGCTTTATAGCAAAGGAAGTCGTCTCCTTGAAAGTTTGAAAGTCCTATTATGGTTATTCGCCTGATATTAATACGACTCCATTTCATCATTTCTTTAACACTAAACCTAACCTCCGCTCCACAGTGGTCCAAGAACGCGATTTTACTGGTCAAAAGTTGATTATTCGAAGTTGAACATTTTGGAAAATCTTTTTGGCTATAAAGTAACAATACTTGAAACCTTCAAAATCCAAAATATTAGCCATTTCATTGTAGTGTAAGAGGGTAACGTTCTAAAGACAAAATTCTGAAATTCAAAGTGAAACTAATTATTCTAAGAACTCATTATAGAGCATTATATAACAGGTTTGGATAAATGTTTTATGTATATATATGTATATTAATAGGCGAGTTCTTCGTTATTTAATTAGTTTCTAAGCATTATTTAATCAATGTACAAATGCTGAAAAATTATTAACAATTTCAACTTTGGGAAAGCTTTTAACAAAAATGGTTGGGAGCGGTAAGCATCAGACTTGTTTTAGATGAAAGTTTAAACAATTTCGAATAAGTGCATATAAATTTCAGGTGCCGACTGCTGCCGGCTTGTAGTTTATACGATAATTAAGAAATAAAAGATCGCGGTATTTTGGCGTGATACGGAATCAATTGATGATGAAGTAAATTCAGATGAAGAGGAGTTCGAATTACCGATGTTGAAGTATTTGCATAATTTAGAATTAACATCGGAAATATAATTATATATAAATTTATTACGTTGAAAAATGTCGATACGTGTGTCTCTTTAATTTTGACCACGAAAAACTAGTTTCCAGACCATATGTGCGTAGCATTGAATCCACTATTCTGAATTTTGAATTTTTGATGTCAGATTCGTTATCGGTGATCTCGAAAACATCTGATTACCAACTTTTAGAAAGTATTAATGACATTTTGACTTTTGGCCAAGAATATCGCGTTATTGGACAATGTGCGCCCATCAAATAACAGGTTTCTGGTTCTTTATTTTACAATCATTGAAATTATAACGATGCTTTCACTGGAAATGATTCTACACATTTTTGTACCCAAGCACACATTAGAATAGAGATCAAAGAAAATCTATACAACAAAGCCGCGCAAAAGATTTCCACAACGGAGAATAAGTTACTTCAAATGACCTCAGAAATCACCCCTTTGAACGAAGTATAATAGCGAAAAATTACTGTGCAATTATTTTTTAGTGAAAATTTGTTGTCTATAGTTTTAGCCATCGTTTCTCATTTTTCCATCTGAATTTGTTCCTTCATGTCCTGCACCGACAGAACGGTAAAAATTCATTTTATAAATTTCTCTTTCGAAAATTAGAAGCATAAAGTGAGGTGTAATAAGGTGGTAGTTCCTAATTATTGGGTTGGCAGAAAAGTAATTTCGGTGTTTTAAGGTGAAATAAAGCTCAATTTTTTTATCCAAGCAATGAATTTTAATGAATAAGATATTCTCTCTTTTGTTCGACGATCTTTTGCCAAAAAGAATAAATAAGAAAATATTTTATTGATTAAAATCATTGCTGGAACAAAGAAATTCGGTTTTATTTCACCTTAAAATACCGAAATTACTTTCTTGCCAACACAATATGTATTAATGTAATTATATAGAGAATATACTATTTGCTCTCAGAATAAGTGAAAAATGTACGAAATTGACACGAAGCGCGAGTTGAGCAACTGCGAGCAATAACGTTAATTTATAAAACGTCTAAACAATCCAATAAATGTCTATAAATCTAAAGTTTACTATTTCCCATAATTATACTGAATATCGATAAGTGATTGCAAACTCTTGCCTGGCAGTATATCGAAATAGTGATGAATATTCCTGGTAACGGTAAATATCGAGCTCGAAATGCTGCCTGTGAGAGTCTCGATCATTTAAATACATTGAAACCGGTAGATCAAAGAGGATCTCTGCTTAGGTTGTAAATAGAAGTAAACGTTTATTTAATCAAACGAAAAGTGAAAGGTTGCAATTTATCATAGCAATTACTCTTTACACGGTGGCCTGTGAGTTCTGATCGAATGCGGTACACTCGATATGCAATACAGTCCGTCAAAAAAGTCTTCATGCACCGTTTAAAATGGAGTCACTTTTGGTGTAATCCCAAACAATTTTTTTTAAGAATTTAAAAAGACTGGTCCACTACACACGACGTGTAAACAAAATTTTGATAAAATTTCGTTCGACAGGAAATCCGAAAAAATAGTAAATATTGATTTTACTGCTTTTTTACCTGTATTGAAAATTTGAACAATACGTTTTATGCAAGTTTCAATATATGTTGAGAATTTCATCGAAATCGGATAACGTTGCCGCGGGATACGAACGATTAAGAATAACGAAAATTGTTTTCTATTGAGAGCACAGATAACAAAAATTGTAAAAGACAATTCTTTTGAACATTTTTTATGTACATTAGCTGGTAAACTAATCATTCTATCGTCTCATGAAAGCTCAAGTTATTCGAACTTATTTGATGCAAGATATTCCACTTTAAAGCGCGCACTTTTCCGACTGACTGTATCGATTAAGGCGAAAATTGATTTTCAAATCAAGCAAATAATTGCGCCATCTATACACAGGTCACGCAGCCGTCAACGTGTTAATATCGACCAATTAGGAGACAATGAGCAAACTTTCTCCTGCGTCGGTCGCCGTGTCACGTCTCCAGCTCTCGCTTTTTGTTGGTGCTGTTCTTAGCTGCGTTGCTATTAACGTTTACACACAAACCAATTTTACGTTTGTACAAAGCAGCGGGTTTTCGGTTCTCAAGAAAATCAAACAAAATTCAATTAAAACGGTAAACAAACATTTACACTTATATTCTGACATTTTCGCCCATGCACATAGACTCATCACTAGACTCCGGATCTTTGTGCGAAATAAAAAGTGTGCGTATGAATTGCAAGTAGTGATGGGATCTGAATCATTTTGAATCGCTTCGATTGAATGTTTACGACAAAAAATTTGAATCAAATACAAGATAAATGGAGGATTATAAATCTTAATGGCCTTAAAACTTTGGAAGATTCGTAAGAATTTAAACTTTTGAAATGTTACATCTATCGCGAAACAATGATTACGTCGTGTCAGCATTGGGATGAATAACAGTATAAACGTACCAATAATATAAAAAGTATAACATTTATTAAGATTATCAAGACTTTTAAAATTTTCAAGACTTCAAGGCTTTCAAGAGTTTCAAGAATTTCTGATTTCGAATAAATATCAAATTGATTCGAAAATCTGTGGTGATTGATTTGTTTGAAAACTTTGCAAGACAGAGTATTGAATGCCCATCGCTAATTGGAATTATATTTTTCTCTGATAATTTTAATGTAGTGGACATAACATATTAACACTCTTAAAGTCTCTAAATCTTTCCACTGATTCAAATTACAGCTACTCATTTTTGTTACAAATGGACACAGAGGATGTTTATCTATATATATAAAACTGTAAATGTTCGTTTATTCAAAATCTTAAATCTCCGAAAGTTCTTCACCGATTGCTTTGAAATTTTGACACAACGCTGCATTCGAATACGCGCGTGTTTTTATATACCTAATCTATATCTATCTATCTATATAAATAAAACTGTACATGTTCGTTTGTTCAAAATCCTAAATCTCCGAAAGTTTTCCACCGATTGCTTCGAAATTTTGACACAACGTTGCATTCGAATACCCGCGTGTTTTTATATACCTGATCTATATCTATCTATCTATATAAATAAAACTGTAAATGTTCGTTTGTTCAAAATTCAAAGTTTTTTAGTTCGTGTTTATTTCTTTCTTAATGTTTTTGTTATAACTTTCTTTCATTTTTTTCAGTGCAATCGTCTCTATATCTGCACAGAGAATGGAACAACAAAAAATATTGTATACCCACAAGCATTGTGAAATTAAACACATTACAACCACAGCAACGCGTGGCCGGGTACAGCTGGTACAATATAAAAATGTTCTACCTGCATTGCAACAAACTAAAGTGAAATAGAAATTTATTTATTATATAATTTCTTATACATCCTAGAACATAATGAACAAAAATGGTATACTTGTACCAATTACACCCAACCACGAAATTGGTTAAGTGAAATATAAACCAGCAAAGGATTTTAAAAAATCAAGAATATTCTACCGTTGCTTTTAATGTAAGAAAGTCGTTAAGGGATGAAATCAATTTTTACGTTATTTCTGCTTCCCACGATCAATGCAAAACATTTTTATTTTGCATAAAGCTCCGCAGTCTACTTATAACAATCTGTAATTAATTGGTGCAATTGTGCATCCTTTATCGAACATGATATACTAGAAATATACAGGGTGTGCCAAGAAGGGTGACTCAGGAATCACCGCTTTCGAGGAAGTATTCGAGGAACTGTATCATTGATTAAGAAAACTGTTTGTTTGAAATTGTTACTACACGCATATAGGGTGAGTCGCTTAAGACAAGCCACCCGATCAACTTCTACATTTTTCGAGATAGGAAGAAATGTTTCAGACAAAAGTTGTGTGGTTTCGAGGGACCTATGACGTGTGTACATAACTTTTTCTCATGTGGAGGTGTTACGGATAGAAATGCATTTCTGTTATTTTTTTGCGTTTAGACACATGTATGCGAAATAAACACGAAGCATGATATGTGAAATTGTAAGAGACTAGTGGAAGATGGCTATTGTTAGTCGATTGTTATGAAATTGTGCATATTTCAAAGTTTAAGCATCCGAATCTCGTTGACACTGGCGACTGACTGCGCGACAGCGTTTGTTGCATTCGAGCCAATAGCGTGTAAAGGTAGATAGAATGTGTCTACCTTAGGCCGCAAAAAACCTCGATTTTGGAGATTTTCTCGCATGAAGGTTTATTAGCGAGTACGGAAAAACCGAAAGGTATATGCCAGGCTACAATGGGTCGCGAGGTTCGGAAAAAGAGAAAAAAGTGTGATTGTAAATTTAATAGAAATTAACCGTCTAGCGAAAGTCATTACGCAAGTTGATGGCATGCAAGGACGAGCTCAGGAATTGATATACCTGGGACGGCGGTTAAAGTAAATAATACTAAGCAACTGCTCTAGCCTTTTCTCCACGAATCTCAGGTAGTTGATAAGAGAAGGAGAACTGTATAAATAGCGGCGAAACGAATATTTCAGCGTCATCTTTTTCTATGCGCTATACGAAGGTGTACTTCGCGAACCGACAAATTGTTTGACGGGTGAAAATAAAGATTGCGTCTGTAACAGGAGGTGATTAGTAGTTTTGATGATCAACCTAGTTCTTTAAAATGGAACTACAATATTTCTGAACTCCTACATTCGAGGTTATTTTGTCTGAAACATTTCTTCTCGTCCGAAAAAATGTCGAAGTTATTCAGGTGGGTTGTGTCAGGTGATTCACCCTGTATAACACTGCCTCTCATTTTCTGGTTGGCTTGCCGAAGAAAAATCGCATGAACCATAAAATGGAGGCGTGCTCGTCTAACAGTAATAACAGTAAACGATCATTCAAAATGCCGAGCTGCGTCGAACGGTCTTCAGCGATTTCTACAACTTCCGTTTCAATTTAGGACTGGTCCAAGTATGGTCACCCATAAAGATGCCTTCCTGTGTTCGGAACAGCATTTTACAGTGTTCGAACAACGTTGCAGTCTAGAACGGTGGAAGAGTACGAAAGGGGGCAGGACCGATTTCCATTCATTGATCGAGGAGGAACGTCGATTAAGTTTCGATGAAGCGTAATGGTAGAGCGGCTTGCTCGCTCGGTCGACGCCCATAAAAGGCCTTTTAAAGCTTCTCTTTCAATCTATCTTGTCATCCCTCTTCTTCTTCTTCTTTTTTTTCGCTTTCTCTTAGTCCCCCCGGATTATTGCTTTGTTTGTCCTTGTTCATCTTGACCGACGCGACGGCGGAGACGGGAACAGAGAGGCCAGCGTCCCTGTAACAGGGCAAGAATACGCTGCCCCACTTCCTTCCAATCGTTAACACGCGGTTTATAACTTTCCGACAAGTAGAACAGAAGTTCGCGGAACCGTGGAAACCTGTTAAAATCGCCCCAGAGACGAGCCAGTTAATTAACCGACCGCTGAACGCCGCGCCGCACCGGCGAGATGTCGCGCGGAAACGATTCTCTATGTCACACAAAACTTGATCGCGATGGTGTCCGATTTCCAGGGAGTTCCGGCCAGAAAAGAAGTCGCAGAAGATGTCCCCTCGAAAATACAGGCCAACGGAACTTTTTAATTAACCAGGGGCGAAAGCATGATGGTTTAGGCTATCATACCGGAAAGAATTTTTAAAACTTTCTCGAACCATTGTTTTTCCGCCGAGGATCGCCGCTTGAACAAACTTTCTACGAGTAATCGAATATTTTATTAGATCGGGAAATAAGTCGTCTATTCCCAAGTGCTTCTTTCCGTCGTGGTATTATACTCCTAATTTTTATTAGCTTATTGCTGGCATGTTAAAAATTAGTTTCTAGAAGAATATACGTGTTTTATTAAATTGGTGAGAACTAAGTCCATTCGAAGATGTTTGCTCTTCCCGTGTTATTATAGTAATAATTGTTATTAACGATCGAATTTAGAAGAGTTGATTTGTAATTACAGTTGACTGGAGGATGACGCGTGAATAACAATCATATTCTATACGACGCGAGAAAATATATTGGCAGAATTAATAAATATTAGTATTTAATGCAACAGTTTAGTCGTTGCTAGAAAATTTGGAAGAGCAGTGGTGAAATTTAAAAAATTAAATGTCGATACGCAATTTTCAGTTTTTTCCAAATTGTTAAAGAAAGAGACGTTCGTAAGTATAATTGATGCAAACAATTTTTATTCTGCATAAAGATCGGCTGCCTAGACATTGGTGAAAGACAAACGTTAAACAATACAAAATTTGTTTAAGGAAGTGTTACCTTACTTTCTGCATTTTAACGACATAATAACAATTTAAAAAGATATTTGGAACTCGCTATACCCCAAGCAAAATATTTACGGTACATGTATTCATTTGTTAACTGCAGTTTTCAAAAATAGTCAAAGTGCACGTATGAGAATTCACAGAAAACAAGAATTTCGGGACAACGGAAAATACGTAGGAACATTAACGGTGAGGTGTGGTGAATCATGGATTAATTATAAAAGTACCCGTGGTCCGTGTATGTATTGTTTGTAGATAATTAATTTTATATAATTATTTCGAACATGAACATTCGCTGATTATGAACACAAATGTTGTTTCATAAGTTCAAATTCGAACAAAACACGGTGAATAGATTCAAGAGACCATGAAGTTCATTCACAACTCGTGTATTCTTCTGACGTGCATATCTCTATCGTTATCATACATCAACGTTGTTTTCGAAAACTATTGTAATTCGAAAAAATTAAAGGAGGAAAAAGTTATACTGTTTTTTGCAATCAATGTAATATTTTCTTAGAAATAAAGAAGACATGAATTCGTTTTGGTGCACGCTTTCGAAAAAATCGAAGGTCACCTTCATTTCTATAAAAATAATGCAGAAAATATTTTATTTATGCAAAATTAAACTCGACTGTACGGGTACGTATAAAAGTGTGGTCATTTTTCAGAATTTCCGCAACATTCTCGATGGCAATCGATTTGCTATTAACCCAATATTAATGACAACGTTCTTTCGCAGCACTTTTGTAACGAGAGGATACGGAACGGTGAAGTAGGAAGACCGAAAAAGAAGCAACATGCACGGCGATATCGAATTTCTTGGTAGAAAAAGGACGGAGAATCGAGCTGACGTCGAAAGGGTCTGGGAACAGCAGTACTCAAACAATAGCAATTGACAAGCGAAGCGAACAGAAACTTGTAGCTTATGGAATCGTCTGCGCCGGTTACGATCGATGCCGCAACTCCGTGGAGAAATTGAGATTTATGCGGAGGGTGCTGCGAAATCTAGCTACCTGCTGCTTTATGGGTACAACCGGAATAGAATTTATCGAGAATAGTCCCTGAAAGTAGTTATTATCGAGAGGAAGCCCGAAGGGGTCGATTTACATCGTAATACGATTCGTATCAATTTCGAACGCAAATAATGACAAATTCGAGCAACACGAGCCTCGACATGTTAACTGTAAATATAATGTTACACGTATCTATTACCATCGTGTGTTCCTGGATAGACAAATTACGCCCATTCCCGGTGGATTTGTATAAAAATATCCAACTATTGTGTCAGCTCGTTAAAATAAAATAATATCTATTCGCTGCGGATTTTATTTAACATTAAGTAAGTGAATTCAAAATAGTTATTAAGAATAATCGAAATCATTTGATAAACTTGCAAAGCGTTTTTTCACAAAATATGAAATCAGTAAGAAGAGAAAGATTAACCGAGAAGAACGTTAAATGAAAATTTTGTATCCGTTTAATTTTGTTAGTGAGTATATCTGACATCATTACGCACATATCGTCTGACATTAAGCATGCAACTACATTTATCATTGGATTACGGGTTTGACGCATGCTAGTGCGCGAGCTTCTAGGAAACGCGTGTAATTAACAACGATTAATAATGTTTTTACTCTCTTCTTCTTCCGTTCTGTTTTTGCCATTACAATACTTTGTTCGGAGTAAACATTTTCTTCTACATTTTAGAACATAATTGTGTAGACGTTTAAGTGCAATTATGCATGCTTTATCGAACAATATATGTATACTAGAAATATACAGGATGTCCCAAGAAGGGTGGCTCAGAAATCATCCCTTTTGAGGAAGTGCAACATTTTTGGGACGCCTTGTAGTCGAGTAGAAATATAATATTAGTTTATACAAAGTTATAAGTTATAAGCTTTTTCCAAATGTCTCGTAAACTAAATGTTGTTTAAAATGGTGAACCCCCTTGAAACGGGGTAGCACATTGATAAATTCACCATAAAAAGTATTCAACTGTAATGTTCTCACATATTTACAAAAACTGATATTTAGGCAGCTAGACAGCAGATTATTATGCACGTTGAGAAAACAAATTGATTTCACTTACTAAAAATTTCTTTGGTAAGGAAGAAGTGAAATGAATATGTGTTAATTAATGCAGACGTTCATTTGTATTTTGTAAACGTGTAAATGTAATTGCAGAGAGGTATTCGCTAAGAATATTATATTTAATCTAGTGGTAACAGTAGCTATTCATAAAATCTGCTCAAAGTTACACCGACAAACTCCAAACCAGTGAGCTTTTCCATTTAATAAGCCAAAGAGTTATATCTGATCTCACGATCCTCTTTAATGTCTCCAAATGATTACATCAGTTCTCCCGAGACCCTCGCACTGATTAAATTTCACGTATTACCTTTAAAACTTCCACGGTCTTCTCTCTACCGTTTACTTTCACATTCTACAAACCATTACTTGCTTGCGACAACGATAGAATGTGAACTGCTCGTGACCGACAAAAATTCTTCGACCTCTTATTTTCATCCCTTAAAAAATCTCCACGTACCACTATGTATCACAATATTTTCAAACTGCTTTGTAGAACAACACTTCCTATAATGTCTTTCTTTTCTTCAAGTATCAATGTGTCGTTAATCAAAATATTTCCCCTTTTAACTTTCTCATTGGTTATTCAATTTATAATTTATACATTTTCCGTCTGACACTTTATATTTTATTTTACGAACCAGTGAACGAGAGATCTCGAAAAGACAGTCTTCGATGGTAAAAAAAAACATTAAAAATTAACAAACGGGAACTGTATATTTATAATTACTATGTATCGTATATATCACATTTCTAATTACGGCAATACTTTTGTGTTTAATATGTCATTTTAAAACTATTCGATTTGATTTTCCGAACCACCTCAGTTCCGATTAGTTCGGATAATTTTTACGCGAGTTAATATATAAACTGTTTCGGAGATTGCGACACGTTTAACAAAGAATCGATTTTACGGAAAATAATCGAACGCATCCTTCACCGTTAAAATAGAAAATAAATATTATATTGTTGCCTGTTAAACTACTGTAAAAGGAAGCCCATACTAATCTTGTAAAACATTGTTTCTTTATAAAGCTCGTATTTTTATCAATATATATTTTATTTCTTCTTTTCAGAAACAATTGAACACTTTGAAACACAGTGATTCCATAACAGTGTCTGAAAAAGACGGAATAAATCGTTTAATTTGAAATTTTTCTTTCTAGAGAAATCGAGTTTGAAAATATACTGGCTGCTGGTGTTGAATTTCATATAGTTTTTTTAAATAAATACCCGTGTATCCAATAAATTGTCAAATTCAATTCAACGAGAAACTTTGAACGAAAAACTGATTTGATCGATTCGCGTTTGAAATAATTCGATCGAATCGCCTATTGTGGCACAGCCTGTACACGCGGATATACATATACATGTATATTGCGCTGAACATCGAAGTTCCGTATATACATACCGGGTCTCATAAAATAAATAATAATAATGATAATACCTCATAGACGCGGCATGGAATCGTGTCGCGCCCAACATTTGCATAACACGCATCAATATTCAAAGCCAAAACTCGAATTTTCATCTGGCCCCGAAATCCTGAGATCCGAATTGATGCATATTCGACGTCATGGAGTTCTGCATTATGCAGTCAACAGCTATATATATATACAATATCTATATATATATATATATGTATATACGGTGTACGTAATTCCAGGATCAAATTTACAGTGTGTATGTGTGTGCGCGTGTATGTGTACGAGGTGGAAATTGAATAAATGAAATGTCCATATAGAGAGAGATTCGAAAAAGCTGTGAATCAAATTTATCTAGGAATATATTCGTGGACTATTTTCCATTGTTTCGAGCTAAATCGGTTAGCTTTCTGTTGGATCTGTTGATTTTCGGGCACCTTGTATCTGGGTCGTACAAACATCGAAACATCAATGATGTACAGCTACAGGCATAATAGAGTGCGGCCATATTAAGAGCAGACGCATTAATTTTCATTAGCATATGAATAGGGCGAACAGAATTACAAGGATCACGGTTGATGGTGTGCCTCATTCATTCCGCGACATGCATCTTTTCATATTAAAATCAGGATAGATCGATAATTCGAATACACGTTAAACGCCAGTCACTTATTTGCCGAGAAATAATTCTACGTAATTATACTCGGACGTATACTTTTCATGATAGCTCTCTATACATAGATTCCTTTGGCAAACGTGCCGCGATAATTAATTTATGTTTATCGTGACCACTTTGCTGTATTACCTTAACCCATTCCAATTAAGCTACTCCGCTCGAATGTAATGTGCTGTATTAATATTGAAACCATTGAGCTGTCAATGTAATTGACTTGCTTATAAACAAGCTGTGACATAGCGCAATTTTTGAAATTATCGTCCGTTCAACGGTTTCTACGGTAATATATTTGTTACTTTAATCATTGTAACATCAAACGCTTGAAACAATTTCAAATTAATATTAGTTTGACTTCAGGTCAGTGCAGAGCTGGGTGACAAATGATTTTACAACAAACAATTCTGAAGCAATTCACTGTCATTCTATCGGGGAGAATGTTCATGCATTTTTTTCGTCATATTTTGTTCAGCGGAACGGAAGAAGTAGAGTATAATTCATGAAACCGTATTCACCCTCTGTAACTACCCTAGTAATCCCAGTTATATCGTAGGCTTAAATATTATATATATTTTAGCTGTAGTTAATGATTCGGCAGAACGAGGAATCAAACTTATGCACGAATTTAACAATCTAGTAGCACGAAATGAAGAATAATAATTTATAATGCAAAGAGCATCGAACTACGGAAAGCAACATTAATGAAAAATTCGTACAATGTATTTAGAATTGTTGCCTTGTTGTATATTAAAAAGTAATATTCACCACACCCAGTTAAAACTATTATGCTCTGATTAAATGCAACATGTTTATGTCGAACGTTAATTTTTTCTATATTTTAAATTAATATAAGAACACAACTAAAAGAATTGGTACTTTCAATAAAATACGTAAAATCTAACATACATATGTATGTACAAAAATACAAGCATCAGTTAATTGTTCAGTCGTAATCAAAAGTCTTTCCTTCATATACAGTAGGTGTAGAAAGTATTCGTACACCTTTTAAAATAGAATAACTTTTTTATAATTATACCAAACGCCTTGATTTTTTTATAATCAATTAGAAGCATTGGTTTACGAAATGATATGCGAAAAAGATTTTCTAAAAATTAGAATTTACAAGGTTATATGCAAAAATAAAGAATGCATTTTTAAAAATTTTTTTATTTGGGTCCTCAATGAAAATTTAAAACATATGTTTTGTAGATCAATGTTAGTTATACGCATGCTGAACATTTTATCGAAATCGGTTAACACAAGAAAACACGACACGCATCGCTAGATGTACGATTCTGTGGATTTTAAGCAGAAACTGATCAAAAGGCGTGTAAAACTACGATTTTAAAATAAACATTTTTTTAAAAATGCCTTTTTTATTTTTGCATGTAACCTTGTAAATTATAATTATTTGGAAAATCTTTTTTGCATATCATTTCGTAAACCAATGCTTCTAATTGATTATAAATAGATTTTCACCACATTTAACCCATTGTAGCTCGTGGGTATGTTATTCGATTTTAATTAAATTTTCAGCATGTGTATAACTAACGTAGATCTACAAAATATATATTTTAAATTTTCTTTAAGGGCCCAAATAAAAAAGTTTTAAGAAATGCCTTTCTTATTTTTGCATCTAACATTGTAAATTATTATGTAAACCAACGCCTCTAATTGATTATAAAAGATCAGGTCGTTTGGTACAATTATAAAACAGTTATTCTATTTTAAAAGGTGTACGAATACTTTCAACTTTATAAAATTTCATATTTATCGCAACTTTATCGTTGATGTGCCACGTCTTCCTCTAATCCGATTAATTTCACCTTCTGCAAGAATTCTTTTCTTACCGAACGACAATTTTAGGGGGCTGCGTGAAAAAAAATAATTTCAGCACGTACAACTACGTTCCACCCTAATGCACAGTCAGATCACGGAACATTAGACAGTTATCTAGTTGCTCGGAATACCGACATGTAAAGGAATCCACTAACATTTTACGGTTCCATTACTTAACCCATAACACGGTTAGCCCCCCTACCGGCGCAGCGGCAGGTTCGCGCAACGGGACCACCGGTGGATCTAGATTGATTTAAATGAAAATCGCGTTAGGTTAATATTAAATCTATGTTAGCAATAGTTACAGGGGCCTGACTCGTGTAATTTCCCGAGTCTAAGGTGATCGCCCGTGACAGGCTATCTCGCATCCACCGGGCGGTTGTTCAGCATCGGAAGTGTGGTAAGAGAGATCTCCCCGCACGCGGGTCTCAGAATTTCACTCTCGTAACAGAGAAAGAGAGAAAGAGAGAGAGAGAGAGAGAGAGAGAGAGAGTGTAATAGCTAATTAGATCCGCGCGGGCGCGTTGCAGTAATCTTTAAAAGGCCGGGTCAGTAAAATGTAAAGTTGGAACGGGGCCGGCAAATGTCAAAGGCAATCGTCTTGGCACGATTCCCTGTCTCGACGATAATCATCCCGCAGCCAAGTTCAGGGGTGGGCTGCATCGACCGCGAGAAGAGTGGTCGTCGGTCCGGACAGGCTGCCACGAACGCTCGTAGCAAAAGAAATACCCTACCGTAAAGTGCAAGGTAAAGCGAGGGACCACCGGTAATAAACGAGAATATTGAGAATCCGACGGAGCCGGCCCTGCGAACCAAAGGGGAAAGAAAGAAAGAGAGAAAGAGAGAGATAGAGAGAAACTGTGGGGGTGGCAGAGGGTTAGAATGGTTTGTTAGACGGGTGGAGAGGGGTGCAGCTAGTACTAGCAGCATTATTATACGTTTACGGTTCATCTGCTCGTTTTGGCGAGCGTCTGCTCGTCAGTCTGTCTGTTCTTCCCCGGTTCGATACGGGAACTTTCATTAAAACGGACTCGCCTACCCCTTCGGGGGTTAGCACGAACGAACTTACCACCTCCCCGGGCTTTTCTGCAACATTGTAAAACCATCGAGTTTCCTTTTGTACTCGGACAGCTTGGTCGTGCGCTAAATTGAAAATCTGCATGTTCCTCCCTGTATTCCAGCCCGACCCGACCCAGCCCGCTTTCTACCACCGTCGCACCGAGTCCATGAATCTCGGAGGATCGAAGGAACATTTGTTTGCTGGTCAAACACCCGGCAAACATGAACGGTTTTCTGGACAGAGAGGGGGATGATGTCGTGCAATCGGGACGCGCGAAACGAAAACATGTTTGTTTCTGATATCCCAAGGATGTGGGCTTTTTATCCGCTTTGTACGCGGTGTCTCAAGTGTATCAGACACTCTGGAGGTTCTCTCGAACTTGTTTAGTCTACTGTGTCCTTTTCGGAAATAATGCTGGCCCCCCTTCACTCTACCTTCTGTTACTATTTTCTCCATGGCGACAACAAATTACGCGCCATCGAGTAGACTATACCTTCTAACAAGCGTGTTTCAAAATTCCTTCAACATTCGGAAATAGGAGGTTCCTGAGTCATTTGAAGCGACAATTTCCTTTGCAAGAATGTCGTCTGCGGCTTTGTTTAGGAGTTATTCACGAAAAACACTGACCAATCAGAGCGCGGCTACAGCGGATTGATTCTGGCTCGGCCAACGGCGACGCCATGCTAAGCGGGACCTGTCGCCGAGTCGGCCTTCGTTCGTTGTAGCCGCGCTCTGATTGGTCCCTGTTTTTCGTTGATAACTCCTTAAGGGGGAACGCTACCCTCCTGATACAGTAATGTCCAGATTACTGTCAAACAGCCGTATTTTTGGTTGACAGTAATCTGGATCCTGGATGGTATTTTTGTTACTTCAAAGGCGATTCCGAACATAGAGAAGGACAGATTGAAATTCAAAGGAGAAGCCGAACATAGAGAAGGACAGAATGAAATTCAAAGGAGAGTCCGAACACAGAAAAGGACAGAATGAAATTCAATGGAGAGTCCGAACATAGAGAAGGACAGAATGAAATTAAAAGGAGAGTCCGAACATAGAGAAGGACAGAATGAAATTAAAAGGAGAGTCCGAACATAGGGAAGGACAGAATGAAATTCAAAGGAGAGTTCGAACATAGAGAAGGAAGAATGAAATTCAAAGGAGAAGCCGAAGTCTCCGAAGTCTCTTTCTTTCCAATACGCTGTCGTTCCTTGCGACCGAAACTTGAATCGTCGATTTAACCACCACAGTAATGTCCACATTACTGTCCAACAGCCGTATTTTTTGTGGACAATAAGATTGGTGTGTACATGTATGATCGTATTTTTGTTACTTCAAATGTGAAACCGAACATAGAGAAGGATAGAATGAAATTCAAAGGAGAAGCCGAACATAGAGAAGGATAGAATGAAATTCGAAAGAGAGTCCGAACATAGAGAAGGAAGAATGAAATTCAAAGGAGAAGCCGAAGTCTCCGAAGTCTCTTTCTTTCCAATACGCTGTCGTTCCTTGCGACCGAAACTTGAATCGTCCATTTAATCACTTAATACAATTGGAATTATATCGTGTTTGGTCTTATATTGATCAGAAAAATGCCAGAAATACGATAGTGAAATTTCATTAAAAAAATAATGAAAATTAAGAAAGTTGAAAATTTCGATTCATTCGAGTCAATGTGTGGTGTTTACACCGATATACCCGATCCGAGATAAATCATCGCCGCCTTCGTCCGCCAGTGGAGTGAGAAGGCACTGGACATTGAACGTGGTATAAACAAAGGACAGTAATGTCGACTTTACTGTACAGTAAAATCCGCATTACTGTCCAACAGCCGTATTTATGGTGGACAGTAAGATTGGTGTGTACATGTATGATCGTATTTTTGTTACTTCAAATGTGAAACCGAACATAGAGAAGGATAGAATGAAATTCAAAAGAGAAGCCGAACATAGAGAAGGACAGAATGAAATTCGAAGGAGAGTCCGAACATAGAGAAGGAAGAATGAAATTCAAAGGAGAAGCCGAAGTCTCCGAAGTCTCTTTCTTTCCAATACGCTGTCGTTCCTTGCGACCGAAACTTGAATCGTCGATTTAACCACTTAATACAATTGGAATTATATCGTGTTTGGTCTTATATTGATCAGAAAAATGCCAGTAATACGATAGTGAAATTTCATTAAAAAAATAATGAAAATTTCGATTCATTCGAGTCAATGTGTGGTGTTTACACCGATACACCCGAGCCGAGATCATTCATCGCCGCCTTCGGCGCGGCGCGACGTTGGCTGCCAGTGGAGTGGGTAGGCACTCGTCCTAGAACGTAGTATAAACACACGACAGTAATGCGGACATCACTGTCTAACTAGAAAGGAACTAGAATCTAACTAGATTTTGGATCGATACATGGGTTTGCGGTCTTAGATTGTTTGTCCTCATTTCAGCGAATTTTGGGCTGGGTGAGGGCTCATTCTAAAGAGGAAGGTTATAGCTACAGTGCTCGACCGATTTTTTAACTGGATTATGTCTATATCTAATAATATAAGTGTCCGAAGTAGAGAAAAAATCGAGAAAAATATTTGCAGACTTCAATGTATTTTTCTGTCTCTAAAAGATTTTTTCACTGCCATAATGCGGTCCAGCGCTATACCTATAACCTTCCTCTTTAGATTGAGCCCTCACCCAGCCCAAAATTCGCTGAGATAAGAACAAACAATCTAAGACCGTGATTGCATTCGCTTAGCATAGATTTCCCCGTACAGTAAAGTCGCGTTTACTGTCCAACAGCCTGTGTTCTGCACGGACAATGATCGCATTCCGACATTATTTCTTATGACTGCGTCTACCGCGCTGAGAGATCAGAAGAAAACCGAACGTAGAAGGACAGCATGACAGTGGAGGGGATAGGCACTGGACAGTGATCGCGTACCCGATTGCGGACAGTAAACGCGACTTTACCGTATTACGTTCATGAAGACAGAGGTCCTCTCTGATGCAGAGCAAGTCTAGAGCCAATTTTAGTTCAGCTAGTTAGACGAGATGGCGCCTACTCAGGACTGTCAACGTGGAATCATAGCAACAAACATATGAAAGGCTTGAAGAATCCACTCGGATCCATTAATAACATTAAAGATATTAATAAACAAAAGAAAAAAAACGTGTAATCATAGCAAAACTGAAGCGTTAGGTTGACACATATGTATGTTTATCAATGTTACAACACAAAAAAACTTTCTTTCTGCACAGAGGTTGGTAACACTGATAAATATTCTGAAAAGCAAGGGTAGCGTTCCCCCTTAACAAAGCCGTGGACGTCGTTCTTGCAAAGGAAAATGTCGCTTCAAAAGATCCCAGGATCCTCCCATTTCCGGATGTTGAAGGAGTATTGAGACACCCTGTATAACATGACAACAACCGGACCTGTCAAAATGGCGGATTCTAATATTTTTAATTCACGATTATTTAGATTGTAAACAACAACAAATTTATTTATTTATTTTAGTGTGAGAACTGGTACGCTAGCAGCGGTAGTCGCAAAGATGATTTATAGCAATCTCATTCGGGCAAAACGATTTCCTCTTCCTAAAAACACGCAACGAAAATGTTACTCTTTAATGATATCATATAGTTTTTGTACACATTCAAATTGAAGCGAAGACTACGAATCAGCATAACAACGCGCGGACCATTCTACTCGTCGATGATATTTACGTAGGATTGTTCGTAGTCAAGATTGCTGGAAGTTACAGTTGGAAATTGTTACTAGACCCGACAACCGTGAACACCAATTAAACGGCTGGCATGAGTAATGGGGAACACCTAATTCTACCGTGCTTTCGACAAACAAATTCGCAGGGAGTCGCGGGTTCCCCCCCTTTCTTCTTTTGTCGCCGGGCATGGACTTCGCTAAGCAAAGAAAAGTAATTCCAGGTGGCTATACGTTTCTGAAACTTTTTCCCCGGTTCCTTCCTTTTTTCAAGTGACGCAAGCCGCTACCCTCGAGAAAGATATAATTTATTGCATCTATGCCTGGCCATTTTAATACGTCAGTGCTCCAGCTTTCCGCTTCCTTTCTTCGTCTTTTGCTCTCCTTTTTGCTCGGCTTCTCTCCTGTACCCCTCCACAACCCCTCCCAACCTCCCCACTCCTTTTCAAGCGAGAATTCACTGGCAAATTAAAACCACGGAGAATTTATCGCCCAACCCCATGGCTCGGCGCGTTTGACACCGTTTAAGATAACTAAGTGCCGAAGACACGTATTAACGAGCTCTTCATTCTTCCCGTTAGACCCGGGGATTCCCCCGTGTCGAGATTTTTCTCCCAGTTTCGGAGTGAGCCCGATGACGATGAAAAATGGCCGGCGGAATCAGGATTCTGTGGTCCGACGCACGGCGTAACGGAAAATTCATTTTATAGCGACGGCGGCCCTTCTTTCTTCATTAAATCCTTATTTAGTCGACGATGACGGGGTTCGGCTGCTGTGTTTAATGAGAATTTAATGTCGCTCCATTTATTCCTTTGCGTTCCCGATCCGCAATAATACCCCTCGATATACCTTTCATTGCGTCCGGTAATATGAAACACAGCAGCTGTCAATGAATACCTAGCCTGCCCCTGTTTCTCACACATGCACCTTTCAAGTGCTTCGACTAAAGCTATTATTTATTTTATTATTAATACGTTCGCTGCTACGTGTGTCATATATGTCTCTTACAATTTTTAGTCTATCGTTAAAAATTCATTTATCTTATAATAACAGAAGCACTCATCAATATTTATGAAAAGAAATTAGTTGCTGAAATGTGAAACAACAATTAAAGAAGTAATTCGCTATACCATTACTTTCAGTTTTGCAATATCATTAAACTAAGAAAGGAATGCCAGTCTAGTCCACGTTCCTCCAAATTATATAATGCAGACAATTTTTATTCTGCATAAAAATCCGCTGTGTAATTATTAGAGTGCGGATTTTATGCATTTATAGTAAAAATGATTGGAAACAAAATTGTAAATAGATTTGATGCACTTAAGAATGTTGTTACATTATTTTCGACTTGTTAAGATTATTGAAAGATGAATTACATTGTAATCTAGTTGCTATTTCTTACGGTCGACGAAGAAAACTTTTATTTTGCATAAAAATCCGCTGTGTAATGCTGATTTTATGCATTTATAGTAAAAATGGATGAAAACAAAATTGTAAATAGATTAGATGCACTTAAGAATGTTGTTACATTATTTTCGACTTGTTAAGATTATTGAAAGATGAATTGCATTGTTATCTGGCTGCTATTTCTTACGATCGACTTAGAAAACTTTTATATTGAATAAAAATCCGCTGTGTAATGCGGATTTTATGCATTTATAGTAAAAATGAATGAAAACAAAATTGTAAATAAATTAAGTGCACTTAAAAATGTTGTTACATTATTTTCGACTTGTTAAGATTATTGAAAGATGAATTACATTGTTATCTAGCTGCTATTTCTTACGGTCGACATAGAAAACTTTTATATTGAATAAAAATCCGCTGTGTAATGCGGATTTTATGCATTTATAGTAAAAATGAATGAAAACAAAATTGTAAATAAATTAAGTGCACTTAAAAATGTTGTTACATTATTTTCGACTCGTTAAGATTATTGAAAGATGAATTGCATTGTTATCTAGCTGCTATTTCTTACGATCGACATAGAAAACTTTTATTTTGCATAAAAATCAGCTGTGTAATGCGGATTTTATGCATTTATAGTAAAAATGGATGAAAACAAAATTGTAAATAGATTAAATGCACTTAAGAATGTTGTTACATTATTTTCGACTTGTTAAGATTATTGAAAGATGAATTACATTGGAATCTAGTTGCTATTTCTTACGGTCGACGTAGAAAACTTTTATTTTGCAAAAAAATCCGCTGTATAATGCTGATTTTATGCATTTATAGTAAAAATGGATGAAAACAAAATTGTAAATAGATTAGATGCACTTAAGAATGTTGTTACATTATTTTCGACTCGTTAAGATTATTGAAAGATGAATTGCATTGTAATCTAACTGCTATTTCTTACGATCGACATAGAAAACTTTTATTTTGCATAAAAATCCGCTGTGTTATTAGTAGTAAAGTGAAAATATATTTCTTACGCGTTTCATTAAAATTGATTTTCCTGAATACTAAAATTGATTCTTTGAAATTGATTTTCCTGCGTATTATATTCATTTATTAATGTATACTTGTATACAGGATGTGTAAGACCAGTATGAGCAATTTTTCTTTCGTAAAGTTAACGTTTTCCGAAACAACTTTTGAGAAAAACTCTTAGACTCTAGAATGTACGAAATAAGCAATTATTCTTATCGACTTACGTTTGTTGACCGAGCAACCATGTTTCCATCAATTTACCAAGTAATTCCAACCTTTCTGTTGAATGGTGTATGCAGTTTTATGTAAATGTAATATATGCATTTTCAAATTTTATGCACAATTCCTTCTTGGAATCTGGGTAAAATGGAAATTCTACTTTGGCTCAAAATGACTGTACATTCGTCTGCCGTGTTCATCGCGGTCTATACGCTTTCTGAGAGTTAATCCTCTTCAGGACGAGATATTGAAGTCTGGCAGTAAGAGTGGTAAAAAAATTTCAGTGGAAAAAACTACATATACAATTTTATTCAATGCACAGATCTGCCTTGCCTCAAGAGAATTAATAAAAAAGCACCATGCAGTGTAACCAAGAATGAATTTATTGGAACAGTTAATTAATACCGCATCAACGAAAGAAACTGATATTTACTAAAATCTTCATGCTGAATTTTTCTTTAAATCTTGCACGAGAGATGAATTAATTTGTGCAGTTATAATATCTTCTGTTGTTGGATATAGATAATGTTATTTCAAATCGTTTGTTACTTTTCCAAGAACTTATTAATAGACAGGGGATCTTTATGAAAAATAAAATTTTCATATATGTGAATCACTACAAATTGGAATTGAACAGAAATTTATTTCCTTTCTAAATGTTTAATAGGTTGAAAATAATGTAACAGAATCTTTAAATTTGCCTAATATTTTGACTGTTTTAAACCACACCTACTAATTTTTGCCGTAAATGCATAAAAATAGTTCTCGCTCCGAATTCAAGCAACCACTGAATAACAATATTCAAATTTGTTTATTTCATTCTTGTGACGAGACCAATACTTTTTTAAGTTTCACGAGAAATCTTCAAGAATGTTGAAAAACACTTTGTTTTATAAATGACTGAACTAATGGATGAAAATTTTACAACCAAAAAGGGGCACGTTACCGAAGCATGTGTCAGCAAACGCGTCTGATCATAGCTCGTCGTTTCTACTGCGCACTACAGGACAAATTGTACAGTTTATTAAAGTCATAAAAAAAACTGCTCGCCAAGATAATGGCCGCGTATCAGAGAGACTTTCAGTGGATTACATCTTAAACGAAATCTCTAAAGGGAAAGTTTAATATCACGGTATCGATCTATTGTTTCGCGTAAAATCAGCTTCTTCCAGATTATGCGACCATCTCGGAAACAGCCGGAACATTAAATTGATAAACATTCCCAAGAAGTGCACTTCTCGAGTGTACGACACGGTAAAGTGCCACTAACTGCTGAGCTGTGAAATTATTACGTCCTTTAGGCGACGAGCTATGTCCACATCTGGGACAGGCAACAATCGACGTGCACGGTACGTCTTTCAACGCAACTGGTTAAATTTCTATCTTATCTTTACCTTCACCGATTGTCCTAAGAAGGTAGAATGCCTCCGAATGGCTCGTATTGTTGTCAGAACATTGCAGCAACTTCTCCTGTAGATACTAGATACTGCTTTATTATGAATACCGTTCTCGCAACGCTACGATGAACAGCTCCTTATAGGGTTGTTCAGAAAATATTTTCCCGATCGAACATCGTTCATTAGAAAAATTGTTAATGCTTTCGGCGCAAGGGTTCGATCAATTGTTACTTAATTTACAAAGCAATTTTGCACATTACTAAAGTAATGCCGACGTTTCGATCTTCATTCGGATCTTCATTAAGTAACAAATGATCGAACCCTTGCGCCGAAAGCATTAACAATTTTATTATCAACGAATACGATCGATAGAAAGCTATAATTGTTCATTAGAGACTGCAATAAATTACTAAACCACTTTTCTAAAGTTTGCAAGATTTTGTCAGTCACCGTTATAAACCGATTGAAATCTCCCATTATTAAAAGAAAAATTTCAAAAAATGCTGAAATATAAAATTCAACAGAATTTAGTACGATTTTTATTTATCTCGAAACTACAGAGAATGCTAACACTAAAAATAAGATTTTACATGATTCCATTTTCCGAAAATTTAAATTATTCGAGTATATCTACAGTATTACCATCTCGTCTGCATGATTAGCAAATGTGTATTGACCATTTTCAAACATCGATAGTTCTTAAAAAAAAAACAATAAGTAGACAAGGCATCTTCATGAAAAATAAATATTTTCTAACTGGATTGCAACAAACTGGTGTGAAATTGAAATTTATTTTCAGTCTTAATTTAATAAATTGAGAATAACATAATAGCATTTTTTAATTTTTCAACTTTTTTCTAACGACAATTCTAATCTTCAGAATTACATATAACACCTCTTAGTGTGGAAGATCCTTTACCAAATAACTACGACACTATTAGGTTGTTGAATACGAAATGTCCAATTTCAGAATGCAAATGTTCTAAAGCGTCTCGATCAAGAAATACTATTACAATTTACAGGTTTATTATTGATCACTTCATAAAGTTGATCCTTAAAGTCCTCAATTTTAATTCAAATTTTATTCATAAATAACTTTTATTTCAACGTCAATCAATGCGATTATTGTGCATACTACTTATACGCGTGGGAAAAACAACGTACTCGCGATAGCATTATGTGAATTTTCATCAAAATGTGATCCATACCTCGCTTTACGGCCTAGATTTGTTCCGGAAAAGTTGGCCGTAAAGCGAAAAGCCGTATAACGAAACAATTTTTTTCCAAACATGTTTCATTGTGGTTGATTTTAATTCCTTCCACGATTCGCTAATGTTGTCTACGGCATCTCTGATGCTGTAGTTTATCCAAAACAGTTTTATCGAAGATTCACCATCGGTTTCGATTTTTTTTGGCCGTATAAGGAAACATTGTGGGCCGTAAATCGAAAAAAGGCCGTTATAGCGAAATGCCCTATAAAGAGCGGCCGTATAGCGAGGTATGGGTGTAATTGAAAAAAATAGAAAGAGAGAAATTAATGAAAGAAGGTTAACCTTCGCAAGGTAATGTGAGATTTCAGAGACCCAGCTTCAGATTATAGTAAAGAATTTCTACATGAATAAAATTAAATCGATTTCACACAAAACTTTTCTGAAGAGATTAGGAAGGGGCATTATGCATGCCAAACGACGGGGTAGTCAGACAAAAAAAACAGGACACGATAGGAACCGTTGTAAGACTATAATTTATGGCACTCACGTGGCAAAACGTCGTCTGTCCTTCTTTTAGAAAGTTTCTAAACCCCTTGCACTCCGAATTATGTTTTCATTTTATTGCCAACAACTCCCTCGTTTTAAGTGTTTTATTTCAAATCTACTTCAAAGGAGAGTTCCTCGACTACTACTTTTTTAAACAATTTTGTTTACTAATTAATTAATTAAAGGTGTACAAATTAGTACATATTCGTACACCTTTTAAAATAGAATAACTTCTTTATAATTGTACCAAACCACCTGATTTTTTATAAACAATTAGAAGCATTGGTTTACCAAATGATATGCAAAAAAGATTTTCCAAGAATTATAATTTACAAGGTTACATGCAAAAATAAAAAAGTCATTTTTTAAAACTTTTTTATTTGGGCCCTTAAAGAAAATTTAAAATATATGTTTTAGTAGATCTATAGTAGTTACACGCGTGCTGAAAATTTCATCGAAATCGATTAACATACACACAAGCTACGAGCGGTTAAAAATGGTGAAAATCGTAGTTTTACGCGACTTTTGATTAGTTTCTGCTTAAAATCCACAGAATCGTGCATCTTTCGATGCGTGTCATTTTTTCCTGAGTCAACCGATTTCGATGAAATTTTCAGCATGCGTATAACTAACATAGATCTATAAAACATATGTTTTAAATTTTCATTGAGAACCCAAATAGAAAAGTTTTAATAAATGCATTTTTCATTTTTGAATGTAACCTTGTAAATTATAATTTTTGGAAAATCTTTTTTGCATATAATTTCGTAAACCAATGCTTCTAACTGATTATAAAAAATCAGGTCGTTTGGTATAATTATAAAATAGTTATTCTATGTTAAAAGGTATACGAATAGTTTGCACACCCACTGTATATTAAATACAGCTCTCAAATTTTGTTGAAATTTATATTTGTGGAATTTATATTTGTTGTCAACTAAAAAATAAGAAATTAAATAAATAAAGGAAGAATCAAATACATATAAAAACTCGTTTCATTTTCATTTTTCTCTCTCTGATGTCGAGTCAGACTCGACAAATGAGTGCAAAGGGTTAAGGGAGGTATAGTACAATAGACAACAGCATAAACGCCGCGCGTACTTGACATTTATATCCCTTGCGGGCAAAAGGACAGACCTTTTTTCGAACGATTACGCATCGACCCTACGTACCATCTGCAGGAAAACCGAAACGTGTGATTGCCATAAATTCTAGTCTTACCGCGGTCCCTCTCTTGTTCTGTTTTCATCTGATGACACCATCGGTCACATGTATAATGTCCTCACTAAACTCTTCAGACAAATCTTGCGTAAGGTCAGTGTCGTTTGAACCGCGGCAGAGACAATATCTCTACAGACACGTCAATTCGTAGTCCACGGTTGTTATCTACAGTGCAGTTCGTTGACCAAACCATGCGTCCCTTGGATTTTCAAGCTGACGTATACCTGAAGTCAACTGTGCAATTCGTCTCCCAATGGCCCAGTGACACCACTTCGAAGCAGTAACTGCATTTACAACCGAATCAGTGAGTTCTCGTTAAATCAATTTCTGTTCCATCTCTTGTTCACTGCTTAACCGCGACGCGGCCCAACTCTTCTCGCCATCGCGCGCCGAGACCGCGCTCTGATTAGTTCGTGTTTTACGTTAATAACTCCTTAACAAAGTCAAGGCGGACGTTTTTGCAAATGAAAACAAAATATTATACAATCTGTACAAGAGTTTATAAGAGTTTTTGTTATTTAGCTAATCCGTGTGTGCCGAGTATAGTGATGGGCATACAATACTCTGTCTTGCAAGTTTTCGAACAAATCAATCATCACAGAGTTTCGAATCAATTCGATATTTATTCGAAATCAGAAATTCTTGAAACTCTTGAAAGTCTTGTTGTCTTAAAAATTTTAAAAGTCTTGATAATCTTAATAAATGTTATACTTTTTATATTATTGGTACGTGTTCATACTGTTATTCATCCCAATGTTGACATGACGTAATTATTGTTTCGCGACAGATGTAACATTTCAAGAGTTTCAATTCTTACAGACCTTCTAAAGTTTTAAGGCTTTCAGGATTTTCAAGAGAATAAAGACTTTCAAAAGCTCTAAGCTTCGAATTATGATACAAGCGATTCGAATGTTTTGTCGTAAACATTGAATCGAAATCAGAAATTCTTGAAATTCTTGAAAGTCTTGAAGTCTTGAAAATTTTAAAAGTCTTGATAATCTTAATAAATGCTATACTTTATATAATATTGGTACGTTCGTACTGTTATTCATCCCATAACGTAACGTAATCATTGTTTCGTGATAGATGTAACATTTCAAGAGTTTAGATTCTTACAAACCTTCGAAAGTTTTAAGGCTTTCAAGATTTTGAAGACAATGAAGACTTTCAAAACGTCCAAGAGTTTCAAGAGTTCTAAGCTTCGAATTATGTTGCAAGTGATTCGAATTTTTTGTTGTAAATATTGAATCGAAGCGATTCGAAGCGATTCAGATCCCATCACTACCCAGTGACACACACTGCGAAGCAGCAACTGTATTTACGAACGAATCAGTGAGTTCTCGTTAAATCAATTTCTGTTCCTTCTCTTGTTCACTGCTTAACCGCGACGCGATACAACTCTTCTCGCCATCGTGCGCCGTGGCCTCGCTCTGATTAGTTCGTGTTTTTCGTTAATAACTCCTTGACAAAGCCAAGGCGAACGTTTTTGCAAATGAAAACAACATATTATACAATCTGTATAAGAGACTGTTTTCGTTATTTAGCTAATCCGTGTGCCATTGTGCCGAGTAAAATATTTGTTCATTCCTGCTGGCCGATAATAATTCTAATTCAAGCGGACGTGATAGGAAAACACCAATGATCTGCTGGTCGATCTATCGATTCAGGGTGAACGTATAGATTTATAGATCGTTGAGCGGTAGTAACTTCCCTTTACGGATAGTCTTATTGCTTTTTTCCTACTGTTCAGTGCTGGATGTAATAGCATTTGAAATTCTATTATATCGATCAATTTGAAATTATTTATTTTCGTATTACTGAAATTGCTATCCCCGGCAAAAATTATTCGATCAAACAGTAAATTATCCTATTTATTATTTAAATGTATCTCTGTGAAAATTAAATATTTTATTTAATACAGTAAATTTTCAAAATAGTATTTGATAGTTTATTTGGAAAATATTTGAAATATTTAAATTCTGTCGTGAAATATCTTAATTATTTCTTTTTAAGTAACATCATCTAATTCTTTCTTATCAATTTTGTATTCAAACAATATACAAAAAAACATTACCATATTTAGTTATTTATATATAATCTTTATTCATAAATATATGCCTTTCGGCGTTACATTTCTCTCTCCTTCCTTCCTTTCTCCATTCTTTAAACCTTTACATTTTCTTAATTTAATTTAACCCCCTCTACATTTTATCCTTTTCCCTTCTTACCCTCCATGTCCTTCACTATTCCATACTGTTTATCTTACTTTAATTCTCCCACTCCTCCCTTTCTCTTTTTTCTTTTAGCTTCCTGCCCCATTTTGCTCCTTTCCCCTTTTCATCCAAGATTTCTTCTATTTTTCCTTCTATTTCTTCCATCTCCCCGCATCTCCCTACGAGATGTTCCAGCGTCTCCTCCTCTCCTCTGCACATCCTGCATACTTTCTTCCCTTCTTTTTCCCAGAATTTGTTTGCCCTTTCTTCGTTGCCGCACCTCGGTCTTGCCACTATCGTCACGCTATCCCCTTTTCTTCCTCTTTTTCCTGTCAGGTATCTCGGTCTCCCCACCGTTCTTATTTCCTTGAACCTGGGAACGCTTCTTGATTTCCATACCTTCTCTATCCATTCCTGCTCTTGAACCTCCCTATCCCTACATATCACTCTCTCCTCTATTGTTTCTTCCCCTTCTTCTCTCAATCTTGCCACCTCTTCCGTCCCTAAACCGCATCGCCAGAAATACCTTTTTCTTTCCTCTCCCAACCTATCTAGTTTTCCCTCTTCTTCGGCCTTTCTTCTTTCTCTCCAACATTCCTTCAGTATCTTTCGGTTTTCCTCCTTTCTTATTTTCTCCTCAATTAGTTATTTATAATTGCATTATTAATGCATTATTAAATTCCCAAAAAGTTCAACGCATTTGGTATTAATTATATGATCATATTTCTCTTGCGTTGTATCATTATTTATCGATCGAGTGGAATAAATAATTTGTCTAACGTAAAATATTGTGCGATCTGTATAAGATACCGACACGTATGTACAAATTTTAAATGAATGACGTAACAAACGGCAGATGATTCCTTTGGAACAGCAGATGAAAAAGAACGAAAATAACTGAAAATGTTCACGGCTCCGAGATTTTTCGCCGAGTTCGTAGGTGAGCAATGTTTGAACCGTTTAAAAGGGGAATGACGGTGGCATGTGAAACGGTGCAACACGTTAAAACGTAGCCGAGTGTCGAGGGATCGGACGGGTAACGCGATAACGGCTCTTCTTTCCCCGCAAACTGGCAAACGGTAGTTCCATATCTCTGTCAAACAGGAGCACAGTGTCAGTAATTTGCCAGAGTAAATAAGAGAGCGCGCGTGGCTGAGCGCAAACTGAAGATCGACCGACAGAGAATGAGGGACGTATATCTGCCGTAAATCCCGCATAACGGCCGGGTTTGGCGGCAAAAGCGCACACCCCCGCAACGCTTTTCGAAACGTCATTGTGGCCGTGGCGGGTACGTTTCGAGTCCGGTTGCGAAAGCGCTTGAAACCGGCCAGGCCCCGGTGTTCTCGGCGTTCTCCGCGTTCTCCAGTTATTCGGAAAGCGAAGGCTAGTTCCGTCGGCGAACACGGCAACCGCAGCCCACGTTATTAGTGAATAAAGACGCGAGGAAATTCTATTTGCGGACAAACATCACGGCAGTGATGTGTACAGAACCCTCGACCGGCGCGGCGGGTTTTGCGCGGTCTTCCTAATACACTCGAGGAAACGTCGCAACTCTCTCTTTCTCTCTCTCTCTTTCCCTCTCCGCGAAGTTCCCTCGCTCCTTTAAACCGAGAGAGGACCTGCTTAAACATAACTTCCTGGCGGTGTTACCGTTCTCGACCACGCGATGCGACGTCTCCATCGCGTCACGTGGTGGCGCGGTTACGCCCGCGGAAACAAATAATAGTGACCTCGCATTAACGTGCCGACACTCGTCACGAAAATTCGCGTCTTCGCGCAAAAGTTTTCGCTAGCTGCTCCAAGGAACACCAGTTAAGGGAAGGAAGTTCTCCAAGCACAAGACACATAACGCGTTCTTCTAAAATATTTTCTTTCTTTACATTCACTCCTTCGCGCACGAATTAGCCGTAGATAAATTCATAATTTTTATAAGGATTTGACACGGAATTGATTGACACTTGAGACGACGCGATGTTCCGTCAATCGCTCGGAGAAGACTGTCTTTTTTATTCTAACAAAATCATAACGTAAAACATTCATTTAACGAAACATTAACGCAACATGCAAATCAATAAAAATATATACAACATGTAAATCAATAAAAACATATATTACAATTAAACATATATACGCACTCACATTCAGTCATATGACATGCATACTTATATCATTCTTACATTTTTTACAATATTATTTACAATTTCTCACGATTTTAACCCTTTTAGTGCCGGGCGAAAAAAGTGGTGCTTATGCGAAGATAACCGGCCGAATTTTACGATTTTACTAGGATTTGGAAAAAGGCTCGTAAAAACCAAATGAAAAGCAATATTTACATAATTCAAAAAGCAGTGTATTAAGGACAAAATAGAGAATAAAACAGTGACGCTAACCCTTAGCACTCGAGTGGTGACTCAGAATCACCACGAAAAATTGCTGTATCATTATTCAAAATATTGTTTAGGTTATTAAATATGTTGGTATCTAATCAATTACTAAACATTTAAAAATTGTATGAGAAATTATATCAATTTCAAATTCATGCAAAGAAAAAAATTAATATAAAATGGAATTATTCTAGCTCGAAAGAAATGTTTCATTTCCGAGTTAAAATAGCTTCGAGTGCAAAGGGATACTTTTTCTATATTCATTGAAAATTACATAAATAACAAAGGTATAAGTGATCAAAATAAAAAAGAAGAAAAATTGAGTTCTCTGTTTCAAAACGTAATTGCACATAGGAAAAGTCATCTTTTTATCATAACTTTATATAGACCGTTTATTGGAAAGTATATACTTTAAATTTCCAATATATTTTTTAACAAAATAAGTAATATTGCACAAGAAACATAAAAAATAGCAGTCTCAACATCAACTGGCATAGAATATAAGGGAAAGTTAAACCGAAAAATTATTTATTTTAATTCTCTCGTAATGAAATTAGACTATTTATAACGTATTATAAATTTATTTCGAGATAGAGATCTCTCGCGCAATGCGAATAGTAAAGCGCTACAAGGTGCGGGCCGATATATCGGCTCTGGCACTTTTCGCCGGTGCAGCGAAGGCCGATATATCGGCATCCGGCACTAAAAGGGTTAAAACAGAATCAGTCTCGCGATGAAGGTTCTTAACAAAGTCTAACAAATATGAATGTTACGCGTTTCATTTTAGAAGAAACAAAATTTGATTTGTTTGTAATCGATATTCAAGTATTAAATTTAACGTAGTCATACAAAAAATATACATTTTCTTTTCCCTTCTACGATATTTTTGTGCATAAAGACGTTTTAATCACTGTAACTGTAAAGAAAATGGTACGGCGAGGGGTTAATCACGTGTCGAAAAGTGACAACTCTAATCTTCAGAATTAAAGAGTAGCGAGAAATTTAAAATGAGTTCTTCACCAGTTAACTGCGTTCGACGAGTATACACGTCAATCCAAATCTCTATTGCGGTGCAATAACAATAAATAACCTTTTCAAGAATAAATTGTTAATTTTTCATCTATCTATATCTATAAAAACGCTGTCCTGACTGACTCACTCATCAACGCCCAGGTTAAACCCTTGGACATAGAAAGCTGAAATTTTTCACAGAGGTTCCCTTTATGATACATACAAGGGATAAGAAAGGACATTTCGAAATTCAACCGCTAAGGGGGTGAAAAGGGGTTGCAACGTTTGTACGAGGAAAATTTCGTTCGTGGTCGGATTTACTTGAAACTTTGTCTTAACGTTCATCGATACAATTATTTCGCTTTAAAGTTGTCTTATTTCCGTAAATGTATCTGGAAACTAATATATAAGTACGTAATTATTATCTTATCGCTAAACCGTTGCTTCAAAGTTAACCGTCAGAGAGATCTACGGAGCAACGCGAAAAGCGAAATGGAATTGAACGGCATAGATTATCATCGATCGGTAGAAACCAATAGCCCCAAATATGTTTCGGGACAATTTTGTAACGTTTACGTCTCGAGGCGCGAAACTACCCACACCGCGACCGCCGCGAGAGGGCCACGACGACGAAAGAGATATACTTTAAGTATAAACCAAATAGTCATAACCCTTAGGTACGTCGTAGTTTTTCAAGAATCAACTCTTTATAAATTCAATTCAAACTTATATTCGACAAATGCGGTAAAATGGTGCAAATATGCCTAAAAATCGGTATGGGTGTCGTTATTGAGGTTTCTTAGGACGTTAATTACAAAAATGGCATCAATTTTTAAATCTAAGACGGCGACATGACATCAAATTAAAATTATATTGGGGAGATTGGGGGGTTGAAAGGTTTTATTTTCCGAGGGCATTAAACGGTTTCCTGTGCGAGCGAAGCCGCGGATAAAAGCTAGTCTAATATAAATGTAATCCTTCCTCGTTTTTCGTAAAATTTATAATAGGACCATTTTCTCTGCGTTCGACGTGTATACTTGATATTGCTTGATTTCAATTCCACACTCTGTGGGGGATTATTAAAACTAAATTCCGCAGTTAAGAGGTTAATTGTAATTCAGATCTTATTTTATATATGAATAAATTTTATTTGAACGTTAATCGATGCGATTGTTGTGCATTCTTTTTATACGCCTGGGGAAACAACATATTCACGATAAATTGTGGTAATCAACCGACGTACTACGGGGTCGTAAAACACGGTATACAGAGTGTCCTAAAAATGTGGAACATAAAAGGGTGAATCCCGAGGTCATTTGAAGTAACTTCTTCCTTTGCGAAAATGTTCTCCGAGGCTTTATCAAGGAGTTATAACGCGAACAGGTTTCGGAGAGAACTGTCGCGAAAGGGAAACGGATAATGAATATGTTGCTTCTACATAGTGTTCGAAAATATTAACCCTTTCGGTCACGAATTATTTATTCCTCGAAAAAAATCACGACTTTGCTGAGCAGTTCTTTGAATTAAATTATGATTCCTTTTTATGTCCTCGTATGAGGACGCCATGACCGAAAGGATTAAAGAACATTTGTGAGAAAGCGTCGTGGGCAGAAGCTTTCTGTTATCAATGCATAAAATTTGGATAATATTAAACACACATTCGTCGATGTTTTCTTCAGATTGAATTTATGAAGTCAACGATACAATCTTCCCCGCGCGTTTCTCGTTAACAGCGTCTTCCAGTTCGCGTAGAAAAAGAAAGGTCGTTATCTTGTGGACTAGTGATTATACACTATGAATATCTCATGTATAGAGACAAGCTATGCAGGTGCTTCCGTATAATTTACTGACTTACTATTCGCTCGGGGCTAAAGATGTCAGACTCGCATCGATAAAAGCTTAAGAGGCAGATGATAGAAGCAAACGTGACATTTCGCAATGCACGGGGCGCTTTCAACAAAATTTATATCGCTGGAAAATTGAATTAACTCAATTAAATCCATTCGCAATCAGAAATTAACGTAAAATACTATTATACTCCCATTCGATTATTATTGCAACGCCGCGCCGGGCAAAACCAGACGTCGAGAGATTGAATTTAATTATTGCACTAAATGTCACTTCGAAGTCTTCGAAATTGTTATACTATCAATCCTGAAACGCTAAACATTTTCCAGAGAAATGTATTTATATCATAATATTGTCGAATATGAGAACGATAATTGATTTAATATTGGACTACATGATTTGATTGTTTTAAGAATAGAATAATATTATATTTTATATATTCATTTATTATTTTATTAAGTATATATCATATTTTTTTTTATATTTTATATTCAGAATAATGAAATGAAATTTTGAAAAAATTGCGATTAATCGGACTTGCAGAAAAAATACTAAAAGTTGTTTATCACAATTTCTTTTTGGTGGACCTATATTAATAGTTTAATATTTTTTCTATCAAAAATACGTACATTAATATTGAAGATGAAATTTTCAGAATGTTTGTAATCGACACAGATCTACAGAACGTACTTCTTCAATTTTCAGGGGTTAGCCCACCATAAAAATTTACGAAATTAATTTTAAAATTTCTTGAAAATTCCAATTAAAGGTTCGTAAAATTAACGAAATTACGGGGCTGTAGTTAATCGGATTTTACAAATAATTCGAGCATATTTGAGCGGTGGTATTTTCATGAAAATGATTTCTTGAAATAGCTACAAGCCATATGAAGGATTAAATTATACATTAGTCTGTTAACTTCGATGGCTTGTGTACAACTATTTTATAAAAAGAAACATGAAAAGTAGTAGATAAAATAATAAAAAAAACCTTTACAAAATTTTAAAATACTGATGCATTATTTTCTATTCCGTAATATTATTAAGAAAAGAATATAAATATTTACATAACTCTTGTATATAAGTAACACAGACAATTTTTATTTTCTTTAAAAATCCGTATAATTATAAACTAACTTGAACAGTAACATACAGTGGATGTACAAAGTATTCATACACCTTTTAAAATAGAATAACTTTTTTATAATTGTACCAAACGACCTGATTTTTTATAATCAATTGGAAGCATTGGTTTACGAAATGATATGCAAAAAAGATTTTCCAAAAATTATAATTTACAAGGTTACATGCAAAAATAAAAACGGAATTTTTTAAAACTTTTTTATTTGGGTCCTCAATGAAAATTTAAAACATGTTTTGTAGATCTATCTCAGTTATACGCATGCTGAAAATTTCATCGAAATCGATTAACATACACGCGAGCTACAAGCGGTTAAAAATGGTGAAAATCGTAGTTTTACACGTCGTTTGATCAGTTTCTGCTTAACCAGTTAACTGCGTTCGACGTGTATACACGTCAATCCAGAACTCTATCGCGGTGCAATAACAATAACCTTTTCAAGAATGAATTGTTAATTTTGTATCAAATCAAAATGTAATCCTTCCTCGTTTTTCGTAAAATTTATAATAGGACCGAATTTGGTCTGCGAATTTGGTCTGCGTTCGACGTGTATACTTGTCGTTGCTTGATTTTAATTCCGCACTCGGTCGGGGATTTTTAAAACAAATTCCGCAGTTAAGAGGTTAAAATCCACAGAATCGTACATATTTAGATGCGTGTCATTTTTTCCTGTGTCAACCGATTTCGATGAAATTTTCAGTATGTGTATAACTAACATAGATCTACAAAACACATATTTTACATTTTCATTGAGGACGCAAATAAATAAGTTTTAAAAAAGTTTTAAAAAATGCCTTTTTCATTTTTGCATGTAATCTTGTAAATTGTAATTTTTGGAAAATCTTTTTTGCATATTAAGTGATTCTATTTTAAAACGTATACGAATACTTTGCCGCCCACTGTATATATGTTTTAATTTTAAAAATTCGGTTGTGACTCCTCGGAAATACAAGTCTGAATAAATAGAAGCTACTCACAGTTTACGATTTAACAATTCACTGATTGCAATACTCTGTCAGTATTTATTTAACAACCGAATACATTGAGAAGTTAATAAACAATCGTACTTCCGTAAATGAAATGATTTCATTGCCGAGTGGTTTTGCATTTACCAAGAGTTGCATCTGAAGTACGATATAAACGAAGAACAGGGATCACTTATAGATCAGTTAAGTTACCGGTTTCGTATAAAATACAAAGAAGTATGTTATTGGGTACGGAATAAGTATATTTATGAGGCTCACGCACAGCCGTAACATGGATATTGAAAAATAAGTATGATTATAGTGTGCCGATATTTGAATAACGGTTATCTATCAATGAAATTGATTGTGTAGCGTACCGCGGGATGATTATCACATGAAATACAAATAAGAATTGATCGAACAAAAATTCAACCGTCCCCTCGGGGAAATCGCTTGCAATAGGCAGATATATGCTGTCGAAAAATATATGTTAACACTAAACAATTTTATCGATACTACTACGTGTAATTTAGTAACCGCTCATTTCTGTAGTTATATACTCTATAGAGGATTGTTTTATTGCATAACCGTGATGTTATATGATTTGTGCAATAACGGGGACAATATGTCTAGAATTTGCCAAGGACAACAACTAACCTAACGCGAAGACTTGCTTCTAGTGGTAACGTGGTTGTAGGAATTTCTACGTTGAGTATACAGGTTATCCTAAAAATGTTGGACATCCTTGAAGGGGATGATTCCTGAGGTCAGTTGAAGTAACTTTTTCCTTTGCGAAATTGTTCTTCGCTGCTTGGTTAAAGAGTTATTAACGAAAAACACGGACCAATCGGAGGGCAGCTACATCGGACGGTTTCTGGCTCGGCCAATGGCAACGCTATGCTCAGTTTTTTTGTTAATAACTCCTCCACAAAGTCGCGGAAAAGAATTTCGCAAAAAAAATTACTTCAAACGACAATGTCATTCAATTTTTGTAATGACTTTGTAGTTTTGTACTTTATCTAGTCCGAAGTTTACCATTATCATTAATAAGATAAAAACATTAAGAAAGTAAATAGATAGTATTATAAATGAAAGTATTTAATTTAGTGGAAATACCAATGTTTTGTAGGTTTTTCAATAAATCCTATAAAATTTTTCGTATCTTTTATGAACCAATACGTCATGTAAAATAATTACATTCTTGCGCGATCGTTAAAACAATCATTTACCTGAGAGAACCTATTAATTATAGAGTAGATCGATACAGGTGCTGTACTTTAACAATATAATGCCAGAGACAATTTTACTTTGCGCTGCAGGGAAGTTTAAATAGTCGTCAACTTGTGACAAGTAAAACAGAGTTTAGGTTAGACATTATGGCAACTTTCCTCGTCGCAGCACCGGAAGTATGAACTATCGGTCGATTTTACGATGGTATATTTCTTCTTTCAGTATTACAGTTAGCGTCTTTAAATCGATTCAGACATTTCTGTCATCTTGACTTAGCCTACTTTTAGTTCACGAGAACCTACTGACATTTAATCTATTTGCGCATTCCGTGTTTTTACTGCGATCGCGTTGCATCCGGTAATAATCTGAATTGGTTTAATAAAATATCTGATTCATTAACAATTACTATATCAGCATACGCGAAAGGAAATATTTCTTTTTCTTCAATGTCATTAGAAATAAATCACCATCGCAATCTCATTAGAAATAAATCACTATCAATTTCATTAGAAGTAAATCACCGCCACGGTCAATATCGCATTGGTTTTGAATTGCGAAATAACCTAACGCTATAGGTAACGTCGGCGTATCTACATATTTATCAATGGACTATAAATCTTTAAGTGTTTATGGCTTATAAAAACGTTTAAGAATTAACAGACTTAAAATAAAGCAATAAAGCTGGAGGTAATTATTTATTATTTACTCATTGAAAATTTCCCATCAGCGATTGTATTGGGTTGGAAAGAAAGTTCGCAGTAGCGTTTTGAAATTGAGAATCGCGGATAAAATTAAAGTATTTATTCATATGTTTATTCAATAACACGAGAAGTTACCTCGAAAATGGCAAAAAGTAATAGCACAGAATGGAAAATATGTTATTGAATAAATGTATGAAATAAATATCTGAATTTTAACTTTCAATTTTACTTTACAAACGCTACAAACTTTCGTTCCAACCCATAATACAATGAACAGCTGTTACGACTGATAGTGACGTCGTATCTCTTGTTCGGTACGATAATTTAGAAAACAAATTGTAATTAGACCGCGCTTTTAAATGTAAGGTGGTACATTAGCCTAAAAGTTTGATATACGTCAAAGTTCCCTTGAAATTTTCATTAAATAATAACAAAACGATATTAAAATTTCTAACATTGATAAATATACAGCGTTTCGACAGAAATCTTTCTATTATTTGTCTTGTTTTAATAGCTACATATACTAAATAAAGAGTTAGGTAAACTTGTCTTCGATTCGAATAACCTTGACATATATCAAGGTCACAAGTTCTTTGCAATTATCTCGTAAACTAAAAGCGACCGCCAGAAACTTTACAAGGAAATGTTGTTCAGAATGGTGACCTCGACAACATATTTCAAGATCATTGCAATCGAAGAGGAATAGCGGCAGCCTAGACACTTTCTCTTTTCACAAATGATTAAACTTGTTTTATCGGTCCTGTAAAAATATATGAAACATAAATAAATGTGTGCAGAAAACTGTTCCAGAGTGAACGTTTCCGTAGTTTCACGTCGGAAATATCAGAAAGTTGACCTAGAATATCTGAAACCGGTAGCTACCCCACGGGTAGCAAATGAAAATGACACGGTACAAGTATCCCGTAGTTCGTAGTGATTTAAATGACGACGAAAGAGCCCGTGAATCATCCGGACGGTCTAATTATAATATCAATAGCATATTAGATTAATTAGCGTCAGATCGCCAGGTGACAGACATGCCCGACGCCAGCGCCATTAAGATTAATTGCCGTGTCCAGTCAGGAAGCTTGTCCATAGACCGGATACTTCTGCTAGCTGATCTTCCGACGATCGTACAACGTCTGAGAATCTCCGACGAGGCGTCCATCTTCGATCAGATAAGACCAGAACCCTTCTAGCTACAAGCCGTGTTCTGCCAGCGCGCGGCTCGCTGTGCAACCGGAAAAATCGATTTTTCAGCTACGACTGCGATACCAATGTTTATCTCGCATTCTGGAAACATGACTCAGTCCCTTATATTATTTTTGTTATTTAGATAATCTGTGTGTGCCGAGTAAAATATTTGTTTACTCCTGCTGGCCGATAATAATTGTAATTCAAGCGAACACGATAGGAAAACACCAGTGATCTGCTGGTTGATCTATAGATTCAGGGTGAACGTATAGATCGTTCAGCGGTAGTAACTTCCCTTTACGAATAGTCTTATCGCTTTCTTCCTACTGTCCAGTGCTGGATGTAATCAGAGGTAAACATTATTTGGCGAAACAAATATTTCAAATACTATTTAATATTTTAGATTTTATTTTGCGTAAAGAAAATCGTATTTTAAATAAGATATACAATTTCGAATATAAAATATTTCTATTTTAGCAATCTGAACCTAAACAATCTGGAAACAAAATATTTCTATTTCAGCGATTTGATCCACAAAATAAAATATCTCTATTTTAACAATCTGAACCTAAACAATCTGAAAACAAAATATTTCTATTTCAACGATTCGATCCACAAAATAAAATATCTCTATTTTAACAATCTGAAACACGAAATGCAATATCTTACTTTTTATATTGTTATAATACTCGGAGAAACCGCATAAACATACAGTGTATCTTATCGTTAAGAAACGATTTACATTCATAAATATATTGAATGCGAACCATTACTTTCAGCAATAATATTTAAAATTAAAATTGAAAGTAAGACGACGAAATACAAATGTTTTCAATATTCTTCAAATAAAATACTATTTTCAAAAATTACTGCCTCAAATAAATTATTTTGTTTTCAAAAATTACTTCGTCAAATAAAATATTTTATTGTCGAAGTTGTACCCGTACTTTAAAATAAATAGGATTATTTACTGTTTACTATTTAAAATACTATTTTCCACAGCTCTGGATGTAATAGTATTGGAATGGCAAGTAATTTCGGTTTTTAAGGTGAAATAGAGAGTCCAATTTTTTTATTTAAGCAATGAACTTTAATGAATAAGATATTTTCCATTTTGTTCGATGAACTTTTGCCAAAAAGAATGAATAAGAAAATATTTTATTGATTAAAGTTCATAAGTTGAATAAAAAATTGTGCTTTTTATTTTACCTTAAAATACCGAAATTGTTTTCTTGCCAACCCAATATTTGGAATAAAATACTTTCTCTGATTATTTCCGAAATTCTATTACATTGGTCAATTTGAAATTATTATTTATTCTTATATTTCTGGAATTACTATGCTTGGCAAAAATTATTTGAACAATTAGTAAATAATCCTATTTATTACTTATAAGTGTATAACTTTAAAAATGAAATATTTTATTTAATGCATTCAATTTTTAAAATAGCATTTAAAGATAGTATATTTTAAAAATATTGGAGATATTATATTAGGATTCTGTCAATTAGTTTCAATATTATTGCGTAACATCATCTAATTTTTTT
>CM052191.1:2977578-3037052 GCA_028455805.1 Lasioglossum figueresi
ACTGCTACACTATTATTATGGGACAAATTTAATTCATCAACTGCTACTATTATTATGGGACAAATTTAATTCATCAACTGCTACTATTATTATGAGATAGAGGAAGTATAATATTGCTAAATTGAAAATCAGTCTCCTGAGAAAGCTGAAATATGGGGCAATAAACATCCAGGCTAATGTAAGAAAACTTACAAAAAGATAATAAACATTAATGTGAAATAGTATGTAAAATGAAATTAACTCCTCTGTTAATTACCGAGTATTTATTTTTAGTTTGTCTTTAAAATCTTATCGATGAATGGCAAATTGCTGTAGATTTTCACTTTCCTGAATAACTCCAAATTGATTTACATTCCAGACGTAAAAATATATACGAAAATCATGGCGTGTGACGACTATAGCGTTATTGATCGTCGTAGAAAATCTGGGGGATTATTGAGAGACAGTACGAAAAATACAGGGTGTTCCAAAAAAGGAGTATATTCTTGGAAAGGGTGATTCTAAGGTACCTGATCCTAAGGTAATTTTAAATTTCCATTTTCATACTTGAAAATACTTGATAAAAGTACCAAGAATTCGGTATAAAGCTAGACTTTCGCAAAAGAATTGAACGTGTCAGTGTGAACTCAATTTACAGAAACATTGGGTTGGCAAGAAAGTAATTTCGGTATTTTAGGGCGAAATAGAGCTCAATTTTTTTATCCAAGCAACGAACTTTAATGAATAAGATATTTTCCCTTTCGTTCGACGATCTTTTGCCAAAAAGAATAAATAAGAAAATATTTTATCGATAAAAGTTCATCGCTCGAATAAAGATATTCGATTTTATTTCACTTTTAAAATACCGAAATTGCTTTCTTGCCAACCCAGTGGTTCTAACAATTTGATCACCCGCTTTGGACAAAACATTTGAAAGGAGTGTACTCTATTTAATTTCGAGAGGCACAAAGCGACGATTTAGTTGGAGAAACAGTCGAACAAACGTGACTGTCTCTTGCGCCGTGATTTAAGCACTGCTCGGGCACAATATAAAGTGTAGTTATTGTTCGACGAAAAGAATAAATTGCATTGTAAGTTGAAAACAGGCATAGCCGCTGCGTGTTTATTCGTCGGCGTATTTGCTGGAAGAAAATCACTGCAAATACACGGGGAACACGGAAAGCTACGATATCGAATGATGTACGGGCCGAAACAAGACCAGGCGTGCGCACGAACCGTACCTTTGAAGTTTTCAGTTTCACGGTCGACCGATAATAAATAGAAGTATCCACAAATCCATTCCCCACGATCTAACATATTGTTACAATCTCAGGAATCTCTTGGACGTTCGTTATCGAGTAACAATAGATACTACGTTGTCTGTCCCCTCCTCTTCCGCGGAACCGGAAGATTTTTAACATGCCGGTTCTTCGCTTTAAAACTCCTACACCGGGTGGTCCACCGAGATTATGGTCGCTTATTCTCGGCGTGGTGTAACGCGAAATACCGAAAAATATTTCGTAACTTATCTCCAGTATTAAATACAAAGTATCATATATCAATGATATGCGTGTCCTATAGATTTTTGTTGAAGAGAAATTTTTGTACCTTCACATTCTTTTAATCTTTTCATTGTTTCAGAGTAAATCAACCAGTTTCTAACGTAAATAAATATATTAAATTTTGTGTTTTCGGCGCACGGTTCGATCATTGATAGACAACCAGCAAGTTTGTAAATTAATTTAACTCAACGTTTCGATCCCTGTATGGATCATCTTCAAGAGAGACATTTTTGCATCTGAAAAATAATACACTTATAGCAAAAACTGAAAAAATATTGCGACACAGCTGTGTAAAAAATACCATAAAGAAGAAAAATTATGTCACACGTACTTGCTGTGGCAACAAAATAAATTTTTTTAACTGAATAATGAGGAGTTACAGAAAACTAAGTTTTCCTCCATGGTGGCAGGTATGTAACTGGAGCATGTGCTATGCAAACTAGAGAAGTAGTATGTCTTATAGGACGACTTCGTTCTATGATTGGTAGATCGATATCGAACGATGGAAGTTCGAAAACATATTCGCGGCAAATTTGAACGGCGTAACTGAACAACTATTGATAATAATGTCTTACATATAACAAATGTAAATATTTATATACAGAATAGAATAAAAAAAAAAAGAAAATAAAAACTAAACGAAAATTGCAAACAAAAGAAAACATCCACCTACATGGTATTCGTCCCAAAAGAAAAAAAACCAATTGATTAATATATATAATGTGAAGATGAGAAAAGCAAAAAGAAAAACCAAAAACTTAGGTAAATAAAATTTGTATAACTTGTATAAATAAAATCCGCAATCTACATAGCACGTTAAAAATGTTTTTTCTCGACAAGTTGTTAAACGAATGCACCAGTGTTCTACGTCATTGAATTCGTCTCCATACTACGTAGGAAAACTTTTGCAGTGTCATTTGAACGAAATGAACGTCATCTTGACTTTTCGTCGAAATAATTATATTTTCACAATTTTTATATTTTTGCTATTTGTCGAATATCGAAAACTGACGATTTCAAGCATTTTTTCTCACATTGGTGTCTGAAAAATTATGGCGATCGTTACGCTGAACGTCCTGTATATTGGAGGGCCAAATTATTTTTCATAACTAGACTTTGGTAAACGTTACAGTAAACTACAAACGTTTAAAGATTATGAAAATAGCAGTTTTACAAGCTGTAACTGTAATAAATAAATCAAAGGATTCTTGCATCTTTCAATGCCCGTAGTCTCTTTCCGCGTCAACCGATTCCGATGAAATTTTCAGAATATATATAATTGACACGGATCTACGGAACGTATTTTTTAAATTTTCAATATAGGTCTACACAAAAAAGTTGTGAACAATAACTTCTAGCATATTCTCTATAATTCCGACCAATTGGAATTTCTACAAAATTTCTTTCCCACGCCATGTAGTAAGTTAATCTAACTTCTAAAAAAAAGAAAAAAATCCAAGTCGTGCGATACGATATTAAAAAGAGATCTTTTAACGCTAGATCTACCGAGCGCTAAACGCAGTTGGCATACATTGCCTTATAATAATGACAATATTGCATTTGTTTAGATTTCGTACAAGATTTATTTAAATATGTACTTCAAAAGAGAAGTTGGCTAACGGAATTTCTCAGAAAAACATGTTTATACTTTTAATATTTCTAATCAAACAAATCGCGAGCAAATCATTTCGACTCATCTGGTAGTTCTGGTGTTAAAACTGTCCGAATATCACAGCGATTCGCTGTAAATAATGCAACATCTTGACGATGAGTGCCGCGTCTCATCACGAAAAGTAAAAGTGAGCATTCTACGAATACGTTGCTAATGCACACGCATCGTTTGCTGACGAGAAACGGCGTGCTCAGAATTTCGCCAATTTTTCCGGATTTCCGAGCCACCGCACACTGCTCGTACCAAAAAACACTATAGAGAGAAAGAGAGCGAGAGAGAGAAGATATATGAATGGATTGTAAAACCCTTTGCGCCCCGTTCACCTGTTAAACCGTCCATCGTAAAAGAATGATCTGGGAATACGGTGAAACGAAATGGTGGAAAGGAACCAGGACATCTTTCTCGGTCTGCTCGTCTGAGCGTGTCGTTTTTTCCGGCACACATATCTATCTCTTTCTCTCTCTCCTCTCTCGGCGCATACTCCCGTTCGCGGCAGATGCGCCCAGTTGAATGCGACTCTATTACCTTTGTACATACGTGGTTGGCTAGCGTACAACAGGGCAACGTTTGTTTCACCCGCTAATTGCTGACGAGCGTTTGGCGTAACGGGAGCACGTTCTCGTGTCCCAGAAACCGAAGCCGGCGCAGCGAGCGTGTGTGTACGTAGACGACGACGACGACGTCGCCGCCTCCGCCTCCGCCTCCGCCTAAGACGAAAACACGTTCGCGATTCCTGTCGGTACGGCTTCTTCGCGGCTTCCTTTTCCCTCCTCTTCCGGCTCGTGCTCGTTTTTCTCTCATTATTCTGTCGGGGACCTTCTTCCTCTCTCTCTCTCTACCCACACGCGACAGAGGAAGCCGAGAGAAAAGAGAAGAGAGCGACGGCGGCTGCACCGTTGCTAACGTTAATGCACGGTATAACAGTATTTATTACCGTCTCTCTATCGCTTCCACCATAAATACATACATACAATGCGTCGTTAAGCGATCGCTCAGCCCCGGAAATAGACCGTGACCGAGTGGCGAACCAGAGACAATCCCCGGAAGACCGCTCAGACGGCCACCGGAAGGTTAACCAGAGGTGGTAGGGAATAACCGTGCTAAGGCTATACCTGCAGCCCGCTTCTTTTCGCCATTGACTGCGATTCGGTGGAGTGGGGCTGAAACTCCGGTGAGAAGTCCCGAGTTCAATATCTTTGGTTCTTTATTGGCGATTCGAGTTTGCCACGTACTCTAATTCAAATAGCAACGTTGGTTGCTTCGAAACATTCGTTTGACACATTCGAGTCGGTGTCTGGAAGAAAGACCTAGGTCAGGTTTGTAAAATTTTATAGGAGAAAAAGTATGAACTTATTTTGCTTCAACATTTAATAAAATAAACCGTAAAAAGGTCTTTCAGTTTTCAGTCTTTTTCCAATGGAAGAAGACCTATGTATGTCAGGTTTGTAAAATTTTATAGGAGCCCAAGTAGGAACTCATTTCGCTTTAACATTTAATCAACTAAACCGTAAAAAGGTCTTTCGGTTTTCAGTATTTTTCCAATGGAAGAAGGTCCTATGTCATTTTCAATTTTCATTATTGCAATTCACATTTGAATTCAAAGTTGCGCTTCTATCAAATTTTGAATATCTGACATAGGCTTTCTTCCAGATACCCATTCACTTGTGCCTTTCCACGCAAAGAAGTAAAAAGTGAGGCAATAGATATTACCACTTTGATCTACGTCATTATTAAAAGAGTAAATAATGTACAAATGTTAGACACCAAAGCTCGATAGTTATCTACATATATTATGATTTCATTACTTAGACACATTGTAATTTATAGAAACAGGCATTCAATGAGAATAGAAAAACAATAAAATTATGATCGTCTGGTGCTCGTGTTAAAAATGTTGCGTGTAATAATTAAACTGCCCATTTATGCAATTTTCAACAATACGTTACTTAACCCTTTGCACTCGGAGCTATTTTAACTAGAAAATTAAGCATTTCTTGCGATCTAGAATATTTCCATCCTGTATGATTTTCTAAAATTTGGTAGATATGAAATTGATGTAATAGTTTATACAATACTTAAATGTTGAGTAATTGATTAGATACCGACAGATCTAATAATGTAAACAATATTTTATTTAATAGCACAGCAATTATTAATGTCGCCTCAGAGGAATCACTCGAGCGCTAAGGGTTAATAATTATGTTAATAAGAATTTTGCAAATGCATCATTTATACAAACGAATACTAGATAACTAATTATTTGAATTCGTATAAGAGATACTTGATGATTTCTTTGGACCGTTGCCAAAGTGTAGGATTGATAGACGTCATGTTTACAACGACATGAAGACATGTTACCTGTCGTAAGATACAAATTGATGTTAATGATCCACGTTGGTTAATCTTATACATAATGAATATATTCATGATATAAAATGTCTAAGTTATGTTGTACGTAATAACTACCTAAAAAGTGTACAAGAGAATGCACTAATTGATATTATTATTCATTATGCAAATATATGATGTAAATAATATCAGAACAAACTCATTTATGACCATACGTAATTATTCACTCTAAAATTGCAATTATAAAGCCCCATTACATCTAGTTTAGAATCTGCAATGAATTCTGATAATTGCAGCGAATTTTGATAGACGTTGATTGTAATTCAATAAATTCATGTGTATCATTGATCTATTATAAAATGCAGCTGCACGAAAATTTCATGCTGGACAATTACGAAACAATAGATCTTTATAGTGCACTTTACACTCTCTAAACATTCCACCGGAAGTTTTTTTATGCTTTTAAAAACAATGCCACTGAATTGGTAAAAATTTGTTCGCATGAAAAATCTAATTTAATTGCAATCTAAACAATTAAAATTTAATTGATTTACAAAAATATACAATAAATTTGACTGCATGTACGAATGAAATTCATCAAAAATTATTTTTGCATGGAAGAAATTAACTTCGAAAACAAAATTTATTCGAAAATTGTTTGTTATTTATTTATTATTTTAATTACGTAACATTTCTTTTTACGTCTCTTGCATTCTGGAAATATTTCTGCGGAAAGAACATTCTGTATGTTCTTCAACGGGTGATTTCATCCCCTGAAAACCATATTATACCCCAAACGAGAAGTGCATTAGTACATTTGCACAACAAGATTTGACAAATTTAATGAACTTGATAAACTTAATTACCTCACGCCTTTTAATAAACCCTTAACTTTCCGCATCAGTGCTTTACAAAAACCCAAACTCTAAGTAAGGCATTAGTGTAGTGAAAATTAAGTAACACATACTTCAATTTCAAACTTCTTACTAAACCTTTAACTTTCTTTCCTGGTGTTTCAGTCTAAAAAAGAGAATACAGTGACATTTCTATAGACATTTTTATAGAAATAGCGCTCAGGAAATTAAACAACAACTTGTGAACTGAGGTGGTTAGGAGAATCGAGCAGTTTTAAAATTACTCTGTCAAGCATGTGTCACGTCACGTGACCAATCTGGTGGCAGAGAGGGTAACTTTTTCCCCTCGATTCGTGTTCCCACCCCTCATCTGTCGACTCTGCACGCAGCCCAGGTGTTCACTCCCTGGACAGGTGACCCTATCAATGATTGTACTCGAAATTTATCGTTATAAAATACGATCAGCTGTTGAATAATGAATACCCATTCCACATTAATGAATATGAAGGATTCGGTAAGAAGTTCCGGTACCACAGGAAGCTTGTACAATGAAGTAAATTAACTTCGTAGGAAATTATGCGAGACACGTTTCGAAGGTAGTACGATTTCAAAGTAGTCCGTCTAACTAACGCGTCTATGCGGTACGTTAGCCTGTATGCAAGTAGATTGTATCCAAGTTTCGTACTTCGTTACCAACTTCCACGCTCGTCTTTCCTATAGTCGCTACGGCTTTGTTTTCAGTTAACTTGCGGACTAACCGGCGAAACTTTATGCCATGTTACACTAAAGTGGCTGCTGACGCGTTGTAAACTTCTCGTTCCGCCGCTATTTCCCGCCGTTTCAATTAAAATTACCGATTCCCATTATCTAGAAAAATCAACAATTAACGACACCAACGATGTGGTTGGATAACATTTTCACTACGTGTAATTTCATATAATAAAAAGTTATTGGAAAACAGTAATATCAATGCATCAATGCAATGTCAAGCATTTTGCAAAGTTTTATTATAAGTACATGCACACTGGTGGAATTAATTATGGACATTTTTAAATTTTTACTTAAATTTCGCATGTATTGAAATTATTTAATATGTAATCATATATATTTTATATTCTAATCATTGTTTTCTAATTTTAGGGCCTTGCTTAAAGAAAAAAAACCAGTAAAGAGACCATTTACAGCCACACTTTTAATATACAATAAAAATTACAGTTTAAACACGTTTCGAGGTATTCGAAGCCATTTTAGTCGTTATTCACAGTTTTAAAAACTTTGCTATGGTCCTCACTTCTGAAAACACAATGCCTGACTAAAACAATTATGGAACTGTTTGAAAAGACCGTCAAGACCTTCCTGATTGGTCGTTACAATGAACCCACGCATTCTGTGATTGGCTATTTCACATCATGCGACGTTTCGTGTTGCCAGGCGCAAAACAAAAATAACAACACAGTTCAGATTTTCTTCAATTAAAATTTTAAAACATTTTCAAACGTAATCATATGAAAATATTACGTATAAACATTATAGGTTAAAATAAAAATATTACGGTATCAATTTAGCATAGCAGAATATACATTTTCTGTACAAATATGAAATAAAGAATATTTTTATTAAAAATGTCCAGAATTAATTCCACCAGTGTAGATGGAAACGATTCGAAAATTTGATAATAATTTTATTCTTTTAATATATATTTAAAAATTTGTTCAAAATGTGAATTCTGTATTAAAAATGTCGATTTCTTTATTTTTAATTTCACTTATTTCGCTGTTGTGTGATGCTTCAACTCCATTGTTAAGTAATGATATGTTTAAAGAATATGCCTCTAGAACGCACACTATGATACTACTGTAGATTATAAAATAAACACGTTTACCGGCACCGTTTCTGAGTGACGGTCTTCGCGTATACAATATTCTATTAAGAGGAATATTATCCTCGCGAAATATTAAAAAATGGCGACGAAGAAATCTTATTAACTTTCTGAACGATACGTTAAGTAACGGCGCGCGTATAAGTAATATGGTTCCTTTTGCGCGGAATTTATAATGGCGGTCGTCGTAAAAATATGTCACGCCGACAGCGTGAAGTTTTCTCGTTTTCCTATTTCCTATGAAAAATAAATAAATATTTCGAACGAGGACGAAAAATTGCCGAGCAAAATGTGAAACATTTCTCATCTGTGACACTGTATCTGAAATAAAAGAAATATTTCAAAGCTTATTAATTGTTGTAATTACTTCATACAGTTATATAGGTGAACAGATTCTCTAATCGTTCATGCATAATGACTTATCGTTATGATGGTTATCGTTATGATGGTTATCGTTATGATGGTTATCGTTAGACTGCAGAGCTTCATAGTAATAAATCGAAGATTTGTTTGAATGGGAAAAATATGTATATTTTTATTACAACAGTCTTATAGCTTATAGAAAAAACAAATGCAACGATGCGCGATATGTTGACCTTCAACGAGTTATGATGACAATGAATTGTAACCGGCCATTAACCCCTTGCCGTATTTTAACGAATCGCGCTCGTTATGAGGATTTTAAACAAAGTCTACCAAATATGAATGTTACGCGTTTCTTTTTAAATGAAATAAAATTTGATTCGCTTGTAATCAATATTTAAGCATTAAAATAAAGGTAGCCAGACAAAAAATATAAATTTTCTTTTTTCTTCTACAACATTTTTGGGATAAAGACGTTCTAGTCACTGTAACTGTAAGGAAAATGATACGGCAAGTGGTTAACGCCAAATTTCGATTCAAGTTTTTTTATATTGGAACCTAACAACTAGGATCTTTAGAAAAAATAAAAATTGTCCACCTAACTTGCAACAAACTGGAGGAAAATACAAAACTATTTTCAATCTTAATACATTTAAGTAATGGATTGAAAATAATATAACGATATGTTACAATCGTTCCGATGTTTGTCACAAATGCATAAAATCTGTCTGCTAATAACTAGCGCGCGAATGCAACTGCGCAGGGACGTATGCAGATCTGGCATGAGAACTTTATCGTAATTTGTATCACAGTTGAAAATATCGTCTCTTTATTGCCTTGTTTATGCGTGTTTCCAGTTTCATTCGTATCGGATCCATTCGATCTTGGATCGCGCAATAAAGCGTAACGACGCCGCGTAGTCTCCGAGATTAAACCGTGCCATTGTCAAGCGATCCAAGCGTGGTTTGTCATGCAAATTCGGCCCTCTTTACCGAGAAATCGGTTTTCCCAGAAAAATTCGTTGACCGTGGAATATATACTCTTCCCCCTCCCTCCTGCACCCCCCTTCCACAACGTTTCTTTTGATCCAGGAGGCGAAATTCCACGGTTCGGTGCCCGCGATTCGCCAACTTTCACGATTTACAAAACATTCCGTGTTCCTGGGAACAGTGGAATAGTGATCGCGGCGGTACAGTCAGCTTCCTTTACCATTTCTCCCGACTTTCCTCTCGGTATTACTCGTTTAATGGTCCGATTATATCCTCCGGTTCAACGAATATTCCGAACAGAAATATGAAGACCTTCACCGATTCCATGAATATTCTCTTCTTTCGAAAACTTTAGCAAAAGGGTGCGGCATTTAAGTCCTCTCTTTCATCTGCAGTTACTGTATTAGTTCGGGAAAAATTTGTACTTCCTTCTTCTTTTCACGTTCTTCTTAAATTCATGGCCCTAGTATATTATTCGTTTGTAATATTTACGTAGATAGTTAATTTCTTAATTCAGGTTTATTGAATTAATTCGCCAGAAACCGGGATAATTGAATTGTAATTTTGTTCTTTTGGGTCAAAGCAGACCCGGCGGACTCAGGAGAGTTAAACTTTCCCTACGTTTCCGTTATGAAACCATTTTGAACACGTTAAAATTTTTGACACTAATTTTTAATCAGCCTCGGAAATTAATTGATAACACATATTAGAATAGAGCAGCATCCACCATTATCAATTTGAACTCTCTAATTTCGTGTTAATTTTTACAAAATACTTGTTCTAAGAAAAACATTTTTTAAAGATGTCCCTAAAGGTAACATTATCACCTCGAACAAGATGTACAAGCTCAAACAGAATTTTTTTTGAAAGAAATAGCTTGCACAAAATAATCCTTCTCGGCTATTCTTTATATTCGATGCTGCTTTAACTTCTCGCTTCTACTGAAATATTCATGACACAAGTAGCTACGGTTACGTTCGGTACCTCTTTTTATCTATTCATAAAGCACAGAATTATATTCGATCGCTTGAATAATTTCTGACTGCAAGCGGCTTTCTTTCAATCGCAGTCATGTACATTTATAATGAGTTAAAATTGAATCGTTGAAATTAGAACTACTTTATAGTTCCAATCGAACTTCTCCACGTTACAAACCAATAAAAAAGCATGTCGGGAATATTCTCGATTCGAAATAAGAGAGACGTTTAACCAGATTAAAGAATCTCAAACACGGTCTAGAAGAAGAAAAATGAAACTGTAAAATTCTATAACGAGCAACCACACCAAAAATTGTTACAGCCCAATAAAAGAGAAGGGAAACATTCGACTTGAAACAAAAGGAAAATTTAGCCAAAGTAAAAAACTTCAAGACACACATAAAAGACGAGAAACGAGACAGTAAAACAGCAATGAAACGCATACGTAATAAATATTTGAGGATAAAATTGTGCTAGAAACACAAGCGACAAGTCTCGTGCAGCAACTCACTGTTTTATAGTCTGTACGATACGATTCGTTTCCGCAGAAGTGGATCTAATTGTATCGTTGAATCGGAGCTGGTGTATGCTTGGAATTCCGCATCGAGCACTTTCTTTGCCTATGGTCGCGATTTAGTGGCTGGACTATCTCGTGTCAGTGTCCGAGGATGTGTGCGGACTTCTGATAGGGAAGTAACGCGTGTTATTGCGTTTCTCACTTAGACAGTGGCTGGAAAGGACGCGCGAGTGTCTCGGTGGAACGTTTCACTATCTCACGCTAATTAAGGCATAGAATACGTTGATGCTGATAGAGCGAGCTATTAAACTGATAATAGCCGAGCCACGTCGATGGACTTCTAACGAACACTTTAGAGCGGTTACCAGTTAATAATTTACGCTGGATTATACACGGATTATTTCTAGGCTTCTTCCGCGAACCAGCCACCGGCGCCGATAGAACAAAGTCTCGAGTTTGTGTTCGTGTCCAATTCGTTTTTCTTGCGCGTTTCATTAGAGCCTCGCCCCCGCCTTGTAATCTATTTCCTACGCGCCCCAATAAAAGAGAGTCCAAGACTCTCCGCTGAACATCGATAACTTTTCCCTTATCCGGATTAGGGCTCGATCAACTTGAAATTAGATCCGGGTTAGCGCCGCGGATAATTCAGGTTAAATCTTAATTGGAGCCGCGACGAGTGACAAATCACAAATGCCTCTTCGCCGTTTGAATTACTTAAATGTTTGAACTTTTTCGAGTTCGAAAAGCACGAATTTCGAACCGTACCGAATTCAGATATTCCAATATTTTTCTTATTTATCGGATGTCATGTATTTTTGGATTTATGCAATGTAATCAGGTATTTTAAAATTTCAATATAAAATTTTTTCAACAAAAAATAAAAGGCAATTTTATTTTATTACTAGTTGACGTTAAGACGAATCCAACGACCCACGATATCGTGGCCTGGTATCTATAAATAACGCTAGAATAGTTTTTAGTATAATTATTAATAACCGCAGTATGAAAAAGAGAAACGTGAAAATATTCATAAAAGAAATTACTGGAATATGTTCCGGAGTGTGGTTTGTGGATTCGTGACAAAAAGTTTGATGTCGATTCACTTTTCAAGAAATGTTCAGTTGTGAATAAGAAAATGTTTAAAATCTATTGAATAGTCGAATCTATTGTCATTTTTTTAATAGATAAGAGGCTTATGCAGAGTCGTCCGACCTGGGAAACTGAGGGGTACACAGTTACCCCCTCTCTGTCATTACTGAATTAGTCACGTGAAGTGACGGGCCTGAAGCGTGGGGATGTGCAGAATTATAAGAAAATGGGATTTCATATTAATATTGATGGTGTTTAGGGGCTACAAAATTCGATACAGGGTTAAATCTTTTCTTCTAACATTGATATTAAAATACTAAAGTATAGAAGTAATTAAAATACTACTAAAGATAAGTAATTAAAATACTACTTCTTTGCCTGTTACGAAATTATTGAGGATATTCCAGTCACTATAACTCCTAAAAAAATATGACGCTTGAGCATAGCTCTTCATCGATATTCCCCATAATGGCGCGTATCTGTCTTATTTTTCTTCATATATTTCCTATTACCGACTTGATGTGAAATTTCTAGGTGAATCTTAAGTCCAAGTCAGCCATGGACAACAAGCATTCTTTGCCTTGGAAGCGCTTTGAATTGCTCCCGCGGGGCAAAAGACGTCCGACAAAAAAGAGACTCTCGATCTTTCGAGTTCGACAGCGACAAAAGACTCTCTTGCTTACTCTGTTTAGTATGCCCTCGGTAGATATAGTTGCTTTCTATTTCGGCGGAGCCAGGGCAGTGCCTCAAGGGACAATCCCAACTATTTCACTTGTTTTCTTTATGCAATCTTTTCGTGTTACAAGGTTTGATATTCCACGATTTTTGTTTACAGAATCAAAGTTATTTCAGTGAATATTTGTCGGGTCTCGAGTTCTGTTTATTCAACCGTTTGATTGCAAAATAAATTTACATACAGAGAAGAAATATATATTTCTTTCGAGAGATCAATATTAACAACTCGAACCTGTCTTGCTGTTAAAGTTATGTCAAGGTCATAGTATACTAGGCCGTTGAAGTCGTCTTGATATTAGCAATAATATTATGTACTAAAAAATATGTAGTGCCATTTAAAAAAAATAAAGACGACATAGCAGCTCCTAAATATTTGCAATATGTCTATTGCTTGAAATTGCACCGACTTATGTTCACCATAAACCCATCAAATGGTGAAGGAATTATAAAAATTTAAGGATGTCCGCGTATTATTTTAATCTCTACGAGATGCTCAAAAGAAGGAAGATATCTGGTTTCTGGTTCTTGCAATCAACGAAGAAAATATTGCATAAAATCGCAAGTCTACTTATAACATTATTTAACAAGAAAAATGGTACCACGTGAACCCAGTTTTGCTATGCTTCTGAACTATTTTTACCACGTAGAATCGCCCTTTTTGCGGTATCGTCACGACATCGGAAACACTGTGTATACTGCAAGGATGAAAAAAGGAGACCGGCGGTGAAAAATCAGTATCACGAGGTATTGTTGAAACAAGAAGGATGCAGGGTAACGACTACCGTGCACGACCGACGGTATAACGTAAGAAAACGACCAAATGGGTTTCCGGTGTTTCTAGCTCGAATCTTCGGCTCGTAAGGTGCACAGCATGTATGGGTTCGTATACGTGTCAAACGATCAAATAAACTTTCTCCACAAAGGGACCCTTGGGAATACGTGGCCTCCTTTCTGCCTGGTCGGATGCAAAAGTAAGGGAAGGTAAAGTAATGGCATGGGAACTTGCGGCCGAGCCAGACTCGTCTCGGATTCGCCTGACTGGCTGGAGACTGCAACCTGCTGAATCCCTTGCTCGTTTATCGATTCGCGAAGGTCAACGAACAACTCGATGGATACCAGACATTTTATGTGTTGTCATTTCCTCTTTCGATACGGAGTAACTCAATTCTAACGATATCCTGCGGTCGGCACTCTCGTCTGACCCTCTGCCCACTGAATCGACATTAACGAACCTGCGAAAATATTGGAAAATTGACCTACAGTTCCTTCAAAAATATTCGAACGCTTCACAAAACATTTTCGTTCACTGTAATGATAGCTTCGCCACAGCATAAACGTTATTCTAATGAAACGTTTGATGCAATTGCGATGGGAAATGTGGTTACATTATATAAAAATTCACGCAATTTAAGTATTTCTTGCGGTCAAGAGTAAGTACATTCGTTCAAATAAAATGACAGATAATCTCACAGCATACTCATTCAACAGAAAAGAGCAAGTAACAATTAATAGAGTCAGACATACTTAATAAAAAACCTAGACAAATCCAAGTGCATTAGTTGCATCACAATAAACATAGTTACATTGGTATATATTTTTAATTGAATATATTGAATTATATAGTATAAATTGAAATTGAGCAAGTTCTAGTATCATATTGACAAGTTTGTCAAAAAGACACAGACATTGTAAATCTGTAAAATCTTGAACAATAGCAAATAAGGCTGGATCAATTGTAATTTACTATTATATTAATTTCTAAAAACTTACCAATGGGTGGATACAAAAAGATTAGTTGCTCACTCACCTGAAACAAACAAAATGAATTCATTAGAGATATATTAACACATTACACTTAACACATAATCAATCCTTTAACAATTATACCGCTTATTTCAGTGACAGTTATCACAGTTATAATTAGACTGCGGATATAAAGAATTTAAAAATACTGTTGCATTATTTTCAACATACTAAAATTAACACTAAGCGTACTGAGCTATAGTTGTAACGGGCACATGCCTTATAAAAGTGACAAGAATTAATTTAGAACATGTGCTCTAATAAAACTATTTATTAAATTATGTCTTACAATAGTATCTTTATAATTTCAATAATTGTAAAACAAAAAATTTAGAACTGGTCATTTGACTATTCATACTGGATTAGCGTTAAGAAAATAAATAAATAAATGTCTACAAACCTCCCAAATTTTCAAACGAAGACAGAAAATTTGTACACTTTGCATAAAAATCCACATTCAGTATGAAATTCTGTCTATCACATTTGTGAAATATTAAAATTATCGATTCCCTGAATATCACCGCGTATTATAATTCGCAAAAAGAAGATTGACAAAATGAATCTTTTTCTTTCTACGCGGAACCATGTTAAAACTATTAACGATGTTTCGCGCATAATTAAAATCATTGCTTCCTATACATATAGAACAGAGGTGAGTATATAAAATGATTGTTTGTATTTCACTGATAATGCATTGTCGATTAATAATGGCAGAAGCTGTATTCACGTCACTCGCATCAATGGAGAAATTATTGTCCTCGCCGGCGCCACGGCGCAGTGCTAGCTTTATGGAGGTTGACCCACCTGCAGCTGTCAGTATTGACTCCATAGCATACTGCTATGGGGTAATGTCTATTAAAGCCGCGATATAGTTTCCCAGTCTTAGACACGTACGTTAAATCAAGGACTACGGATACTGGCCGTGCGATCGAGATTCTGTGATCGTGCTGCAGTGTACTCGGCAGGAGAGTATATCAGATCGATTGACGTAATTAATGCATCTACATACCGAGCAATCATGAACTACGTTATCGCCCGTGCGTCCAGGTCCGAGGATTTCATTACGTTTGTAAAATCTTCAAATTCGTACGTCCTCTTTGTTCATCTTCTGTTTCTTAAAAAATTCTGCTCGAACGCGCATGCTTAGAATATATCTGGTCCTGTGGAATTTTGATGGAAGAAATGTTATAATCCTAGGCACTTCTTTAAAAACTATTGGAGCCGATGTTTTCGAATCTGTACACATAAAAGATGTATGCAAACTGTTAGCTGTTAGGAACAATTTTCGGGACCGGGTAAATAAAAAGACAACGTGATATTGTATACCAGTGATCGGCAAGTTTGTCCGCAGCGGAAAAGAAGAATCCGTCGAGCTTCCCCCATCAACCTCTCTTTCGCGCATTTTTGCTGCGCAGCGGTGACTTGTGATTCGTGGTCGGTTACGGGGGGACCTTAGACCATGTAACACTTATAGACCAGGCATATGTATAGGACGCAGTGTTCCAATATAAAGGGGTATCTGGTGCCCACAAGTCGCATCGCAAGATAATTCAAAATGATAGATAGCGATATAAAGGCGAGGTATACAAATATATTTGTGCATTATTTCATAAAGGTTTATAACAATGGTGCAAACCCTTGTATATATCTAACGAACCTTCTACAAACTTCTTGAGCTCACTGTACGATTTCTCGTAAAGTGCAGAGTATCATCCGCAGAGATATCTGTCAAATTCGGGTTCATTCGGGTCAATTCAAAATGACGGATTCTAATATTATTAATTTGCGATTATTAAGATTTTAAAGATGTTCCCTGAGGAATTATTTACCAAATTTCTTTCTTTCGGTATATATTATTGGGAAAATGGCAAAAATTTTGATAGACACATACATACCTGTTATATTTATAAAATAATATGAAATAGTTATTTCTACATCTCCGTACACCTAGTGTTAAATAACTTCTCGGTTCCCTACGAAACAAATTAGTCGGGTTTGTACATACATACCGCTGTAATTTTCGATTATCGTATAATATACTTCGTATAGGAAAATATAATTTCAATGTTTCCGCAATAACGCTCAATGTTTACATATACGGTGTTGAAGTTAGAAAACGTCCATGTTATACCTTCAGATTATATTTTGTTAGCAGTTGAAGCACCTGAGTTTTTAGCGCCTTTTGTCTGTGTTCAATTTCCTCAAATTTTTCTGTTACAAAATCAAATTATTCGCTGACAGACACACTGTTCGAGACGTAAACACAAATTCCGCCAAACCAACCGTGCACAATGTGCACACCAGCACAAGCACATCTGTAGTGTATACGAGTACATATAATACAGCCTACATACCTTAGGGCTTAGACTTAGACCATATATACCTATAGACCCAGCATTGGTATAGGGTCTGCATAGGATGCAGTGTTCCAAGATCTTAGAGTCTGGTGCCCACAAGTCACGTTGCAAGATAATTCAAAATGGTGAATAGCGTTTTAAAAGAGATATACAAGTATTTATATTTGCGCATTATTACGCAAGCATTTGGAAAAATGATGCAAACTCGTTGCATAAAGAATTATAAGGAACGACAAAAACGTGATACATACAAATATATCTTTTCACAACTATTCTTCTTTCTAAATCGAGTAAGTCGTAAGGAAATAAATACGAATTTCGTATTATCAACATTTACATTAAAATTTAGCTTTTTCTAAATTATAATTGACAAAATGAGTTAGCCATATTTAAAATAATAAGAGAAGTTTAAATAAACGAGTAGTAAAATAATTAATAATTATATAGTAATAGTAAAATAATATATATCAGTTATAGTTTCCATAAATATTTATACAGAATGAGATACGGCAATGATTTCCCTTTCCCCTCTAGGTACACTTTAGCTTCGTGCAACTGCGACTTCTCAACAGACTACATTGCTCACATTCGTCATCTGCTACATGAAGTAATCTTGGAACACGTTTATGGTCTAAGGGAGGGACGTACGAGAGGGAAAGCGAAGGCACGAAAGAAGTTGGTGGAAGAAGCAGGCAACTCGGAGGCCCCTACCGTGCCCATCACTGTTGTGTACCGTAGAGAATTTGAGGTTAGGTTATTGCGCGCGATCTTTTCTCCCCGCGCACTGGAACACGGCAGATGGCGCAGATTTTCCGGTCGTACAACAACAGAATCGATTTATTTCGAATATTTAACTACTGAAAGATCTTCTACAAGAGCAACACAAGCAATCTTTGAACTCTGAATTATTTCCATAAATGTTACGAGTAAATAACACTGCACTAAGTAAGTTACACTAATAACACTGAGATAAATAACATTGAGAACATCGATTTAATGTGATAGTTATTTAATATTGTTATGGAACCATTCATTAAATAGTTTTCAGTCTGTGTAGCAATAATTCAAAGCTTTCCTGATATAACAAAAGTTCTTTTTACGGGGGCTAATCACTGAATGAACATAGCCATTGCACAGAAGGCGTGACGAAACCTTCTACATTTTTAAGGTAACAGAAGAAAAAATAAATTAGATAAAATAATTGCTCGCTAGGTTAACCATGATTAAATGTAAACTAGGTTCAAGTTCGACCTAGACCGTTTTCCACGTTTGGTCCAAATTGCAATCAGCTAAGTCCAGACTAGGTTTGAGTTAGGCTCGAGTTCAATCTGAAGTCTGTTGACTCCAATTTAGGTGTAGTTAATGTCTATGTTAAGTCTGGACTGGGGCAAGGTTGACTCGAGATAGTGCAAGATTGAATTGAAATTATGGTTGAAGAATTGTTCAAAATAAAATGGTGCCACAGTACACGACTCAACGAAAAATTCCTTGAAATCGTTTTATTAAAGAAAAATGTTGCTTCATTTCTTTTGAGTTTCCCATAAAATTTGCTTCAGAGTATTACGCTTCAATGTATTATTGATAAACCATCTAGCATTGGATTTTTTCGAAAATTTCAACGATTATAGTTGAGATAAACTCAAAATTTTGTTCACACTGTGGTCATTCCTATAATGATTGCAATTTTTACGACGTCGTACGGTATATTGAACGTAATACACTTCTGTTTATGGCTCAATAAAAATTTTCGATTTCCGATGTTCCATCCCTTGCCGGGTTGTTGGCCTCCGATCAATGTTTTAACGGGTGTGGGGGGTCGAAGATAGTAAATACATCAATCATTCTATGTCACAGTGTTTCCCAACTTTATTGGATTAACACTTTCAGTTTAACAAGATTTCTGCGAAGGTGCATAATTTTTTTAAAACAAGAGTGGTTTGGTAAATACCTTCCTTTAAGATAGAATCTAGATTCGTTTAGATAAATGAAATTTTAAACATGAGCTTATTAAAAATTCTGAAAAACATTTAATATCTCCAGGATGCACCTGAAGCATTCTCGTTACACACTTATGGCACAAGGGTCGAGAAACATTGTTATAAATAGACAGCGGATCTTCGTGCAAAATAAACATTTTCTACCCGAATTGCAATAACCTGGAGTGAAATAGAAATTTTGTTTACTGTTTTAAATTACACCTACACATTTGTGTCATAAATGCATAAAATCCGCTGTCTAGTTATGATGTTTCCTCTCATCAAAAATTACAAAATAAAATTTTGGTGTAATATCTATGTTCTTTGGAAAGACGTGAACCTTCATCTAGTAGTTATTCGTGAAGAAATTTCATAATTCGATTGAATTTTCAAACAACATAAGTAGAAAGCATAGTAGAAAGCACGGAATTGAGACGAAGCTTTAAAATCAAATATTCTTCGAACCAAAGGAACCAATGCGCTTGAAACAATGATCGATAAACAATAGTCGACACAACAGTGATTAGGATTAAATGCATGCGTTAGTATGCAAACCAGCGCATGGTCTACCATCCCCGGCCTCCCCTACTATTTTCTACAAAGTTGCACAGTGCGATTGATAAAATATTCGTAGGCTGAAAATTCTTCTCGAAACAAGGGATGATAACGAACGTGCTAAGCGGAATGTTTGCGTTGAAGTTTCTGAGAAATGAAACTGAAGAGTATCGCGGTGGCCAGTTGGAATTATAATTCGTGACTGGGTCTGCCAGCTGGCCAACACTGTCACACACTAACAGCTTACTAAATTTCATCGCGCATTCTCAAATACGCCGGGGCTTGGCACTGCGACGCGGCGCGGGGTGGCGCGGCGGGGCGCTTTTAATTCGTCTCGCTTTTATTTCGCCGAGCCGTAATTCTCCGCGAATTTTCTCACGCCGCAAGCTCTCGGCTAGCCGCTAATGTCATTATCTCTTTGTCATTTGCTTCTTTTTTCCCTCGGCTTTCCTCGTCGCCCGGAACTTCGAAACTATTCAAGGACGCTCTCCTCCAACGGCGGATTCTTTCTGGCGGATCCGAAGGAATTCCGAACTAGTGATGTAATTATGAAATAAAAGACAAATCTCGGCGAGTGTTAATTCCGGCCACGGCGAGAGAGGCAACTCGGCAGCCGCCGCTCTCCGAGAGACGAAACTTTGCCGTTCCCATCCCCCGGAAACTCGGCGAACTTTAAGATCGATGCAAAATTAATGGGAGTTCGTGCACTGAAAAATCAAATGGCGCATTTAACTTGACCCTCCGCTGCTTCTTCCGGAATGTTTCATAAGATGGGAGTGATTCTAATTGATCGTTATTCTTTTCCAGGATTATCACCCTTCCACGAAACATGTTCGGAATCACGTGTAAGTATACTCTACATTATTATTTTGTAATGTAGGATTGGTGTTCTTACAACAATGGGTTATAATCTCGATTATATTTTCCAGCTTCAAATTTTTATGATCTAAATGGAGACGATCACTTTTTACGGGCCTACCGACGAATGACCAATAACCAGGTACTACTGTATACATCCATCACAATCTATAGGAGCTACGTAAAAATTTATTTAGCTCATTAATAATTTTGATATGGTCAATATAGTACATAAACACTGTTAAACACTTTTAATAATTTTATTGTATTGAACTACGCCACCTCATTTTTGTCAGAAATGCATAAAAAATCTGCAGTCTTGAACCGACTTTCAATTTATTTTTAAAACTGCTTTAACATTTTTGCTGATAAACAGCACAATTATTGTACACTTTTATGTTCTTGAATGAAATTGATGCTATTTTTCACTCATTGAGATATTTAAAGAAAGAAACGTCTATACGGTTATTGTTTCTTGTAATTAATGCAGACCATTTTTATTTTGCATACGCATCCACAGTATATCAATTAATCAAACCATTGACCTAACAGTTTGGAATTAGAACAGCTACAGTATCAGGTTAAGTTTACAGTGAAATTTTAACTAACACTGACTTGGAGAAGTGTGTAAAATTCAATCGAATTTCGAAATTTTTGCATGAGTAACTACTAGAGTAACTAAAGCAAGGTTCATGCCTTTTTAAAGGACATAGATATTACATCAAAATTTGATTTTGGAATTTTTGGTGAGCGGAAACATAACGAGACTGCGGATTTTATACATTTATGACAAAAATGTGTGGGTGTAATTTCAAACAGTAAACAAATTAGAAGAATTTAAATATACTATTATATTATTTTCAATCTGTTAAACATATTAAAAGAAGAAATTATCTATTTCGCTGCAGGTTGTTGCAATTCGGGTAGAAAATGCTTATTTTCCAGTCAGGTGACGCGTTCGGTACTGAAAAAGAGAGGGTAAGTAACTTTTTCTCCTTGATCCGAGTCAACTCCCCTCCTCTGGCAGAAAGTAGGACCGGTTAGTCATGAGCAGACAATTTTGAAAGTTAATATACTTGAGAACGAAGCATCAAAGAAAAATCCTTTGTTCCTTCTTTTCGACTTGTCCCTGTATACAGAATCAGCACCGATTGTACCATGATTTCGGAAACAGTATATCGACCGTTGCCCTGGTGTGCCCTACATTAAAAATGCAGAGTGGTGGTACTGTGGTGGCCACGGTAATATTCTCGGAGAAAATGGGCCGAGACATGCAGTATCCGCTAAGAATTGAATCAGTCGCATAATTCGGTGGTTAAAGTCGTCGGCCGGGAGACGTGGTTTATAGAGGGGCGTAGCTCCTGGTCCGACCTCGTCCTCGTTGTTAAGCATAATTGCTATTTATTGCGCGTGGCTTCGCAATTGTACTAGCGACTGTAATCCTGGCCGTTTGTGTCCGGGCTGCTCTCTTCGCGTCTTTGCCCGCCTTTTCTGCCGGAGGTGCTTATTGTAGTTCTGCCTCTGCCTCGTCGCCACGATTATCCACCGTTGCGACGTACATAACCTAGACTCTAAGAGCGGCGACAACTCGCCGTTAGAAACAGCCCTACAGTTGTATTCCTGTCTACCGTGAGACACGCCATCCTTGTGATCCGATGATTACAGTCGGGATGAATTCAATCTGCGTTGACAGGCCTGCGGCTGGCCGGATTTTTATGGTCGCGACTGCCGCACGACAGACATGATGAATCATGAGAATTGAGGGCAGTCGTGTAACCGCCGAGGAATAGCGTTCCCCCCTTTTTTCGTTTCATTTTCTTTTCGAGCCAGCAATTATTCATGATTCATTTTTCAAACTTATTACGTAAAGCTTCGAGGACGCCAGGGCACGTTACCCTAACTTCGATCTTACCACCGTCGCACAGTCGCACGTATTTGACCCGAAAAGTTGGAAAAATGTCGACTTCAAAATTTGGTGTAAATCGTACAATTTTTGTTGTCCGTTTCAGTATTGTCTTCTTTTCATTTGTCCACCCTTGAAGTACACTACTTCATCGAAAGCCAATAGATTGTACAGTGCGCTTTGGGTTCTGAAACAGTCTCCGAGAAGATTTTCAAGTGTTTTAAAGAAATTGTGTAAATTCTTACATTTCAGAAGCTTTTCAAGTAGATATACAGAGTACTTTCACACAGATTTTGTTTCGTTATCTTCTAAATTAGTATGGTTACTAATATTTGAACATAATCAATCATTCTGTAAGTTTTGTACGATTATAAAAATTTATTGGCGACTTTGTTATACATACTATTGAGTAATATCCGGTGCTCTTTTAAAGTTGTTTAATCTTTCCTCTTTGTTAAATTAGTCAACCAGTCGATTACTTAATTTTTAGTACAAGTTTGTTTGCAATTCATGTATGGATACAACGGTGGACAGATACTTATGAACATGGAATGTTTAGGGTCGCTATTGCAAAAATTGTAATCTGATCATTTTCATCAGGTATTTTGAATGTATCATTTCTATACCGTTTGTGGTTATTACTTATTTTCTGTTTAACGTGTTACATTTTAAAAATTAACGGAATTTTCAATAACAGGATTTATGGCGTTCATTTTCAGTACCAATGAATATTGTACACAGACCGACAGACAGTGTAAGTAATCTACGTTCAGTTTTCGTAGTCCGAAATAAATAATTTTTAAAAGTACAGTAGGACCTCGATTAACCGGATCCAGAATATAAACAAATATGCGTTTAAATATGATTATATTATGAAGGGAAATAAATTTACAAAAATAAAAAAAATATTTTGGAATATAATTATGATTTCTTTGGGTCTCGATTATCCATCGGGCCTTAATTATCCACCGGGCCATAATTATCCATCGGGCCATAATTATCCATCGGGCCATAATTATCCATCGGGCCTTAATTTATCCGTGCTGTTTGTCTCCTTATCAAGCCGGTTAATCGAGGTCCACTGTAATTTCTTCGGGCGAATTTTATCTTTGTATTTATTAATTTGCCAAGTAATTGATTAATATTACATACACTTTTCCATGTTTCATGGTCCATTGGAACGCATTCGATAAAATTACTCAAATCGGCTTTCTCCCATTTTTTAATTTAACGATATTAAACGAACAACAGGAAATAATAAACAAAATTTTATCCAATTCTGCAGAACAAATTTAGCGTTTTAATATTATAAACATAATAATATTTTATTGAATATTTTACGATGCATAAAATCATTTTAATAACTACAATTTCAATAAATAAAAAGAAGTTCCTTTCGCAATATGCGTATTTGTTGTTGTTAAGCAACAAGAGTATATAAAACAGGATGGTAACAGTCAGGTTTATTAATGTTTTATTATTTTCAAAGTATTCATTTATTAAACTGCTTGAATTGCTGCTCCGAAATATTATTCGTAAAAAATTGTCATGATTTCATTTATGAATTTTGGGTCAAATATAAATTTGTAAAAGATTCGAAAAATTTGTAAAAATTCTAATGTTGTTATTTAATATAACAAAGTCATTAAGGGACGACATCAATGTTTATTTTATGAATTATCATTGCTATATTGAATAATTTAAAAACTGTATAATCCCTAAATCTCATCAATTCTTTCGAAAAGAGATAAATATTTATGTAGCTCCTATTAGTTAGAATTGCTTTAGAAAATTTTGATTTTGCATAAAGATTGTTATATTAGATCATTTAAAAACTGTATAATTCCTAAATTCTATCAATTCTTTCGAAAAGAGATAAATATTTATTTAGCTCCTATTAGTTAGAATTGCTTTAGAAAATTTTGATTTTGCAACAAAGATTGTTACATTAGATCATTTAAAAACTGTATAATTCCTAAATTCTATCAATTCTTTCGAAAAGAGATAAATATTTATTTAGCTGCAATGTATTAGAATTGCTTCAGAAAATTTTGCATAAAGATCCACGGTATGTAGTCATAAATAATCACTCGATAAAGAATAATTTTGTTAACCCTTTTAGGTACACTAGCGAAAAGTGCCAACGACGATATATCGTTGCGCGTGCGTTGGCGTCTTATTATACGCATCACGAGAGATCTGTATCTCAAAATAACTTTATAAAACGTTAAAATGGTTCAAATTCGATGCAACACAATTGAAAAATAATGTTTATCAGATATAACTTTTTGTTACATCTTATGCTGATTAGTGCCGAGGCTCTGTATATGTTGGAGCGATAAGGTAGAAATGGGACACGGGATATACAGGATGTTCACGCTATTACTAGCCAGCGTTTTTCTTGTAAATAGTAAATATTAGAAAAAAATGAAAGAGGGAAAAGTAGTACTGTTTTTTGTAAACACATTGGTATGAAATATTCAAAATATTTCTTCCATTTCTGACCTTGCACGACCTTGAAGGTCACGGTGCACGTGTTATAAAAAAATATACAGCATTCCATTTAAAAAATTGATGGTCACCTTCATATCTAACAAAAAAGTACAAACACAAAAAAATCACATACGCCATTACGTTGCGTATAATAAACAGTACTACTTTTTTCTCTTTCATTTTTTTCGAATATTTACTATTTACAAGAAAAACGCTGGCTAGTAATAGCGTGAACACCCTGTATATATTGTATATATATTATTTTATTAAAAATGATTGAAAATGAAGTACTTATATTTTATACCACGTGGCCTACATAAAATTGATCAAACGATGACTAGTGAAAATATTGTTTGTAAAAGAGAAACTTGTTTCTATGTTTTTAATCATTGTTTATATTGCTGTTATCCATATGATTTTCAATAAGTATTGAAATACAATCGGCATTAGATTACTCCCCCATTCTTTTCCTATACGCTGCGTTTTCAATTTTTTAAATATCATTCTTAGTTTGGTTTTTATGGGCTTTCTCCTAAACCATAGTAAATTCGTCAAACTCGTCCGGTTATCTTCGCATAGACACCCGTTTTTCGTTCGGCACTAAAAGGGTTAAAGGAACAATAACTCGTGTTTCGTGCCGTTGTCGCGATAACGATTGAACAGTAGAAAATTTTCTTTCACATTTTAGTGATAATGGATCTCGTGATTACATTTCAATACGGCGATATGTCTGGCTACTTTCTTCAGTGTTATAGCAGGCACGAATAACGACTGCATACGCGTACATTCGATATCGTTCGGTAATCGTGATATATTTCCGATTCGTTTAATCCGGCATTAATGATATACCGATGAGGACGATTCGCACCACTTTGAGGACTTACGAACGATGATTAAACGTTACCCAAATATACCTCTGATTCACGGGATTTATGTTCCGTGAACAATTGGTCTCGATGGCCTCCAACTTTACCGGTATATTCGCCAGCATGTGCACCATAATGTCATAGTTTAATGGTCCATGTTGCCATCTTGGTAAATTAGACAATAACTTAGTATAAATTTTCCTAACCGCGCTGCTCATGCCAGGCGATAAACACTCGAACAAATGCGCATATTATTCAAGCAGTAGCAAACATTTGTTAATACTCTCTAAGCCTAGCGTGGCAGTACATCAAATTCACTAATTTCCTCCTTAATTCATTCTCTAAATCAGTACTTAACCGCATCCCATTTTATTCGTTTGGATTTTAAACGTTTGCAAACGTTTCTATAAAGACAGAAACAAAATTGTTTTCATAACGATAAATAAAACAATGTATTCAGTTATTTCCCACTGAAAGATCTTTGTAGTTTCAATAATACATAATTAGACAGCGAATCGTCATGCAAAAAAAAAATTTTCCACCTGAATTGCAACAAACTGGAGTGAAATAGAAATTTATTTTCTTTCTCAATATGGTTAATAAGTTGAGAGTGATATAACATTATTCTTAAATTCTAATAACGTGTTTACTGTTTTAAATTACACCTACTTATTTTTGTTATAAATGCATAAAATCCGCTGTCAAATAATAGTAGAAGAACATAATTATACTTGTTAAGTAAACCACTTAATAAATAAATATATAAAACTAGTTGTCTGATCGGTAGGTATAGCGCTAAAAAGAGGTGTGTTGAAATTACCTGGAGAATTAAATGAATCAACTGACCGATTATTTAATAACAGGTTTGTAACTTTGATAAATGTTGTGTTACGATCGACAAAATTGGCACTATAAACAGTAATCACGCTGCCAGCTAATTCTTACATCTGGTACCAGCGGCAATCAGTTAAATATTGCACACATGGGGTCCCTGAATTATAAACAGCGCACACCGGATGGATGAACAACCTTATCGACACGTAACTTTAGATTATGACTTTCTCTCTCTCTCTCTCTCTCATACACATACACACACACACACACACACACACACACACACGATGCTCCGTAGCATTAAACTTGATGCAGGTCGAGCAGTTCTAAAAGTCGTAATCGGAAAAGTTATGTAGCCGTTAAGCTGACGCGACTGGTTCTATCGAGCCAGCGTCAGAAGTGATCCCATCGACTTTAAGGACATTTTTACAAGCCATTATAGAATCCGTCATCCTCGGCCACTCGCGAATTGATTTGCGACAGTCAATAATGAAAATTTTCCGCGCGAGGGAATCGCGGCCGGCAGCCAGAATTCAATTAGACGCGTGCCACGCGTGCAGTCAGGGACGAGCATACGAGCCGAATTTGATTCAGTATCAGATCGAGTCTTGATTAAATGGACATGGAACACAAGTGTACGCCGAGCTGTGGATCAACCAGGTGTTCCATAATAATTTGCGACGTATTTGCGGGATTACGGTACAGTCAGGAGCAAAAGCTCAACCAAATTATTTCATCGGAAAATCTTCATTTATGCGCAGTGTCATTCGATTTTACGCAAATGATGAAACGTAATAATTCAATTACAATGTATTTAAATTAGCACAACTTTGACTACCAGTGTATTCCCTCACTATCGCACGCCAGTTTGGTGGAGAGGACCCAGAAGTAGGGAGAGGAGTTGTCTGTAGCTGGGAAGCCGGAAGTTGCCGAAGCCTGTTCTACGTGGGTCCCATGTCTTCAAATTGATGGATAAAATTTTTATTCTTCATGAAAATCCGCGGGCTATTCGTGAGATTTTTGGTGCCCTGTCTTAGTAAATGCATAACTAATTATTTGAAAAAATGCTTTATATCAATTTTCCTGTAAACCGAGGTATGACGAGGTGGGATCGAACAGTTGCAAACGGGGCAATTGGTTGGTCCCGGCAGGGAAACGGGAATCCGTCGGAGACATTCAACGATTCCATCGAAACTTTTCATTCTCCCGGAAAACGGCTCCGCCTTCAAAGTAACTCCTTATTCTACATTCATCGAATGTAAAGTGGAGAATGGTTTTCGAGTGCGAAGGCAATTAGCGATGGCATAAATTGAGATGGACGCAAATGTCTGGGAGCATGTTGAGCAGCACTATGAGACTCGTCGTTCATGAATATGAAACGAATATGACTGTAAGCCCTTTTGTTCAGCGACCACTCGATCCGTCAGATCGATCCATTTCTCTCTCCCTCTCTCTCTTTCTCTCTCTTCTCTCTTCGCCGTTATCGTTGCGTATTTTACTGCGTCTCGTAAATTTAACAACCAGTACTTAATCTCGATTTCCCTCCGACGAATTGATCCATGGAATGCTCCATTTGCTCGTTTAATTCTTAGATTCGTTTTAATGAGGCCGGAAGAGGGCCATTGTCTCTTTGATGCGCGCCATTTTCCTTGCGCCGCCAAGCTGCGCTGTTCTAAACAATTTTATATGGAACTTTAGTAACAAAAATCATTGCCTGTTTACTTTAACCTTCAATTCCGAATTTAATCTTCGCGTAATGCCGGACAGATGAAAATAGATCGTCTTAATCCCTCGCTTTGCAATGTGGATCCGTTGACTTTTACTTAAAAGGTAAATATTACAAAATAGAATATACAATATTGTAAATTATTATCTTTTACTTCGATAAATGATGTTGCACTGCTACCAACAAAATTGGCACTGTCGAACTGTTAAGCAAGGGATGACAATGCCGTAAGTTTATGTATATAATTTTTGTCGTGTTTTAGTCTTAAAAAAGTATTATATAGTTAGTATTTTATTAAAACAAAATCTGTCCCATAACTTAAAAACCTAAATAAACCTAAATAAGTCAATATTATTTACATAATAATGTTGTATTTCATTGACAAATGAAATATATTATTAAAGATTTAATTATTAGCAATTTTTATTCTTTAGAAACAACTTGCCCCACAACGAGGTCAAAAAGTTATTACAATAACAAAATTTATTACAATATTTTAATTTTAAGATTAGAATTAGAAAATATAAAAATTTTAGCAATAAATTACTCAGTCAAAATAAGAATATCTATACTATTTCTACGTCATTTTATACGTTTCTTTAAAATTGAAACTTTTAGCCCCGGTCTCCTCTACTGGAATAATTCCAAGGAAAACTTTCACAAATTTTTAATTCGTTTCTAAGGACAACGTTTTGATGAAATCCCTAACGAATAGGGAATAACGATGCCACAAAAGAATGATTATACACGTCCTGAAAACCGTCGGCTTGCCGGAATATCAATTACTGTTATCGTTCGATCGAGCCGAACGAAAGTCGAATCAGGGAAAATGAACGCGATGAGACAAGAGAGAGAGACGGGTTGAATCATCGGACGGTAGTCGACAATTTGGAAAGGCAAAGGCCTCGAGAGCGATTCACTCCGATTTACCGACTGCTTTTGTCTATTTCCGCTTCAATTACCATGTAAATCGACTTAAGACCCGACACTCTGGAACACGGGGACGCGGTTCAATACCTCGGCGAATCATGATCGTTCCTTTCAATCTCACGGTAGCGAATCCGTACCGCTGCGCTGCGCGCTGCCTGTGTGCGACTCGTTAACGATGATTTCTGAATCGGCCGGGTCGGAGAACAGTTTTCCAGTCGGCGATTTCTAACCGATGACACCGATCGTATTATTCCGACCGTCACGAAGCAGCCGTTCCCTCTACTTACCTAATTCGAGAATATTTGAGAGAACCGAGACAAGATTAGTCGTAACCCAGATTTCGCTTAGATCGAACTTTGATCTATTCTGGACCTAACTTTCTAGGAGAAAGCTTCCCCGTGCAGATATTGCTTTCGGAAGGACAGTAGGATTCGAATTGTGCCTTGCACCCATTGTTGCAAAACCCTCAAAGCGTCTCGAGATTAACCCAGAAATTAATAGTAATTACAAGACGTCCGGATCACGTCGCAGGAAATTATGGGTTTGAACTCTACTATATGTATTTGATATACGGTTGGACCTCGATTAACCGGATACCGATTATAAACAAATACGCGTTTAAATATGATTATATTATGAAGGGAAATAAATTTGCAAAAATAAAAAATTTATTTTGGAATATAATGTACATTTTAATTACTTCCTCGGATCTCGATTATCCATCGGGCCTTAATTTATCCGGGCTGTTCGTCTCCCGATCAAGTCGGTTAATTTGATCTGTGTATTCATTAATTTGCCAAGCGATTGATTAATACTACATCCACTTTTCGATGTTTCATGGTCCATTCGAACGCATTCAATAAAATTACTCAAATCAGCTTCACCCCCTTTTCTTCTAAATTAGTATGGTTATTAATATTTGAACATAATCAATCATTCTGTTAGATTTGTACGATTATAAACGTAGACAACATGAACATTGTACACAGACCGACAGACCACCCTACAGTGTAAGTAATCTGCGTACAGTTTTCGTAGTCCGAAGTAAAATAATTTTTAAAAGTACAGTAGGACCTCGATTAACCGGATCCCGATTATAAACAAATACGCGTTTAAATATGATTATATTATGAAGGGAAATAAATTTGCAAAAATAAAAAATTATTTTGGAATATAATGTACATTTTAATTACTTCCTCGGGCCTTAATTTATCCGGGCTGTTCGTCTCCCGATCAAGTCGGTTAATTTGATCTGTGTATTCATTAATTTGCCAAGCGATTGATAAATATTACATCCACTTTTCGATGTTTCATGGTCCATTCGAACGCATTCAATAAAATTACTCAAATCAGCTTTACCCCCTTTTCTTCTAAATTAGTATGGTTTTAATATTTGAACATAATCAATCATCCTGTAAGTTTTGTACGATTATAAACGCAGACAACATGAACATTGTACACAGACCGACAGACCACCCTACAGTGTAAGTAATCTACGTTCAGTTTTCGTAGTCCGAAGTAAAATAATTTTTAAAAGTACAGTAGGACCTCGATTAACCGGATCCCGATTATAAACAAATACGCGTTTAAATATGATTATATTATGAAGGGAAATAAATTTGCAAAAATAAGAAATTTATTTTAATTGTTTCCTCGGGTCTCGATTATCCATCGAGCCTTGATTTATCCGGGCTGTTTGTCCGCCGATCAAACCGGTTAATCAAGGACCTACCGTAGTAATAATGTTATGGGATACACAGAGTGGGATAGATAGCCAGATAGAAAAATGGTTGAAACAAAATTAATTATTTTTAGAGTCGCTTCAAGTTTTTAAATGTTATATTTTGTAGTACATGATATGTAGTACATGCTTATGTCAAGACCAGTTCAACGGCCTAGTATACTATGACCTTGATATGATCTTAACTGTGACGTCTCAACAGTAAGGTAGGATTGAGTTGCGAATATTTCTTTCGAGAGATCAAAATAACTTGACCAACATCAATAACTCAAGTCTGCCTTACTGTTGAGACCTTACTGTTAAGATCATGTCAAAGTCGTTAAACTCGTCTTGACATAAGCAAGAATATTATGTACTAAAAAATAGTTGATAGCGGGGGAACCGTTACACTGGTAGCGAATTAGATCTTTCAGTGTATCAATTTTTAATTTTTGTCAGAGGAAGAAGACACCCTCGAGTCTCAAAGTATTCTTGAAAAGTGTGAAATTCTGCCGGAGACTTTTATTAAAAATTAACTCCTCTAAGAAGTTTTGTAACACGCTTCAGTTTTGCATACGTTTTGTGAAATAACATCACGTTGCATCGTGAAACTGAAATAATCGTAAGAGAAGTTTGCGTCTACGGCGGTCGTAACCGTTGTTTCATAGAACCCGCAAGATGTTCGCTGGAATTTTAATCACCTTCCCGAAATTAAACACACGCCGGAATATCGATCGGCGATTGTGTTTAATTAAACGGTATTCGCGCCCCGGGCAAAATACATAACACATTTGTACAATGAATTAAAAATTTCATTTTCGCTGCTGTCCACTGCTTCACGCTAGTTTCAAACAAACTCCGAACCTTCACTGAAATTACAAATTGGTTAAACGACCTCCTAACATCGTAATCCCTCGCCAATTTTAACTGCAACACCGCTACGACCTCTGAATTTATAATACACGAGGAGGCAACTTCTGTACATGCTAATTGGTTTTTTCAATCTAGAGTAATATTACTCGTGTTTATAGTTGCGATGAAATTCAATGAGTGTATTTATGCTACGACAGAAAAATTTCACTTTTAAATGGTCAAGCTGAAACTTTAAATGGTCGAGCTGAAATTTTAAATGGTCAAGCTGAAATTTTAAATAAAGAGACTTCTTCATTAAAGTTCGAATACAATTTCGATTTTAGTAAAATCAAATTCTACAAATAATTATATTCAAGTGGAACTTCAAATACCGGTTTTGAAATTTGACAAGCTAATCTTTGACATGCAAGTCCACAAGCACGTTCTATTATTTGTACTATTCTACGTGACAGCATACTTATTTTCTGAAGAAAAATATTCAATAAAATAAGACTTGGCGATAAAATAAGACCACAAAATAAGATACGATAAGTGGCTTTTGTTTCGTTCTGTGTAGCGGATGTGGGCCTGAAGGTTCGGATTTTGAAGAAACATATAAAATGACGTAGAAATAGTATAGATAGTCTCATCTTCAACGAGTAATTTATTGTTGAATTTATTATATTTCAAATTCCAACCTTAAAATTAAAATATTGTAATAAGTTTTATATATCTTTCCATTTATTTATTTAGAAGTATTATTTAGAAGTATTATTTAGAAGTAGAAGCGAAACTTCTTGCCCCGTAGTGAGCAAAGTTGTTCTTATTTTTTCGGTAAATTTTTACAAAAGCATAAAATTTGCTAAAATTGAAACTATAATTGAAGCAATATTGATTCAAGAGCATCAAAACAATATAGTAACTCAAGCATTATCTGTGGTATGAAATTATTTTGACATATATTGCATTCAATTCTTTAGCCACCAGTAAGGTGGAATGTTGTGGAAGTTAAATTTTCTTGCACATACGAACTATTTCGTCATAATCTTTTCTTCGTACTCGTTAAAGACGATTCTCTTTTTTTCTGTATCCTATTGTCGCCTCTTTAGTTTTTTTAATAAATCTGAACAAAGTCGTGTGACAGATATCGAAGTTTCTCGTGATTGTTTTGATTTAACCATTAATTTTCACACGATGAAGGCACTCGGCGAACGACGAGAAAGAGTACTCGAACGGTAATGTGCTGGTAGGTAGCTGGAAATAAATTCGCTGTCCGCTATGATACAGTAAATATGTAACGTTAGTTGTAACAGGCATCCTGCACGGTCTTCCCGAAAAAAAAGAAGGGAGACGGCTTTGAGCAAACTGAAAAGCGTCAGCGTGAATGCGAAGGCGGATATACGAAAGACGTTGAGGCGAGTACCTACCAAGGAAACTTTCTAAAGCGGAGAGATACGCCGGGCTACGTCAACGTCATTTCGCGAGGAAAACCCCGGACTATATTGATTTCTCTTTCCTCCGCTCCGGTGTGTCGAGGGAAAGATGGGAAGAACGGCGGAGAAAGGGTGAAAAGCGAAGACTGGGTGATCCCTTAACGGAGGAAGTTTGACAAATTCCGCGAGTGCCTCCGGACATCGAGGTACCAACTTGATGATTGCATCCTGATTACACGTGCGCCATAATATGAATACAGATGTCGAAACAATGAGAAACAGCTTGTAACTCCGCGCCTCGCTTCGTTGCTATTTAGAGGCGACTTAATTACCAGCTGCCTTGTTTTCGCTTGTCGACGACAGCCTTTTGCTTTTCTGGAAAATACGTAGTATTCAGACACAAAAGGAACACCCATCGACGCACGGTGTGCAAAAATGCCCAAAAGATGGCCAAAATACAATTTTTCGAAGTAAAGAATTTTGTTCATCTGAGGGGCGATGTCGTTGAGTAATAGTTCCAACTATAAGGAACTATAAAAATTAGCTTGAAAAAAATTAATTTTATCATTGCAAACTTACGACTAGACAGCGGATTTCATGCATTTACGACAAAAAGGAATAGGTATAATTTAAAACGGTAATAACATTAGAAGAATTTGAAAATACTGTTTCATTATGTTCAAGCTATTAAATATACTAAGAAAGAAAATAAACTTCTATGTCACTCCACTTTGTTGCAATTTAGGTGGAAAATGTTTATTTTGCATAAAGATCCGCTGTCCACTTATGACTTTAGTTCAGTTTTTTTCGTTCAAATAGTGTGAATTGTTACCCTTATTTCTTCATATTGTGTTACATCTGTACATTTTGAAACATAATGTTGTGATTGAAAATATTTCCTTGATGACTACATAATGAAATTGTAATGGTAGAATTACTTTCATGATCATGGATGAGCATGTATAGAGTTTAAATTATACGGAGGGTCAGAGGGATAATAAATAAATGAAAATCCTGTTACTTTTTCGAAAATCAAATCAAAATTCGAAAATTCAAAATCGAAATTTTGTAAGCTTATTTTATAAATAAAAAGGTATTATCATCTATAGAGTTATGTGTTTAACCGTGGACTTTATTATAACATTAGATGTTTGTGCAACAGCACGGTATTGCAGGAAAGTTTGTATTTAAATTAAACTAGAATAAAATTTTGGGTGTGTTAAATGGTTGCAACCATGCGCAATTTAGTTTGCATATTATGGACATTCATTCTTTTCGTATATGTTTTTCGAGGACATATGTGAAATATGCATATTTATAATATACACTCATCGTATTTATTTTGTAAAAGCCAATATTATTCGCTGAATTCTCGTACAAAAATATCGCACGCGTTACCGGATAATATTTTTGCCAATGACAATAAATAAGGCTGCAATGTACAGGTCGTACCTCATCACAGTGTTACAATATGGTTTAATAAAACTAGCGATTATAATTAATGGCGTAAGAAACTTTAAATAACTGTTTCATTGAGTAGTAGAGTTTGTTGACAACTTGGCAATGGCAAACGTTAAAGAATTTCTTTATTTATTTGTTGACTTTGAAGATTTCCAAAATATAATTATATATTTTATAATAATAATGTATCTGATACAGGAATTGAATAAATGTTGACATTAGTAAATTGCGTCGTGGTTAATGGGAAATCGTTTAACAAAATGGCGATAGTATTACCGAGTAAAATCTAAATCTTAATCTAAATCGAATAAAAGTTTAATAAAAAATAAAATGCATTTCGTTCTTGCATTGAACTTTAAAACGTTACATTGCATTGAACTGTATACTATAAAGAAAAGCCCGAAGCGATCGGAATTTGATATTATCTAATCATTAAATCAGAAGGTACGGCAGCGATTGCAATATAAGCCCTTTTGATACCAACTTCTTAATACATACTTAACAGCAAGTTAATATTGTAGTTCGCAAGTACGAATAACTGCTGCGCTTGCATCGATTCATATTTTCTGGTTATTAAAACTCCATAAGCAACAATATAGTTCCTCCAGTTGATCTGCAGGGAATCTCGAAACCGTTCAGGGTAGTTTTACGTGGAAAGGGAAGTTGTAAGACGTAAAATAAAGTTTATTTACCGTAAGCTTCGTTTATGAGTAAGCCAACACTGAAAATTTCACTGCTATACGTGCATTCGTTCTTATAGTTGCACTTACAGTTAGTCTACAAAATTTTATGCATTTGCAGAGTGTAAAAATGTTCAACCACCAACACCGTATAAAGTTAATACCGGTAGCAAGGAAAATGAAAGACTACTTCATTTCCGTTTCTTTACATTTGCCCAAATAAGCGCGATTTGCATAATATTTTGCATTCAACACTCACGGTATAAACAATAAATAGATATGTCCATTCACTTACATACTTTTTTCCCATTTGAAATTCCAATTTAATTATTTTGGAAAGAAAGTCAAATTCATTTTCTATTATATTATGTGTAGAAATTAATTCGTGGTCTGTTCTTCATTTGCAAAGAATCAAAATATGTCCCAAACTAACAAATAATATACTTCACAGGAATTTGGTGGGGAGGACTCAGAAGTAGGGAGAGAAGTTACCAGATTAAGACTTGTGTCCCGACTCTACATTCTCCTTCTACGACGCTATTCCCCCACGCTTCCGCCACCATTTACGTGTAGCGATGGGATCTCGATCACTCGAATCGCTTTGATTCAATGTTTACGACGAAAAATTCGAATCACTTGCAAGATAATTCGAAGCTTAGAAACTCTTGGACGTCTGGAAAGTCTTCATTGTCTTGAAAGTCTTCATTGTCTTGAAAGTCTTCATTGTCTTGAAAGTCTTCATTGTTTTGAAAGTCTTCATTGTCTTGAAAGTCTTCATTGTCTTGAAAGTCATCATTGTCTTGAAAGTCATCATTGTCTTGAAAATCTTCATTGTCTTGAAAGTGTCGTCATTGTCTTGAAAGTCATCATTGTCTTGAAAGTCATAATTGCCTTGAAAGTCATCATTGTCTTGAAAGTCATCATTGTCTTGAAAGTCATCATTGTCTTGAAAGTCATCATTGTCTTGAAACTCTTGAAAGTCATCATTGTCTTGAAACTCTTGAAAGTCATAATTGTTTTGAAACTCTTGAAAGTCATCATTGTCTTGAAACTCTTGAAAGTCTTCATTGTCTTGAAACTCTTGAAAGTCATCATTGTCTTGAAACTCTTGAAAGTCATCATTGTTTCGAAACTCTTGAAAGTCTTCATTGTTTTGAAACTTTTGAAAGTCTTCATTGTTTTGAAACTTTTGAAAGTCTTCATTGTCTTGAAATTTTTGAAAGCCTTAAAACTTTGGAAGATTTGTAAGAATTGAAACTCTTGAAATGTTACATCTATCACTAAACAATGATTAAGTTGGGTCAGCATTGGGACGAATAACAGTATGAACACGTACCAATATTATTAAAAGTGTAATATTTATTAAGATTATCAAGACTTTAAGACTTTCAAAAGTTTCAAGAACTTCTAATTTCGAATAACTATAGAATTGATTCGAAACTCTGTGGTGATTGATTTGTTCGAAAACTTTGCAGAACAGAGTATCGAATGCCCATCACTACCCACGTGACGCGTTTCGTTTTTGTCGTACATATGTCCAGTAGAGGTTAGGTAACTTTCCTCCTCAATTTGTGCTCCCTCCCCTAATCTGGCGACTCTGTTCAGGCCTGTTACAGGTAATCGATAAACCCCGTAACAAATTTGTATTGGAAACAAAGCTACAATTGTCTAATCGTGGGGAATAAAAATTAATTTATATCGGCGGTTGCATTAGCGGAGCTGTTACGAACATTGTATTCCGTTCCCGACAGAAATCGTAGTCTTACTCTCGAAAGTTAGAACAAACGACGCCATCGCTCATCGTTTCCCGATAATGCTGTTTCGGGAATTTTCGTTTTGATTAATTACGGCAGTGAAATTTCTTGCAAGTCACCCGGAAAAGTCGGGCGAGGTGTCGAAACATCGCTTCGAAGAATGTTTCCGGGAACTGAAATTGTTAGCAGAAGTATTTGGCCGCGCGAGGAAGCTATTTCCGCCGAAATACAATATCCGCAAGAATAGTGCCATTGTGTATTAAAAGAACGTCGGGAACTTTTTTAATCTACCGTGTGCATGTGTATTTGTGTGTGGTTGTCTGCAGCATGTGGCGAAGTTGTAAACAAAAGATGTGTCTACGTGCAGGGACCAAAAGAAATTTTGAAAGAAATGAAATTTGTTTGCGATGGACGCAATTTTCAAAAAATTTCTACGGTGAAAATTGGTCGGGCGCACGTACTTTCGAATGCGACGGGCTAATGTGTCTATCGATCACTTACCGTGTCCATTAATATTGAATATACATAGACGGTGGGGTACGTGGTATGTGCTTCCCATCGATCTTACCACTCCATAACTATCAATTTATATCAACGTATCTTGGGAGCCCAATAATTTCATTCCGCTCCCCGTGTTTGTAATCGTTAACATCAATAGGAATAAATCGACGAACCAATGCGACACTCTAGCACTTACATGCATGTGTAGTGGAACCTCGAGATGATCAGAACCTTCGATATATCTGAACACTTTATTGTCTGGGAATATTCCAGGTGCGAATAGTTTTCAGTAAAATACAGTAAAGTCGTCTTATTTCTCAGCGACCGCCTACCCAGAATTTTTCAAGTGCCCACTCACTCCACCGACGGCCAACGGGGACGGTCAACGCCCTGCGGCGATGATTGATCTCTGCTTGGGTATATCGGTGTGAACCGCTACTAATCGAATTACAAAACTTCTTTATTTCTCATTATATTTTTATGGGACCTTCGCCAACTTATTTTTTACATTTTTCTAATTCAGATGGTACCGAACACGATATAATTTCAACTGTATTTAGTGGTTTAATCGACGATGAATGTTTCGGGCGCAAGGAAGAACAGCATATTCAAGAAGGCACAGTTCAAAGAATTTCCCATACGCTGTTCGTCGTTGCGTTCGAAATTTTCATCGTCGATTAAACCACTAAATACAGTTAAAATTATATCGTGTTTGGCGTCATCTTAATCAGAAAAGTACCAGAAATAAGTTGGTGAAAGTCCTACAAAAAAATAACGAATACTAAAGAAGTTTTGTAATTGGATTACCAGTGGTTCACACCAATACGCTTCGGTCGCGCGATCCTTATTTACATGCTGTCCTTTTCTACGTTCAGCATCGTTTGTACTCTCGGCACGGTCGACGCGGTAGACGCAGTAGATGCAGTCATAAAAAAATAGTGTCCCTACTTGTTACTTCTCCGTGCAGAACACAGCCGTGTGCAAAATAGCGCGACTTTACTGTAGAATCGATATGGAACACTATTTTTTTAACAACTTACAGAAGATTTAATCTAGAAGTGTAACTGGTACGTGTCCCCACTCTACCTTCCCCTTCCACGACGCTATTACTGTATTTAGTGTCACGTGACTAATCCGGTACTGGTAGAGAGGGGGTGACCGTATTCCCCTCAATTCGTGCTCCCATCCCTCATCTGATGACTCTGACAGCAACTCACCCCTAATAGCGTAATCTAATAATTTTGTTGGGAATTTTTTGTGTAAAAGAAAATTGTTAAGCTTCCTTTTGGCATGGCACAATGATTTATAAACCTGTCAATAGGCTTCCGGTGGATAAAGTGGTAAGATTAAACCATTCGTATTGTTTCGAGTAGTAGGATAGCGGACGTGAAAAAGAAATTTTGAAGAAATTGCAATTTTAAATTATAATAATTTATTTAAAGATTGGCTAAATTATTATAATTACAGTTTAGCCAATCTTTAGATGAATTATTATAATTTAAAATTGCAATTTCTTCAAAATTTCTTTTTCATGTCTGCTACCCTACTCCTCGAAACAATACGCGTGATGTAATCTTAACACTTTATCAACCGGAAGCCTATTGACAGGCTAATAATTATTAATAATTTAATATTCTGTGCTATGTCAAAAGGAAGCTTAACAATTTTCTTTCACACAAAAAATCCTCGACAAAATCATTAAACTACGTTATAATTATTATAATTGCAGTTTAAATTTAATCGGTACTGTAATAACGACGACGAGTTATCATGGCACCGAGAGTTTATTTTCGATCCGGAGATCATGCAACAAAAAAACTCGAGGAAATTGATATCCGCTCTTTACAGTGAATATCGGAGGAACCTGAAGGGCTCAAAGGAATGAAAATTCACTTCCTTCGTGTGCTTGCGATGCACCTTGGGATTCCACCTCAAAGACTTCGGCCCGGAAGCAGGAGCCGAAAGGAGAAACGGTTTTCAATTTTGGATAAGCATGTGCGAGGCTGTGTAAATAATTATCCGCAAGAACGTTATATCTTTTCACTGCCATTCAATCGTGAACTGGTCGCGCATTGTTGCGGTCCTTTCTCGTACAATAAACTCAAACATGCTAACAAAAGAACAATACCTTTTGTATCGCAAACTATTGATTCATCAACTTTTTCTGTTCAAGGTTGTAACAAGGTGTTCTATCAAATTAGTATAAAACGATTGAATATAGCAGAAAGAGGTAATTCAGCTCGCTTAGTAATTTTAGAAATTAATACAAAAAATAGTATCATCCTGCTCAAACTATGTATATGATAATTTGAAGACCCTAAAAGTGAACTTATACTAATTAATATTGAGTAGAATTGTCAGTATACCAGGGTTGTTACAAGCATTTCAATTTTAATTCGACAGGCAAATTCGATATCAACAGTAAATAATTTAATTCCATACCAAATAAAACCGTTTTAAGTTTGTATATCCTATCTTTTTGCAAGATAAAATGTTTTTGTTGTTCAATAAAAAGAGTCCAATTATCCTGATCGACGTCATCATAACCACCCATGATAGTTTAGTTATGGTTAGATCGAAATGAATTCAAATAATCCTTCAATATCCACGAAAGATAAACTCATAATTGCTTAGAAAATGTACGAAAGAACAGGAGACAACAATAAGTAAGAAAAGATATTTTTTCTCCGGTCAGATGCACGCTAATGTGCATAATTAGGATTAATATGACGGCTTCCGTATAAAAAATGCTTAAAATCGCTCAACTTTAAACGCGTGCAACTTTTGAACAAATGAACTCCGCGCGTTAGAGCTTGTATTTTTGAAGTTTTTTCGTTAAAATCTACAGGCTTGTATAAAGAGAAGTTCAACATTTTTGGTCCAAGAAAGTGAAGTTCGACCAAAAATCGTACTAAATTCTGCGGAATTTTATATTCTAGCAAAAATTAGATAAATGCATACAGATCCACAGTCTAACAATGATCCCGTGGTTCCCCAGTGAGTTCTGCAGTCGGAGTCGAAAGAATTAGTTTTAAAGGAAATGAACGCTAGCGGGTGTGATTCTGCGAAAACAGCAAAGTTCTACAACGGAGATTCTGCACGGAGGAATGACAGAAAGGACGCGTAAACATGTTCCAGCGACCCGGGTGGAACAGTTAGTGGGTTGAAACAAGAAAAACGCGGTCAAAAATCATTTTTGAAGTAATTTCCATGTTTAAATTAATAAAAATGGTACCGTCTTATAGATTTTGAGATGCTAAATTCAAATCAATAATCGGATTTTACTTAATTCCAAACCCATAAAAGTTATATAAGGTTTTTTAGAAACGATTTTCACGAATTTGGACATACATATTATTAATTGTTATTACATAATAAATTCTGTATAATTTACTTGTTGTGATCATTTTAATCATGATCAAAACATCGAGACGTGCTTTAATCTGTACAAAATTAGACAAAATTGGTACATGTGGTTTGGAATTATGCAGTTTTCAATTTTTGCTTTCACGCAGCTCCTCACAATGAACGAAAACTTCGAGCTCCAACCAATTTCCCTGGTATATAACATATATATTAGATGATTGCATAAGTTCGTGCCCGATTTGAAAATAAAATTCAATGGATAAATTTTAAAGATTGGTTAAATTAAAATTAAAGAATGGTCCAATTTTCTACAATTAGAAAAGAATGGTGACTATATGTATAATTGATCAATAAAGTAGTGTTCTTTAAAATTTAACCATTGAATTGTATTTTCGAATCGGGCACAAACTTATGTAATCATCTAATATATATATATAAATATATACATACAAACAATATATAATACATATTATATATATATATATATATATATACAAACAATATATAATACATATTATATATATATATATATACAAACAATATATAATACATATTATATATATATATATATACAAACAATATATTGAAAATATATTATATCATCAAAGATTCAACTACAGAATCAAAATATATAATATATATAAAATATATTGAATGACCTTGAGTAATTATAGTCACTGATTTCATTTTAAAAAGTTAAAGTGACCTTGATATCTCTAAAAAAATGACAAAATCAAAATTTTCTTTGGCATCGTGTCAGCCCCATTGTACCATTCAACTTTGTCCTTAACATATTTTACGTATCTTTAGAAACAACAAAGATATTTGAGGTGCAAACGTTAGGTGACTCACCTAACTGAATCGCGTACTCTCTCACGCGTCATCGTTTTTGTGAGACAGTATCCACAGACGCAGCTGGACGCAACTGGACGCAACTGGACGCAACTGGAATCTCTTTAGTTTGATTGTACACATATCTACCAATAACGTGTAATAAATTTCAATGTGGAAATCGACGGCAATCGGTTTATAACTCTATTTGAGTAGAAGAAAAGCTTGAAAATTACTATTTGTTTCATCAATGTTTGTAGGTGCTATATACAACAAAGACAAACAAAATCTATGCTTATTATGTTCGTCTTGAAACACGCTTTCGGTTAAGTACATGGAAAAAATCCTCGCTCGTATGTGTATTACGTTATAACGTCCTGAATGAAACGATATTCGAAGAAATTCAGGAGAAGCAACTTTTATGAAATTTTATTGAACTTCAGCATTTAATTGTGGGATACAGGTATGGAATTTTGGAAGATCAAATGCAGGAAATGATGCCTAATTTATCTACCAACAAGTTAATAATATAATTTTACATTTTCCGTTTAGTTCAGTCCGTTTTTCTGGTTTCAACCCACTGTGCGCCGCCTCTCCGCGCGCGCGCGCGTGTCAAAATAACGCGTTAATACTTGTGTACGCGAGGATTCATTGAGGTAAATGCCGCGGGGTATTCTGTAGCTTTGAGTCAAGTTGTTTTTGTAGCGACATTAATGTCGGCGCGTTGACAAATTTCGAGAGCAAATGAGGCGGCTATCAAAGGAGTGCCAAGGGACACCGTCGACACGGGACGACGGTAGTCAAGGGCGAAGAGGAATTTCGCGCGGGAGATTCTCAGTCGCGGGGAGTAGAACACGGGTAAGGAAAAATTGCGGCCAGGCGAAACCGGTGGGGCTCTGATTAGAATGTTTACCAGTGTCATCCGTTACAGAACATCCGACGGTAACCATGGCCGCGCTCAAATGACGCAGTGCGGTGTCAAAGAAACCCGAGGAGCCGAGCAAGAGGAAGAGAAAGAGAGAGATAGAGGGAGATCGTCTGTGCGAGCGCTCACGGCCGTGGAAATGGCCCGTGGGCAAGCTTGATTTCTCTTGGGGTGCCCAGAGAAAACTGAAGATACGACAGGAATATACGGTGGGTCTGGCACCGAGCGGCCAAAGACCGGCCAGCGGGCAAAGGGGACAGGGGACACGGGACAGGGGACAACGGCCGTGTGTCTCGCTAGATAGAAAAGTAACAATTCGCTGGGAGGAGGTGAAAGCTCGAGGAAAAGGGAGCGGAGCTGATGTGAGAAAAAATGGAGATTGAAACGGGAAGCAAAAGACGCGAATCGGAGGAATATGTGTCCCGGAAAATTTATCTTGTTTCAACGTCACTCCCGGGAACTCTGAGGATTACCGTCGGGGACAGAAAATGGGACACCCCACGTTTCTTTGCGTTTCCGTATGATACGGAAAGAAAATATACAGCTCGGTAAATTAATTATACGAGGAACTTATTCTCTCTCGTGTTATAGCGGGAGAGAGGGTAAAGCTTGATCGATAACGACGATACCCCCTTCTACGTATGTACTTCACTACGAAAGCCAACGTCTCTTCTTTCCGCAGTGTCGTCAGATGAGGGGAGGGAACACGAATCGAGGGGAAAAAGTTACTCCCTCTCTCTGTCGGTACATGCTCGACAGAAACGACACGCGTCGCGTGGCGGAAGCGTGGGGAATAGTGTCGTAAAAGGTCCAAATCTGGTGACTCCGGTGCTACCAGAGTCGACAGATTTTTCAGCGTGCCAAAAAATGAACACGGTACATACAGAGCACTTTGTTAATTCGCATTTATAAATTTTTGAATGTCATTACGCGGATGTTTTTAATGTACAAGTAGCTTGAGAAGACGAGAAAGAGAGAAAAAGAAGGGTGCGATAATTAGGGTAAGAATAGAGTAGGCTAACCTACTCTAAAGTAGGAATGAGTGAGACAGAGAGATTATAATAATAATAATAATGTAGACATTTTTATATTTTTAAATACAGATCAAATTATTTTTAATTCGTCGAACCGTTGATACGCGCGTACAAGAAAGCGTTAAAATGAGATTGGTGTGCTATAGATATCTCGTGCACGTGTCATTTCAAATTTTCCGCTATTTTTTATTTGCGAATATTACAGTTGTCACGCTGCGACACGCGGTTAGTAAAATTGTAAAAAATTGTTCATTGTAAAACAACAGCACTTTCTTATCATCTGAAATAACATTTCTTAATGATCCTGTGGAAACATTTCCTTCGATTATGTAACCACAAGTTTGAAAGAGTAAAATAGTAAAAGAAAGCGCTTTTAAAATTTTTTTAATAACACTTCTCTATTCAATACTCCGTAGATGTATACAGTGGTACAAACTTGCCTTATCGGTAGGAGTAATATGACACGAGGAAAATACAGAAAAATAGGTGCAGGGGGGGGGGGGGGGGGGTTACGGAAGAGTTAAGAAAACCGGAAAGATTACGAGCCCCGTTGTTTTACGGGACGATCGGTTACCATCGCGGCGAGTAACGAGCAGAAAACCGTGCGTCCGTGGCACAGAATATTCAATTTTCCATGGACGATACAGGTGTTCCGTTCGGAGGCCAGTTTTTCAAAGTCTCAGAATTGCGGGAGAGCCTCTCCTCTCTTCGCGTGCCTTTATTACTACTAGCAGCGGGCCCATCAAAGCGTTCATACTTTTTTTTTTTTCGTCCGTGGGCTCTCTCACGCTGACCCGCGCGCGGAACCCTGTGGGTGTAGGAGACGGACAGGGCGAGTGCTGCACAGGAAGACTGTTGGCATTCCACGATGCAGCAGACTACTCAGAGACTGCGACCGCAGAATCGTGATGAAAACTCATCAGCCGTGCGAAAATCCACCAAGCGAGAAATACCGCGGCGGCCGGCCAACAAACGCCCGTAGAAAAATGATAATGACGTAGGGAGAAGACCGCGTCGGGAGCAAAGCAAATCGTCTTTGCTTCGTTTCACGTTTCGCCCTGTCTCCCTCTTCCTCTCCCTCTCTCTCTTTTTCTCTTTGTGTCCCTTCCCCCCTCCTCTCGTACCCCGCGTTAAATCGTCGCGTGTAAGTACGCGACTCGTCGCGCGTTTGATGATATCGCGAGCCCGCGCTCTTTCAAACGTACCATCGACACGGCCGATCGCGATCCCGCTGACAACGAAACCCGAGGACCGCCCGAGCCCACGAGGTCCTTTGTCCGTCGCCGGAAAGCATTCCGTAGCACAGGTCTTCCGTTCTCGTGGGAAAGTGATTCGTGAGTGACGCGGTCGGCCGCTGCCAACTAACCGTTTACACGGAACAGCATGGAAACGGGAGCTTTCTGTGAGAAATCCGCCGAGTTCGTTAACTGCAACCTTTTTTTTCCCTCTATCTAAGCTCTTTTACGCACTAGATATTAGAAAACCGAGGCCCCATTATTCGCATTTCTCTCAGTTTCTTTCTTCAGGCTCTCCTCCACTTCTGTTTTCATCTTTTCTCGTTAATTGCAACCTGCTTTTCGGAGAGACGTACAAATTAACGAACGGAATCGCCGGATCAGCAGAGCCGGATTAAGCCCAGTAGCAGAAGTAGCAAATGCTACGGGCCCCGCGCTCTTCTGGGGGTTCCGTGCTCTTTTAAGGGCCCCGCGCTTGCAGCATAAAAAGCCCTGGATACTATTAACAGATATTTCTGCTAAAATAAGGTCCTTCATTGTGTTTTGTTTTATTATCATGCAAAACGTAGGGCCCCAAGGTAACATTTGCTACGGGCCTCGCGCTAGATTAATCCGGCCCTGCAGATCAGGGGAGGAAACACAAATTGAGGGGAAGAAGTTACCCTCTCTCCGCCTGTACCGGATTGGTCACGTGACATTGCACGACAGAGCAATCGTGGGGAATAGCGTCGTAGAAGGGGAAGGATAGAGTGGGAGACAAGTCTTATGTTTCCGACTTTCTGCTGGCCAATCAAGCAGAAAGATGTATTACTTAGGCATTATAGAAATTAATATAAAAAATATTATTACTTCACTTGAACTATGCAATCAATTAACCCTTTGCACTCGGAGCCATTTTAATTTGAAAATCAAACATTTCTTCCGACCTAGAACAATTCCATTCTATATGATTTTTTTTCATTTTATGGATATGAAATGGATATAATAACTCATGCGCTACTTAATTGATTAGTAATTGGTTAGATACCAATGTACTTAATAATGTAGACATTATCTTGAATAATGGTACAAGTTTTAATGGTGACTCTGAGTCACCATTCGAGTTCTAAGGGTTAAATTTCGATACAAATGAACTTATTCGAATTAATATTAATAGCCCAATATCTCTTAAACGATTACAAAGAATTGTCGATATACCAGAATTACAAGCATTTTTATTTTGAGTCGACAAGCACGTTGAATATCATTGGTAAAAAATTTAATTCCATAACAAATAAAACTGTTTTAATCCTTTCGGTTAGGAATTATTTTTATTCGATACGAGAACCACCTTTAGAAACAATAAAATTTTGAATTTAGATGCACCCAGCATTTATTTCGCATGTCCTTATACGAGGACGCCGTGACCGAGGTTAAATTCGTATATCCTATCTCCCAATCGATTACAGAGAATTGTTATAAGCATTTTCATTCTGACAATAGATTACTCAACAATAAGAAATTAATCCCAACCTATCTCACCCTAATAAAATTTCTTAGAATTATTAACACTAGATTGCCTAAGCAAGTCATTTTGACTGCTTTTCAATTTCAATTAGAAAAACAGTTATGTATATAATGACACAGCTTCTTAGAATTTTGTGACTTTTTGTACAACATATAAATGCGTTTATTAATCATTGTAGTTGCTTCCCCCCCTTCATTTCCGGTATATATATTTCCGGTATTCATTTGCTCCCTTATCTTCAATATTATACCACTCATCAATTTCAGTTGACTGTACTATTTTTTCACTACATATTGCAGGAATTTCTTCTATTATAGGAGCCATCAATTTTATTGTATCAATTATTTTAATAAAAATAGGTATATATATATATGTGTTATACCTGTATTGCCCGAAAGCAGTCATTTTGACTACTTGGGAAATTTTAAATAATCAAATGACTTTTATTATTGAATCGAGTAAATTTCTTATATGGCCAGTTCGGCTCTGAATTGGAATAACAGTTTATATTTTTTTTATTACCGTAACACGATAACATACAAGTTCATGATAAATTGTCGATTCGAGCATATACTTGATAAGTTGCAGTTGTTCGATAACTAAAGTAGTACTTGTTATTCGAATCTTTATGTCAGGCCTGCCCACGCGCCTCGTTCCCCTTGAACGCGCTATGTATGACTGTAAATAATATAAAAAATATAAAAAATATAAAAAATTAATTTTAAACAAATTTCTTTACACATTAGTTATTCTGTCACGATGCAGTCATTTTGACTGCTTTGCGGCAATATAGGTATATACTAACTTTCAGTCTTTCTGGTGTTAAACATATTGAAAAATACACTAGGCTAGTTCTTAGCTGAAGGGGTTAAATTTTTTAAATGGTCTTTTTGACGGGACGAAAAAATGGACAAATTGTTATCACAAGATCTTTGATGCAACTTTTCCTAAGCGCAAGAACTTGAATGTTTAGTCGCATAATAGGCAATTCAATGGTGTAGACAGCCTAGAGACTAGGCTAACAAGATTTCCCTGCGCGGCAGAGCCTTTGAAATCTAGAGGAGCGAAGCCACGCCTACTGGGGGCAATTTGCACGCGGAGAGCAAGATAGATTGTCGCCGTCAATGTCGAACTCGCAAGATCGAGAGTCTCTTCTTTCTTTGACGTCATTTGCTCGAAGCCTTCCACATCGAGAGAAATACAGTGCGCGCTCCCAGGGCAGAGAACCCTCTAGATTGCCCCCAGGGGCAACACTTCGGGGCAAATGACATCCGAGAAAGAGATAGAAGACTATCTATCTTGTTCCTTCTTTGCAGAGCGGCCTGAATAGCTGCGACTGCTCCGGTGCTCTGAATTTTGACGGAGCCAGAACAGTGGCCCACAGGGAAATTTCTGTACTCGCCTGCTCTAGATGACTCTTGGGTGCTGGCGTTCGGCCGGAAAGTTAGTTTAAATTTTTAAATGTCGCCGCGTCTGGGATCCTCTCGAAAAACAGGTGTCATGGTTAGTGCATTTTCACATTCTATGTTTAGCTCATTTATTACATCTATTTTGAACAACTGTGGAAAACTGATCGATCCAGAATTTATAGAAAAATGACACAGCTTCTTAACGTTCAACCAAAATTTATTGGATCAATCAAATTGCAAATAATTTGAAAAATAATTTAGAAAGTTCTTGATCACGAACATTTCGATTCAATGCAACAACGATTTATTAAAATATCAATCAATATCAATATTGTATCGACACTAACAAATTAGTTTCAGAATTGACTGCGTTATTAATTACTTTCTAGAATTTCGAGACAGTTATGATTCGATTTTATGCATTTATGGTAAAAATGAGTAGGTGCAATTTAAAACAGTTTAAAGATGAAGAGACTTTAAGAGTGTTAATTTTATATTTAGCTCCTTGTTTTGCATAAAGATCCGGAGTTTACTCATGGCAGATATTAAAAACCTGTAGATTTGACGTGTTCGTGACAAAAATGAATAGGTGAACTTTAAATCAAGAAAGAGAATTCGTGCAGTCGATGCACACAATGCTTAATTTACACAAAAATTCGCAGTCTAATGAAAATATTTCTAACATCATACTATCCAACAACATTCGCCGTATTATTTAACAATATTAAACTCACACATGGCGAAAGAAACTTTCGAAACAAATATCGAAAATTTCGATGTACCGATCGTCCATCAGATTCGGAATAGCGGAAGACGTGTAGCGGAGAGTGGGGATATCACGTGGTCCCTACAAGCTTCTCATTATCATCGCCTGGTGGACGATCAGTACATTTCATCGAAAGTAGTTCTCATAAAAATGTTCGACACGTATCTGCTCTTTCCCCGTTGACATTTACGATTCGAGAAATATGTGTGGTAGCTTTTTAATTTGAAAAAGAAGTCGACATTTGATCTTTACCGTTCCATTTCTGTGACATCTCGTATTCCCCGAGGACATTCGTCGTTTCAAGTCAATATACGAGATAGCAATTATTCCTTCTATCGAGTCGGTATTATATTTATCTGTCACTTTTCGTGCGATCTCTTCTCTCTGCGACATCCGCAACAACGAACTATGCACTGCTTTTATTATTAAAACGTTCAACGGAGAGTCATATCGATTGCAACACACGACTCCGCGGGGATTCGTTATGCTGAAATGTTTCGTCACAGTGTGCTGGTAATAATTTATATTTTACGTTGAATAGCCTGAAATCAAGCTTCGGAACGCGCGCGCTTCATTAGAGAGGTGCTGCAGCGTCCTTTTTATCAATCTAGACTTATAGGGCGGTTCTTGGAATACCATTAACAATCAAGTCGTTCGTTCGTATAGCGCCAGACGAGGGACATACAGTTACCCTCTCTCTGCCAGTGTAGGATTGGTCACGTGACCGGCTCGTCGCGGAAGGGTGGGGACTAGATACATCTTCCATTCAAAGTAAATCGACTAGAAAAAATCGTAGATCAAGTTTCAAGCATTCGTTGTAAAGGGAAAACTGCAATCTTTAAATACACGGTAGTTTCAGTCGCAGAAAAAAGTTTTTAGTATATCTACATACGTTTCAATTTGTAACATCTTGGACCACGAGTCTTCGGTGAACGTACAAGTTTCAAGCTTTAAAACGAGTCTAACTACATTGTTGTAAAACATGACAATCTCGTAAAATCAACAAACTATATGGCAATCAGTTTTTTTTATAATATAATAATAGAAATATTTTTATAATTTTCTATATAGTAATATTGTATATAAAATTGTTAATGCTTTCCCCCCGTTAGGGGGTATAACAAATGATCGAACCCTTGCGCCGAAAGCATTAACAATTTTATTAACAACAAATACGATCGATAGAAAGCTATAAATAATATATATAGTTCATAAATGGTTGAATTCGACGATCTTAATTTTCATTCTATTTCTACATTTTCACTGATCAAGTTTATAATTTAAATACCGATTACTCGGAGCATATTATATATCTCGTGCATTTATATGGCGTGAAATACATTTAAAAAAAAATTTCAACGAACAATGAGTTTTACCAGTTCTCTTTACATTTTGTTTCGCCGAGCTAATTTCGAGTTAATCACTTCGGTTAATGAACGGCTGCCGGGTAGCTGAATTTTTTATTCGTACTACGTACATCAAATTTCGAACGAAATTTTATTCTGAAATAAAATGGTATGATAAGTCTGAATTTTTCAATTCCAGCTCCATTCGATAAATTGTTTCGATGTAACGAGATTTTTGCGGACGATGATTTGTTCGCTGCCAAACAAAACTTTTCTAATCAAAGTCTGAGCAACGCTATAGATTCCGGGAGAACCTGAAACGAGCAAACAAAATCAAAATAGCCTAATGTCACGAACGGTTTCTAGCACGAAGTTAGCACGCGGGAAGTATAATAACTCATTTGCGGTAACACGTACTGCAAAAAGAAAAGAAAAACGACACACATTGTCCATGTGCTATACATATGCATGTGCACCAGTTCCGTTTCTGACAGGAGACTCCCTTGTACTTGACATCGCTAATTAACGGATTATGCGCTCTCGGACAGTGGTATACGAGAATGAGACTCGTAGGTGGAAGTGAAAAGCCTATGTAGAAAGATATGAATAATGTAATATCGACTTCGTGCAGACGAAATTTCCGATTGTACATTCGAATTTTCATTGTTTCGATAATGAGATGAATTCATTGTGTCGATTAAACTAAATCTTAACGAAACATGCAAATATACAGGGTGTATCACCACACATTATCACTTATTTTTATTTATTTACACGACTATTATTATTAGACTGAGGATATTTATGCAAAATAAAAACTTTCTACCTGAATTGCAACAAGTTGGGACGAAATAAATATTTAAGTTCTCGCTGAATATGTTTAATAGGTTGAAAATAATCAATAGTAGTATGTTTAAATTATTCAAATAATTATTCAAATATTTAATTTCTTGCTGAATATGTTTAATAGGTTGAAAATAATATAGTATGTACGGTTAAATGATTCAAATATTTTTACTGTTATAAATTAGATCTGCCCATTTTTATCATAAATGCACAAAATCCGCAGTCTAACAATTATTTACAAGGGAAAATGGTTCGCGTAGAGTTGCATAAGAAGGGGCACATTCTCATTCACTTTTTTTAAAATGGAAGCATATATTTTTTATTGCACCACTTAACGCATCTTGATATTCTTTACGAGAAAGCGTTACCCTATGTGAAAAAATCAATTTTTTAAGAGATATGGCCCACATTCTACGAATAACACTGTCTTAGCGAAATATTGGTGCGAGTCAGAAATGACACCGTTATAGGCCTAGAGCTCACAGGAGTCATGCAAGTCTTATAAACTGTGAATTTTTGTAAATAATGAAACCTTTCTGACAATTGCAATAGACAGGAGCCTAAATATCAACATTGTTTAATTATTTTAAGAAGTTCAACATCATATCTTGATGCTCTTAAATACTTTCAATCTTTCTCCGCCTCCAGCATCCATCTAGGATTGTCACAAACGCATAAAATCCGCAGGCAGCTTATAAAGAAGTTTAATTCAAGCCTTATACATGATTCATTCAAAAAGAATTTACTATTTATACTGACATTTCACGTCTGGAACCAGTCGCACACGGTGGTCCTCCTTTCCTCGCAATTTTCCGCGACCTCGTTTCTCAAAATAAAATTCGGTTTAATTTGAACATTAGGATTACGGAGCACTAAAAACAGTGACCGTTTCACATTACTTTATCAAAATAACAAGAATAGGGCATTCATTTATATAGAAAAGTTATACAAGTCAAAAGAAGGAAATTTGACAGGAAAGATTTGAACATTACCTAAAATTGCCATTTTTTTAAATTGTATAACTTCGCCTTACAAATGTAAAATAAATTCATGTACATTAGTTATAAAGTATACCGCAATTTATCTATTCGTTATTATACTTTTTTTAGAAATATATTTTGAGTTTTGTCACTTTTCTTATATGAATGAACGATGTGTTCATGTAAATTTTTAGCAATCTAGATAGTTGCAACTCGCAATAGTTGTCAATTTAAAGTATTAAAAATATGTTGACGTGAACCTAGAGTTAAAAAAACATTTTCATTCAAACACTTACATGACAAGCTGCGATTTACATGCGCACCGATGTAATAAAAAAGAGATTAGCGTACGTAAAGTTCAGGTCCCAGGCTACCGTCTAGTTTTAAAATGGCGTTGAAAAAATTTCGAGTCGTTATCCCAATCCGCAAAAAAATTTCCCGAAGTTGACTTCGAGGGGGATCAGCGTCGGTTTCATCAGAGATCCTCGGACGATCATCAGACTGGTATCCCCCATCCGTAAAAATAAAATGGAAACGACGAGCACCGAAGGTGCACAAGAGTTCTTTGGAATCCCAGTGGGTTGGCGTCCGCTTCATCAAAGGTCTCACGGACCTTCGGAACTTCACCGAAGTTTGCCGGTTGTAGATATCGATTTGCCTGGGGATCATTTCACCGTTGCGTTCGCAAGATCGTTCGTGCAGCTGAAACTAGACTGTTTATTTATGTTAGTCATAGCTTGACTGCGGATTTTTATTCATTTATGGAGAAATTGGTGACGTATAAAACAGTGAAAAATATAAAAAATCTAAGAATATCTTGTTCTCAACGTAGAAAGACTATTAAGGCGGTAGCCTCGTTTCCAGGATTGCAAGGATGTGGGATCGCGTTCTCATTTCTCGATAATACAAAAACGGGGTATTTCAGTAGTCAAAAACACTAGATCAAAGATCGATCTAGGGCGCTATCGCCCTCAAAAGTCTTATGTTTTCGTTTACCAAGCGTAATTTGCATTATTCGACAGCATGTAGCTATGAAAATAGCTGCACGCGCAGTTGTATGCTTCCGAATAATGCAAATTACGCCTCATAAATGAAAAAATAGAACTTCTGGCGGCGATAGCGCCCTAGATCGATCTTTTATGTAGCGTTTTTGACTATGTACCGAAAAACCCCATTTTTGGATTATCGAGAAATGAGAACGTCAATCCCGTACCCTTAAGCGGTGAAATGAATTTTTATTTAACTACTGTTTTTCATGAATATTTTTATTTTGCAGTTCAGTTATCAAAATATAGATCTTGGACAGCTCACTACAGCTATATTTCTTTCATCTTTCTTTTCAGATTTCACTAGTGAGATTGGTATTTGTCGACATTTTATCGTGGAGAAATATAAAGTCGCACAGCGTGTAGAAATAGTTAAAGTAAAAATTAATTAGCGTTATGTTTCCGTGTACGTTTCCCTACAATCACTTTTGTCAGATGATGGGTAATTTATTAGTAGACGGTAGGGTCCAAAGCTAATTGCTGATGGAGTGCTCCACGTTTTCATTATTATTGAAATATCTGTTAAAGCGATCAGAGTAATAATCACGCGATGAGAAATTTAGACAGTAAAGAGGATGTTCAAGAGCGAATCAATATAATTTTCAGATTTCTCTCTTGCGCTCAAGCAACTGCTCAATTAGCTTCCGCATGGCTCGAATAATTTCTTCAAGCTGATAACCTCGTTGTCGTGACGTTCCATTTTGAACGTGTTCACTAGCAAACGATTTATGCCGAAAGATCGCTGCGTGTTTTATACAATTGTTTTTTACAATTCTTTGCAATGTTTCTTCAATTGTTGAAGTAATCTATGCAAGATTACTGTGGGTTTTATGCTTCGAATAGTCAAAACCTTGATAATAACGCGTTACGCAATGGGAGTCGGTACAGTTCGCGCTCTCATCGTTCCAGCTATTGCGGGAACGCATAAGTAGAATATGTAGTACGTGGTGGAGATCGAGTGTGAGACATGCCTACTTGAACTCCCACTCGGTCTCACGTAGATAAGGGGACGACTGTGCAGTTGTATAATACAGTTGTATAATACAAAGTCCGGTTAGTATTTCACTGATCTCGTAATGTGTAACGTTTCATTAGTCATGTAAGAGATATTTAACTCCTTGCCTTACAATTTAGTTTACGATTTATAGTAGTTTACGATTTCAGTGATTAAAACTTTTTTTGTATCTCTTAATTTTCTAAAAAAGGAGAAACTTTATATCTATTGTACGCCGATATGTTCCCCAATAGCTGTACATTAACGAAACCAAAATAGAATTTTATTTCGATTTAAAGAAAATTAATAGAATACATATTTATTAGACTCTGTTCTAGAATATAAAATTTCACAGAATTTAATACCAGTGTTATTTATTTCAGATCTATAAAGACTACTACCAAGGAAAATAATATTTTATTCGTTCCCACTTTCTTGAAATTTGCCTGCAAAAATTAAAAATTGCGTGTATATCCGCAGTCCACTTATTACTAATTGTAAGTATGCTTATGCATTATTTCGTGTTCATTTGGAAATATGGTGCAAACTCGTTGCACAAAGAATTATAAGGTACAACAAAACCGTGATACAAATATATCTTGTATATATTGTTCTTGCTATTCTTTTTTTAAATCAAGCAAGTTGCGAGTGGGTGAGGAAATGAATACAGATTTCACACTATCAACATCTACATCAAAAAATGGGCCAGCCATATGTAAAATAATAAAATTAAAGTAAAAAGAACGAGTAATAAAATAAAACATACATTACAGTTACAGTTTTCATAAATATTTATACAGAATGAGATACGGCGACGATTCCCCTTTCCCAGTATTGGGTTGAAACGAAAGTTCGTAGCGTTTGTAAATTAAAATTGAAAGCAAAAATTCAGACATTCATTCATAGATTTATTCAATAACATATTTTCCATTCTGTTCTATTACTTTTTGCCATTTTCGAGGTAACTTCTCGCGTTATTGAATAAACATATGAATAAATACCTTAATTTCATCTTCGATTCTTAATTTGAAAACGCTACGAACTTTCTTTCCAATCCAATATATGATCTGAGCCGGGGGTGACCAACTCGTAGCGCATTGGATGATTACAATTGGCGCAGTGCAACTTTGCGGCTACTTATTCTTTCGAAGTAGGCGCCATAACTGAATCCATCTTCATATTTTTAACACCTGAGTGCTCTCAGTTCAATTCGTACAGTCTTCTTACTCATCAGTTCGTCGAAAGACAGTTTACAATTGTAGGATGTGAATTGCGGAATGACAAAAATCGTTCTCTCGCCCAAGAGATCGTTGCTCCAATAAACGCGTGTCTTTTGAACTGGCGCAAATTAACTAATTTAGTTGGGTGATTGAGTTAACGCTCCCTTAAGCGAAGTAGATCCTACCACCATTTCTATTCTCCAACCCCAGCAATGAATGTAAGAAGGTAGAAAAAGTGCTTCGGTTGAAAGGCGCATCTGACCTCTTATAACAAAAAATTGACGCATAGTATACAATAAAAGATTGACCACCCCTGGTCGAAACCCTAAGCTACGTGATCGCTCCGGTAGCACAGAGAGCCTAACATTTTCCCCTCAATTCATGCTCCATCCCCTCATCCGGCGACTCTGGTCCGATGTGGAGAGAACACAGAGGACGGAGAGAAGTCGTATCAGCATTGGAGAACCAAATGAACTTGATTCGGCGACTTTCGAGTGCGCACAAAGCGCTGGGGATTGGAGAGCCGTAAACGAGCAGAAGAACACGATGAAAAAAAGGAGGAAGAGAATAGAAAGAAGAAAGGTAATGTTGAAAACACAGAGAAAGGTATGCAAAAAGACGGAGTCGAGTATAAAATATCAGAGAGAAAGAGAGAGAGAAAGAGAGAGGAAGAGGAGTTGGGAGGAGAGGAGTACGATACAGCAGCATAGGAAGTGGAAGCTCGAACTGGGAAAAGGAGATGTGTCCCGTCTCTCCAGCGGATGTAGTTGTCCGCTATATTTCTAACAACGGTTGCGGCGCCGGAAGTGGATGCGCCTTCGTATCACCTTTGCGAGGGTATAACACGACAACGTGCACCCACGAGAGCCATTTCAAAGGAGACATCCGCCAATTTATCCTAGCCAAGAACGGTCACCATCTACGGCACCGGGCGCCGGTGCAACCCGTAGATGCATGTCCTTCAGCATCGCGCACGATCGCCATACTTCAAGCCAATCGATGTCCCGACACGGTTGCCAGCCGTGGCCTGCGTTATTGTGCCACACACAATGGGAATATTCGCCTGGCCGAGACAATGCAACTCGGCGAAATTAATATTAGCAAACCTGTTAATGAATATTCCACCGAAGAAATCGTCGAGCACGTCTCCCGATGCTAATCATTTTGTGTTAGGTCGTCGCGTATGAGATGTCCGATTTTGAACAGTCGCGTTCAACGTACACAGATTTTTCGAAATGAACTTATTCTTTTTACAAGTTCTGTACACGTTTCTTGACTGTATTACGGTGGAAATTGATTTGTTTATTGTTATAGTCCATTTTACCATCAAATAGTACATTAATTAATCAGCACATCTTGACCAATAACACTGTCCAACAGCCAAAAATTATTTCGATTCCCACTATGCGACTCTTATACAGCTTTTCGCGCTGATTCCGAATCTGTCCTTAATTTTTCTCCTATACGTAGAGTTTTTAAACTCAATTTTCTCAAGAACTCTAAGTGTAGGAGAAAAACTAAGGACAGATTCGGAATCAGCGCGAAAAACTTGTTGGAATTTATGTAAAGAACAAAAATAATCTACTATTACTTAGTAGGTTATACTATTGCTTTACTATCGAGAACGCTCGAAAGATACATTGCATCTATGCGGTCCACATCAAGGGACGCTCAAAGCTTCAAATGTTTCTGAGATCGTCATTCGTTTTTCAGAACGATTCTCATTCGCGTCCGAGTTCTCGTAGAGTAAAGACGTGCCTCTCTACGTGAATTGAAATATATAGATTCTAATAAAATTCAATTAATAGTTTATATAGTGTTCGTAGTTTATTTCCATACCCATATTCCAATAAAACTCTACAAGAATCGCATAGTGGGAATCGAAATAACCAAAAGAAGTTGAAATTTGTTGGACCGTGTAATCACACGATGATATCGTTAATGTTTTTACGCTTATATAAAAAGAATCCACGACAAGGAATTATCCCCTCCGCGTTCAGTCCATTTTGAAACAGCCTTTAGACATACGGAATAAAATAGTTTACTTTGTTTCGTTGCTTCGAGACTCTGTATCATGTCGATGAGTAGATTGCGATGCAACAATGAAACATTTGACCTTGGGAAAACTGGTCAAGGTCAATTTTTTGAACAGATCTCCACCGATCCAAAGGTACAGAATCCAGCTGTGATAGTCTACACGCATTATTTTGGTACAGGGTGTATAAAAAGTAATGGTCATCCGTCTCGTAGGGGTGAACATTAAAAATATTCACATCTTGAATTTCAATAACTATTTGTTTGCGTCATATGGTTCCTTGAAACATTTACACTCATCGATTAGTAGAACGTGTTCATGTAAAGAAAAACAACAATTTTCTTTGGTATGAATCATTCTGCGGCAAGTTTCTTGTACAAATGTCCATCGATCCAGATGTGTAGGACGAATGACGTTACTTTTTATACATCCTGTACGACAAGAGCCTGGCCATTGCAATACGTTTCTACTTCCAATGAGTACAAGCACACGAACAGATGTTTAATGTTCATTACATGTTTTTCTGCCCTACATTTTTCACTTTTTCGCGTATATCCACTTTCTAACAGTATCGTAAAAGATGTTATTAAAGGAAGTCGGCTCGGTTGGGTATATAGAATATTCATTAAAAGAGTAATTGTAAGTTGAGAATGAAAAGAACCTTAGGAAGTTGATAAAAAGTTGGAGGCCAGGCATAGGTAACGTATTACCCACACGGGTATTTCTTCGCGTGTCTGGGCAAAAGAAAATGTATGTCAGTACTCCCTACTGTCCATTGCTGCTCGCATGGTCGCGGGTAGCTGCTCTCGGATAGCCTAAGAACAGGCAAGTTAACTTTATATAAAAGTTTCGTAAATTAAATGGAATTGCTACGAGAATATTCCTAAGAAACGATAGCTGGAGAAATTACATATTTTCAGTAATTTTATATAATGTATATAATTTCCTTTTCTCTAATTTGCTAGCTTCGTTATTCTTCCGTTAATTCCTTTGTCTGACGCATCTTAAATGTCTCGCTAATTTTTGGCGATGGAAAAAAATGTCAACAGGAAAAAATTGTGTAGTTCAAGGGGGCAAATATTGTAATAGACAAAAAATTGTTTCACAGTCATTTTCTTTCGAGATATCAAGATGTTCAGAATTTGTTTTTAATGGGACTATGATATCCGTGTGACATCGAGTAGAAATTTTTTTTTTATAAATTGACCAATCGATAAAAAAATGATAACAGAAATTACAGAACTATTTGTATCGATTGTCCAATTTTTCTGAATTTTTTGTACTCGAGGTCACACGGAGGTCATAGTATTATAGGCCATATTTTCTATTACCAAAAATAAATCATATCTTATTCGACTACAGTTTAAAATACAATTAAAAATACAGTATAGAATAAATTTAATTAAAAAACAAATTTAATGTAGATGCAGTAATAGGTACGTGGTACATCAGCTACATCTAAATTAAGATTGAACCACAAGTTAGATACAGTATATATCAAAGTTCGATCCAAACTAAATCTACGTTACGGCAAATCCCATCTTGAGTTAGGTCGGGATTGAATCTAAACTACATGTAGATTCTCGACTGTAATGGAAAGAGCATGAACATTTGGTGGAGAAAGAATTCCACGAAAACCATTGATCGGTAATATTTCTTGAGAAAACTCGTCTTTCTCGAGTCTATTGTTAAAAGTAATATTATGTCAGCACCTCGATCAATATTTTCACTCGTACTACAGCCCATAATTCAATTGTACAGTGAGCACAAGGCTGAAAAGCAGAACACACATAGTAGACTATGGATCTTATAACATAACTATAAAATACTATGTATATTATATTGAATATTATGTATATATTTATTATGTTTATTGTGTATACATATATCTGTTTATTATGCAGATGTTTATTATGCAGAGTGTGTGCCAGGCTCACAATAATTTCGACAATATTTCAATGAACACTTTTATTTACTTTCTAGAATTTCAAACATAGTTTGTAAAGCGTGGTTATCGTCAATTAAAAAAAATTCTGCGATTCCAAAACGATTCACAAAAATTTGAAACATTTATGTAGTATTTTTCAAACATGTGTGAGCCAGGCTCACAATAATTTCGACAATATTTCATTGAACACTTTTATTTACTTTCTAGAATTTCAAACATAGTTTCTAAAGCGTGGTTCTCGTAAATTAAAAAAAATTCTGCGATTCCAAAACGATTCACAAAAATTTGAAACATTTATGTAGTATTTTTCAAACATGTG